>JARHVA010000728.1:600000-1112500 GCA_037957365.1 Torreya grandis | reverse complement strand
TTATGCCTGAATAGAAATGTCAATGGTAGTGATTGGGGCTGACATTACTATCCTAGGTATATTTATTTATTTGTGACCATATAGTGTAGTGCACTTATCTGATAATTATTTTTATGTGTGATATGTGACCCTTGAATACTTGTGTATCTACATAAATTAGTTTCTGTATCCTTAAAACCTTATGTTCACTTGTGAAGGATGAAAACTTGTAAAATGTAAGGAATTGTAATTAAGTTAAGTTGACCCCAATTGCCCATGTTGATGATTGATTGTTGCCTATGTATATAATATTCTGAAAAGCCACATATAGCTTTTCCCTTAATTTGAATGTGAAATTATTATTTTTTATATGTATGCACCTAGAAGTATGGATTTGATGTTGGCAATGTTGGCACGTTTCCTAGCTTGGTGTATTTTAGGCTTGGTCGATGACTTCTTCTAGAGCTTGATTTTTAATTTGGGAAGAATAGGTCAAATATTCTAATGTGCAGTAGTATATTTGAGGATTACTTGAGAGTGTCATATTTTGAATAAGCTTGACCTTGATTTTTGTTTATACATGCTCAATTGGGTAATTTCTCATGCCACTAACATACTAGGTGAATGGGCCTACCTATAGGAAGGGTTTAATTTTGAAAAATATTCATTGCTAGGTGAAAGGTGATAACATGAGATTCAAGATAATAACATCAAAATTACTATATGATCTTGATATTAATGTTTGGGAGACATAAATACCAATGTAGTATTCTAGGAATGTTTAGGTAGGATATTTAAGTAATTTAGTAGAGATTGGAATGTTCCTATAGGTGTTTGATAGAAACTTAAAAAGGATTGGGCTCATAGTTATCATATGCATGTGTAAGAACAATGAGTGAGAACTATTTGGAGATGCACAAGTCATGTAAGATAAGTGTAGGTTAATATTGGCATTGCCAAGTGTCAAATGCCAAATTTTAATGTCTACACTAATACAACCCATTTTGTATGAATATATATCCCACTTTGTATATGTAGATAATAATTTTTGGTCTTTAATACTTGAAAGAGGATATCTTGACACAAATTTACCATAAATAAATTGAGCACACAAACAAGGTCCTAATTTTCCATCCTCTCACACTTACATGTTATTTTATGATTCAAACCTTTTGTTTTACTATTACACATCTACAGGAACCAAAATATTTGTTTTTAACCTCCTAAATATCCTACATAGACATATCTAGAATCTCATTTTAGTCCACATGTACACATGTGGGTTCTACTGGTTATGGTCATGATCACAAGTCAATAACAACATGCACAACTCAGAATTCATGCATTCCTAGTAATAGTTATTTTATTACTCAAACTCATCCTTAGGGTCAGCCCATAAGCCTAACATTTTGGTGGAATGAGTAATTATTCAATTGGATCTATATAAAAAAATAAAGTCTCATTCAAAATGGACTAGATACTTATCTAATATACACCTATACATTATTATGCACATAAAATTTTCCCTGTTCATCATAATTTACATACCTATCACTAGGACTAGTCACAATCCAAACCTAAAACATTCAAAATCTTAAGTCAAAGTAAACATTATCAAGTGCCAAAGCTAATCATTATCTGCATACACATTGCAAAGGATCATAATTTCACAATCACACTAGGTGGAAAAACTATGTGTGGCTCAATTTACCTCCTTAGAGTATTGGATATGTAAGCAATAATCAATCATAAAATGGGGATGATCAGGGTTAGTTTAGTCCATTACACTTCCCTTGATTCTTTTAGTTTTATATCCCTCACAAATTCATCTAGGGTTTCAAGCCAAAAGAGGTTGATTTCTAAAACTGTGTGCAATATTAGGATTTGGGATAGCAAGCATAGAGTAAGTAAAGATAGGCACAGGTGTTCATACACTCATAGTGCCCTAGTTCTACACAAGTTGGTATGCACTATAAACTCAGTATCAAATAGTGATATTGACCCAATCCTACAGAACATATCCAACATAGATATTAAATCTGTTCTATAACAAAATAAACCACATGCTTGATTATATTGGATTTTCACTTACAAAATAGAGTCATAATTAGACAATCAACTAGAAAAGCTAAGTATCATGATTTCTTTAATGTTTTCTATATTTATCATATACCCTTTTTAAATTAGAAGAATTAATCTCAGTCTTTTACATTTAGAGCAAAGTATATATTTCAAGGATTCAAATTGTTTAAATGTCAAACTGGTTCAAATACATGAAAAAAAATGACACATTAATATAAATTACATGGGAATATGTCATGCATATGCATTCACTTTAGAATTATTTGAGCATAGATTCATACACATTTGTTTGCATATGCATGGAATATGCACAAGATTTTAAAGGAATATAATTCTAGGTTTTCACATACCCATACATTTGAGGTACATGGTCTTAAATTTAGCATATAGATGCATAGCATTCTATATCATTGGTACAGATTCAAGGGGCATGTTACTAGTTCATGCACATATACACAATAGTAAAGTTGTTGTTGAATGGAAAAATGTTATCATTCCACTTTATATTTATAATATTTTTTATTAGGATGGGAGCATGGACATGGACATGGACATGGTCCATTCTCTTTTGATCATTCATTATATTCTACATTGAGTGAAATTACACAATTTAATTCATGTACATGTTGGGGGCATGAACATTGTTCATTCCTTTTTTACCATGCATTTTTTCACATAGATCAAACCAAAACATTAAAATGGAATATTTAATCCATCTATAGTAGTTGATTCATTTTTTATCAAGCCTTGCCTGATAGGTTTTCTCACTTATCTACATATTGATTTCTTTGAATAAACCTAGTTACATGGTTCTCTCTTTATTTTTCCTACATAGCTATTTGGTTTAGTAAATTATGTATTTTTATCCACATTCATGAGGGTCTGAAAATGTTTCCATCCCAACTCAATTTATTACATAATTATACAAGTTTAAGGCATAATCACCCATAATCTCCAATGCTTTAATAAAGAAACATCATCTCCAAAAATTTAAATAGGCAACACTATTTTCACCAACACACAAGTATATTCTAACCCTTAATTTCATATTTCATATTTAAAATATTGGCATTGACTACTTCATTCTCATTGTAGGTTTGCATGGATAAAATATGTACATTTGTAACTATCTCTCAAAATAAAAAGTGTGTTGTACACACTCAATCACATTTAATCATTTTACTCTAGCATTCCCATTATTATAATAGCGGGGGGGGGGGAGGTGGGCGAGGGGGTGGGGGGAATTTTTAGATATTAATATCTAGTCTTATATACCTAAAAATGGAAATATTAACACACATTTACCATTCATGACTTGATCCCATAAACAAGGTCCTAATTCACCATCCTCTCACACTTGCATACTATTGTATGAGTTCACCCTTACATTATATTATTACACATCTACATGAACCTCACTGTAAATTTTAAACCTAATAAATATCCTAGATATACATATCCAGACTCTTAATTTAGTGTGCATGTGCACAACTCAATTCCACCAGTTACAGTTGCTATTTTCAATTGATAATGACCTACATTGGTCAAAATTGATTTGATCCTATGTTTATTTTCTAAAATCAAACCCATAATTTATGGTCAACCCACAAGCCTTACGTGTCAATGGCATGAAAAATTATTCAATTATATCCATATATAAATAAATCAAGGTTTCATTTAAAAGGGATTGGGCACTTATATGATATACATCTATACATTATTGCATGTTGATAACATATACCCTATTCTTCTTAATTTACATGCATATCACTAGGAAAAATCATAATCCAAGCTTGAAGAATTCAAAATCCAAGTCCAATAAACATTATCAAGTACTAAATTCAATCATTAGTTGCATAAACATAACAAAGGAGCATAATTACACAATCACACTAGGTGGGAGAAATACATGTGGATTGATTTCACTTCTGAGAGTATTAGATATGTAGGAAATAGTTAATCATTAGACAAGGGTGATTGGGGTCAACTAATCCCATTACACTTCTCCCATTTTTGTAATTTTATATCCCTAATAAGCCAAGCCTAAAGAATTCAAAAACCAAGTCAAATCAAGCATTATCAAGTACCAAATCCAATCATTAGTTACAGACACATAGCAAAAGAGCATAATCACACTAGGTGGGAGAACTGTGTATGGCTTGATTTATTTCCTTAGAGTATTGGATATGTATCAAATGGTTAATCATCATACAAGGTGATTGGGGTCAACTAAGCCTATTACATTTCTCTCATTTTTGAAGTTTCAATCCCTCACAAGCATATCTAAGGTTTCAAGGAAAAAGAAGTTGATTTCTAGATCTATGTGCATCATCAAGAATTGATATTTCAAAAACATAGCAATAAAATATAATCATAGGTGGTCTTATAGTCACTATGCCCTTCTTCTTTACAGCTCATCTTGACCAATGATATCGATCCAATCTTATAGAACTAATCCAACATAGATATTTATTCAGTTCTAGAATTGAACAAACCACATGCCTACTTATCTTTTATTTTTACTTCTATAATATAGTCACATTTAGATAGAAACTAGAAAATATAAGTATTGTGATCTCTTTTATACTTTATATATTTAGCATATGCCCTAGTCAAATTAGAAGAATCAATTTCAGTCTTTTACATTCAGATGTATGCTTGAATGCCATATCTATTAGTCTAAATTACATTTCAAAGTTATATATTAATTAGATTAAACTAACAAATTAATTCAAATTAGGGTAAAACAATATGATAATATGGCCCATTTTATAGGCCTATATGGTATAGATTATATGTTGATATAGCCCATTTTTTTGTCATTATGACATATTTTGGATACACGTACATATTAGACTTAATTTTCATATGGACCTATAAAATGTTATAATTTTTGTATATAGAATTACTTTACATATGTCTAAATTTTTTTATTTGAATAGGTAAAAGACCTAGTTTTACAAGGACCAGGAACCAACATATAAGCAAAGTAATATAAAGTATAATAAGCCCCATGGATTGAGAGCCAAAAACCAAATTATCAAAACAAAAAGTTAATTATCATAGCGAAAGACAAAAACACATAAATTAAAAGGAGAAATTACTCTAAGAGGGAGGATCCCTCTATGAGTACCTTAATAGCCTCAGTCTCATTCACCTGCTCAATCGATCTATTCTTGGTGATTTTGGCATGGGTTTTATTGCTCAAACATTCAACATCCTCCTTTGGCATTATCATTTTGGGTTTCCTCTACAGATGTTCCTTCTCTGGTGTCTTCTTAGAGGGGGATTTTAGGGGGAGGTTTGGGTAAATAATCTTTTTCACCTCAGTGACCTACTTCTAGGGAGTTCCTTTAACCTTATCCAAGTATGAAAAAGATTGAATCATTTTAGAGGCCTCCTTATTAATGATCTTCCACCCCTAAATCAATCTTGTCAAGCCCATCCCTGCCTCATGTAATTTGTTATTGAACCCTTCCAATTATTTCTTGTTGATTCTTATCTCCTATGATAGGGGGGGCTTACCTTTACTCATTACCTCTGTAGATTTCCCTTCCTCTAGCACAAGGGGTTTAGGCGTGATAACAGTGAGTTTTACAGGGAGATCCTGGATAGAGCTCTTGGATATCAAACTTATGGGGAAAGGATAGGCAACAAGTGGTGGAAGCCCAAGGTAGGGTCTTCCTCAGTGGAGTCCTCCTCCATGGAAGACCCTCCTCGAATGACTTCCTTATCGTGAAGGGTCTCACCATGTTTCACTATTAAGAGAATGAGGCCTTGGTGAATGATGGTGTTGGCTTTATTAATATAGAATGCAAGTGTCATACACTCCAAATATTTTTAAGAAATAAATATGGTAGGCTAAATTTGAAACCTTGAAAATGATTCAACAGAAGGAAATAATGCAAAAATATGAGAGTATACTTACCTTCCAAGGTGATATACTTCATAATCTGCAAACATACTTCTGGCCAGTATTATGAAAGGTCTATACATGAGAAACCCTTTTCGTTGGTTTTGATGATCTCATTAGTTCTAAAAAACCTATGCATGAGTTATATCTTCTTCAACTGGTCTTTTATTCCTTTAGACCCTTCACAGGGCATTCCCATGACTTCACTTATCAAATCCTCAGTTACAAAAATTTGTGTGCCTCTTATTTCCACTATTTTCTTGTTCTATGCTACCACAAATTTGTTTGAGATGTTTGCATCATGACTTGTGACCCTCTACATAAATTTAATAAAACCCCCTCTATGTAGTTTCCTATTAATCTTTTTAATGCTCCAGACCTTTGAATAGGATGTTGACTCTAGTTTGTCCCTATCGCCTCCCATGTTGTTCTTGACTTTGGACTGAAATATTGAGAGGAAATTGAAATTTGTTGTGCCCTGATAATACTTAAAACCAATGACTTCAAAATTACTTGAAGTGAAAGTTTTCCCCTAATATTTGTTATTAACTCTCCATGTGGTCATATGATGGTAGAGTATAATTTTTGAATGCCCTTGTAACATCCCCATAGGGATTTACTAGAATAATACAGTAAAAAAATTTAAAAAATTACTTACTCAACACTTATTCTTTCATTAGATTACACCATGAGAATCTAATTAGTGATTGTTAACATATTAAACTAAGCATATTTAACATAAGCAAACATGTAACAACAACATTTACTGATGACTAGCAATTAATCACAATTGTGCAAAGAAATTAATCATAATATATAATCTAGCCACGACTAATACAATAGTATAGTCACCGCTATAATTGTATTACAAATAATTAATTGCATTTCCAATAGGAATATAGCCTCATCAAAAATACATTGATAGATACTATGTTCCACAAAGCTCAATTTACTCTAGCTCAACTATATCTCTGATAATCTCAAGTGTAGTCACCAAGTAAGTACAGCAGTGGGGAGGAAAAGCATCATCCAAGAATTTTTTCACACTAACCACAGACCATTGATCCCCCACATAATCCCCCAAATGAGGAATGGTCCTCCTTTCATGGATGGATATATAGTGATAGTGCGGAAATCTAGAGAGATATGCTAGTACCTTTGTGTTGTAAAATTTCTACTACATGATGTGTATCATAAAGAAAATATGATCTAACATGATATCACACAAACACGTAAATCATACATATGAAATGACAATGTCTATCTAACATTACTTTGGCCAAAGATTTTAAATAGATATTGATCTTTGCAATCAGTCAATTTCATACATACCACTTGATTGAATTACCTTCATCTTGCATTGGTGATGCTAACTAATATAGTGAAGTTCATCTCACTTCTTAGTTAGAACCATCAATTCTATATTTGGTTAACATTTAATAATAACCAACATGTTCATACAATTATTTCTACTATCAAGTATAATCCATATACTAGTTATGAAAATAATTATTTTACATATGTTTAGTCTGTCAAACATATGAATTAACCTCATTTATAATATACATCTCATATAGATTATTACAAACAAGTTTATATACCATACGGGTATAATAAAAGTCATTCCAAGAATCTAAACTTCCTTTAATAAATGCTATGTACAAAATTTATCAATTTCATAACCTATAGTTCGAACCACACAATATAACTAGCATTTACAAATTACATAATTATTTTCTAAACTTATTTAAAATCACTTAGTTATTCATCCCAGAATTTAGGCTAAGTGTATATAGTTATAGTTCCCAATCCATCAGGATTTATGACTTATGTGCCTAGTCACATACTATAAATATATTCATGCTACCTAACTTATAAATATACTCTACACATGTGTAGGAAGACCTAGAGTCTCCTATATATATGTGTCATATATTTAGATATTTTTCTATTATCTATATCCCATGTAATGTAGATAATTTAAACATACTACTTTTTTAGTGTTCACAATTTATATCAGTTTACATAATTCATTTTCAGGTATATTACAAAACTAAAATGTAATTTCATAAACCTTTAAACTCTTGTAAAATATACAACTATATAAGTATCAAGTCTAATGTTTATTGACAATCATCCTTTATAAATGTTAATGCTCTGTTCTTTTTATAAATATGTATAGTTCGCCCAAAAAACCTAAGTGAAATATATATAGTTTCCTTTGAAAAATAAACCACTCAATACATAATAGTATTAATTATATAGCATAATGTGACAATTTGACACTATTGATTTGCTAAATACCACTATTATAATAATGGTTTTCTATATAAATAATTTAACTTTATTCTTTAACCCCAAATCAACTACAGTCACATATTTGATTAAATAAAAGTCCCTTAAATATGCCATTGTATCAAATCTTACTCAGTCGATTTAAAACATAGACCTAAGTCTTATAATATTTCACCAAACTCTAAGCTCATAAATATATGTTCTCTCTATTTTTAATGCCAAGTGAATACCCAATTTACTATAACAATAACGCAAAATGTCTACCTATATACAGTCTTAGTTATGAGTGTGATTGTAATACACACAGTTGTATTGCATTCATGTTTTTATAAACTATTTCGTAAACAATACACAATCCATATATATATACCATGTTTCACATACCTATTTATAGAAACTCACACTATTTTTAACATAATTGAACTCAGTTCTAAATATAATTTCTCCCATGGTTTGTGTACTGAAACATACTTTCTATTCCTATATTTTCATGGGTTCTCAACATATAATACATAGTCCAAAAGATTCACTATTTTATTTTATAAATAGTCTTATGTAGACATTGATATTATTACTAGTTTAAATGACAAAATTTCCCAGTCATCGGATATACCATATCCCCAAACCAAAATCAAATAAAAATTATAATTCAATCCTTCCCATTTTAAATCGACATAGACTTCATACAAATTTAAATGGGCACTACACCAATTCATTACTTCTAAATGTGCAGAGTACTAACCTTCAATTTTTCTGAGTATATAAATATAATAAGGATTCTAAAACATAACATAGTCCATAATTTTATCAACCATCTGCCTATATTTTATATGTTTAACGTAGCAATTTAAATACTTTAAACCCTAGCAAATGAACACAAATGTCATTTACATTCCTAAGGAATTTATTGAGTATAGGGTTAGTGTTGTGGATGGATGAGCCATCCACAGGGAAAACCTTATACCTTTACATTTAAAATGTTATTATTCAAACCCTAAGTGATAATTATATTCATACAAAAATTTCTTGAGTCAATATAGATAAAATTATATCACCAACCTTTTTCAATGCTACCAAATTGAAACCAGATAACCCTTTTCCTCTTGCTCAACTCATTTACTCTTCTCTTCAGCCATGTCTTTTCTTCTCAATGGCTCAATTTTATTAAATTTTATGTCAATCCCAAATCAATCAGAAGTTGCATGTATCTGCTAGCTCTCAGTTAATTATTCATGCATAATCCACTATTTTCCACTTAATTCCTAGTTAACATCTAGAAAAATCCCTAATTACTATATCAAGCTTTCTCACAATTCCCTGATCATTATTTTTTTATCTAATTCTAATTTTACATAGTAAACCTAAGTATAACATTAAACAAGTCCACTTTTGTCATGATAACTCACTCTTACAAATATCTACGTAGTCCATGCATATAATTCAAAACTAGACTTTAGATTGTAGGATAGATTTTTAGGATATTCAAACTCCCATCATATAAAATAAGATAATTATACCTTTATAATAAAACAAACAAGTATTAATTTTAATTATGTCATGCTAATTACTTGCATTCCTTACTATTGTATATAGACCATATATGTCCTCATAATAGCTTGTGAAATATTGATGTTCTCGAAGATCAATCTTTTCAAACTTAACATTATAAAATGTTATTTAAGACATTAGGTAGTCTATATAAAATAACAATAAGATGTTATTCAAAATATTTACATTTACTTATTCATACACAAACATGAATAAAATAATCTTATATAAACATACTATGATTAAAGCACTCTGTCTACATATAAATATAAAATGCAAACTCCTACAAGATGTATCCCATATAAATGTGTTAATGTTTAAAACACACAAGTTATAATATATAATACAATTTTATTTCCAAAATGTGCAAATACTATCAAACCAAACATAAAATGCATATTATGTTTTAAAACCTAATGTGGTGTGTGCATGGGTCTTAACAATTTTCTCTATCATCCTTCACTATTTCCATCTACACCACCCTCTCCGATGATGTTCTTCCTCCATAATGTTTTGAGGGATGAACTCTCCTACATCACACTCATGAAAATAAGGTAGTTAGTCAATTCCATCATGATATAATCATAAAATAATACTATAACAATAAGTAACATAATCATTATGTACAAAATTCTTAATTAGCCACCTCATAATAATGAACTTTTGAAATCTAAGTAACACACATCTGTGCTATAACAGTTTATGACTTAATATTTAGTTAAAAGTAACAAAATAAATTAACTAAAATATTAATCCATAGATAAATATGTAAATCAGTTTAGGTGTGAGAATCAGGATGTAACAACCCTAACTTTGGTTGTAAAATCTATGCGTATGACTACTGCATCATCATCATATATAGTAATGAATTAATTTTGAATTACTATCATGACATGTTTGGGGATGTGGCAACCAATGTTATAGGTAGATAAAAGAGGGAGGCCAACTCCAATGTTAGTGAGTAAGTTTTCCACCCCGTTTCCCTTGCGGTAAGTATGAACTATGGATGAATTTGTCATTTCCATCACAATCCACTTGGCATCATAGATGAAAGATTTAATCATGTGATAAGGGGTGGTTTTACCATCTAAAGCATTTAAGATGTTGATTGAGTCCCCTTCAATGATTATTCTACCCAAATTGAGGTTGGAAGCAAGTTGAATGCCCCAAAGTGCCACCCTGGCTTCAACCACATGGTTGGTCTAAATTCCTAAGGGACTAGCATGTGCAGCAATCAACATCCCCGCTGAGTTTTTGATGATTCCTCCTTCACCAACAAGACTTGGATTTATTTTTGAGGCCCCATATAAATTAAGTTTAACCCAATCCTCAAGTGGTGGCTTTCACATAACATGTTTATGCCATAGGTCTTTAGAAGGAAACCTGATTTTATGTTTCACCTCCCATTATCTAAAGATTAATTATTTAGGGGTAAATCCTAGGTTTTTATCCATAGGGGGAAAACCCTCCAATTTTTAGTTATGGCTTGAAAAAGGTAGAGGAATATTTCTTTGGGTCGGTGCCTTTTGTTAGAAAATAAACTATCATTTTAGGCTTTCTAAACAACCCAAAACCAATGAGGGAAGGCTAAGGACCAAAGTAAGGAAAGGGATAAAAGGATCCAAGGAGGCTTCCATTGCCTAATGAGATCAAGGATGTTGTCTAATTTAACCTAAGATAGGTTGAATTTGTTCAAAATCTAGTCAAGAATGCATGAACTAAAAGGGCACGAAAGGAATAAATGGTAGACCGAATCTTTTGCTTCCCTACAAAGCAGGCATCTACTACGTAAAATAAGTCCTCTTTATGCCCAATTATCCATAGTTAGAATCTTCTCCTGAGCATTCATCCAAAATAAAAAATTTACCTTAGGATTGAGGTGTTTATTCTATAGTTCTTTCTAGTAATCCCATTCATCTTCCAATTCCAAATCAATAGTATGTCCAGAAGAGATTGAGTACTGCCCACTATCTTCAACAGCTCACAAAAAATGATATTTCTTAGAAAAAATGGGAATGTGTATTTGACTAATGGAGTGATTGAGATTTTGGATCTCCAGAGCATCTTCAATATTGTATCCTTCTATGGGGAGGACTTTCCAAGCTTTTGATCTGTCAATCTTATCCCAATAATCTTTTACCTTAGTGCCCCATCTCTCCTTGAAGCTCAAACATAAATTTTCCTAGTTACCTTATGATGAGAGGGGGTGAGCGGATAACTAGGCATCCTCCCAAAAATAAATTTTCTCCTTGTTTCCAATTTTCTATTTAATTCCTTTTTTTAGTAGACCCTCACAGCTCCATATGGCCTTTGAGAAGGCAAATCCATCGACTGGACCTTCTTACTAGAGTACGTAGTCTTCCTCAATTCCTTCTAGATATTTAGCCTTGACAATTCTACACCATTCTCTATCTTATTTCATGAGATTCCAATCCATTTTTTCTAGGAGAGCCCAATTCATAGTTTTAATTCTTCTGATCCCCAGTCCCCCATTTGCTTTAGGGAGGTAGGCTTTTCCCTATAAAACTAGGTGAAATATGAAATAGTACTTGGTGCCCCTCCATAAAAACTACTTTTGTATTTGTTATATCTTGGCATCTACCTTGTTGGGTATCCATAAAATTGGCATTAAGTATATAGGGATGTTTTGTATTGAGGCCTTGAGTAGGTGAAATTTACCTACTTGCATGAGAAGGTGGCCTTTCCATCCCGTAAGTTTTTTTTGAATCCTATCGATGAGAGGATTCCAGAGGTCGGAATCCATTTTGCCTTAGAAAAGGGGGATGCCCAGGTAGGTTGCTATCAAATGACTCACCTGACATTCCAAAATTCTTGCAATCCTTTTTTGAAAAATAGTAGGAGTGTTGATGAAGAAAAGGGATCTCTTAAAGAAGTTTATGCAATCCTTGTCTATATTATATGTTGTTCTTGTTGCACATTATCCTTCTTTGAGTTATTATTCAATGAATAAGTTTAAATAACATGGTTATGCCAAGGAATGGATGACTAATGTTTATCTTTCATGATTTTTTTATATTAATTATGTATATAACAAAATTATAATTATGGTGTACTTGGATCAACTCGAGAAGCTATTTGTGACACTTTTTATGATAGCAATCTTGAAAACCAACACTATCCAAAATCTATAATGAACTTTGGCACGTGATATTAAAAACACCAAGACAATTATAGATGAATCGTAAGCTCTTATGGTTGCATGCTAGAATCCTCTACATATCCCCTATAGGATTATCTTCCACTCACAATGAGGAAGAAATGGTGGCATGTTTTATATCATAGCCAACACTTGATTTAGGGAGCAAAATTTGGTTAGTATAATACACAAATTTTGAATCACATGCCCAATTGACAAGCAAATTTGTGGTCATTTTTGTATGAGTATATAACTAAATAATATCCTTCATATTATTTTCATTAGCCCTTTCACTCTAAATATGCACTCAGTAGGACATGTCCCTTAAGATAATATTTTTTTCATGAGGGGAAAAGCATTTTGAACTTTATGAATTTGTTTCCAAGAAATTGGGATGGGTAGAGATGAGTCGTAAGCTACTAAGGTTACATGAAATATTCCTTTATGTATGCCTTAGGATATTCTCTTCGACTTGTGGAAAGGAATATATATTGAAACATTTTCCCTTATAGTCAGAACTTTCTTTAAGGAATAAAATATGGTAAGTACAATGTGAAAATTTTGAACTATGGGCCCAATCAATGAAGCAGATTTTTAGTCACGTCTATATGGGTGCATAAATTTAATATCTATATTTTTCCACTCTTCTTTTTCCCCCCAAACTCCAAACATGCAAGCAATCAAACATGTCCCTTAAGATAAATTTGTTGTTATTAAGGGTGAAATAGTTCAAACTTTATGTAGCAATTGCACACAAATCAAAAGGATTAGAGATGAACTTTAAGCTCCCACAATTCTATAAAATAATACTCTCTATATAATAAATTATTATCTTCCACTGATTATAAGGAACAAATAATGACATTTTTCTATTATAACTAAATTTGTTTTATGGAGAAAAGTTTGGTCAATATAATGCACAAGTTTTAAAATGCATGCCCGATCAATGAACTGACCTCATGGTCACTTTTATAGGGCATATAACTTCAAAAATAATTATTATAATATTTTTTCCCCTACACTCCAAATTTACACATCGTTGAATGCACGCCTTAAGATAAACTTGTCATTCTTAAGGAGAAGAACATCGTGAACTTTGTGTAGCCATTACACACAAATATGTGGTGTAGAGATGAATCGTAAGTGGTTGATAAAGGGTTTATGTTATACCCTTTATGATTCTCTTAAATTCACGATGAATAATAAATGGTGGCATATTTTCTCTCACAACAAAAATTTAGTTTAGGGAGAAAAAGTTGGTCAATATAATATGTAACTTTTGAAATATATACCCAATCAATAAACCAAATTTGTGTTCATGTCCAGATGGTGTACAAATGAAATAACAACCTTAATTCACTCTCTTTCATCTTACACATATAAAAATTTTACATGGTCAGATGCATCCCTTAATAAAAACTTTCCATTCTTAAGGGGGGAAATAGTACAAACTATACAAACCATTACACTCAAACCAGTAGGGGTAAAGACAAATCGTAAGATCCAAAAAATTTATATGGGAGTCATTTATGCATCCCATATATTATTATCTTTCACTTTTTATGATAACTAAATGGAATCACATGTTCTCTTACAACCAAAACCTAATTTAGGGAGCAAATGATACCCAATATAACATGCAAATTTGGAATCGCATGCCTAATCGATGAACTAAATTCATAATAACATCTATATGGGAATATAAATTAAATAATATCATTCATCCACTCTCTATCCCTATAATCTAAACATCCACATGGTTGGATGTGTCCCTTAATAGAAACATGTATTTCTTAAGGGTAAAAATAGTGAAAACTTTATGCAACCATTACACACAAAACGGGACAAGTAGATACAAGTTGTAAGATTTTGAAATTGCATACATAATTCCTATATATATCCCTTATATTATTCCATTCCACTCATTATAAGTAAAAAACATCAACACATTTTCTCTCGCAATGAAAACTTGCTTTAGGGAGCAAAAGTCGATCAGTATAACATGCAATTTTTGAACCATATGCCAAATCGATGAAGCAACTTCATGTTCATACCTGAATGCGAATATAAATTAAATATAGGAATTATTTTACTCTCCATTATCACCCATACTAAAAATTTGTGTGTGTCCAATCAAATCCCTTATGAGAAACTTGTCATTCTTAAGGGGGGAAATAATGCCAACTTGACATCATCATTGCACACTAACCATGAGGGAGAGAAATAGATTGCAAGATATTTGGTTAAAAATTTATTATTGTACACATTCCCATAATTATTTTCATCCAATCATAATGAGTAGTAAATAGTGGCACTTTTTCTCTCACAACAATAAAATTATTTAGCAAGTAAAAATTGTTCAATATAACTCTTAAATTTTAAACTGCGCACCCAATTGAAAAACTAACTTTACAGTCATGTACATATGTGCATACAAATTAAATATAATCTTATGTAAATTATCTATCATCCTTAATACTCTAAACATGCATGCGTTCGGATGCATCCCTTAAGATAAAGTTGTCATTTGTAAGAGGAAAAATAATTCTAATTTTACACAATTGTTCAATGCAAGCCATGTGAAGTAGAGAAAAATTGTAAGATATTTTGGTTGTATAATGGATACCTATACACATATCCTACATTATTATATTAAACTCAAGATGAGGAACAAATAGTGGCACTTTCTCTCTCACAACCAAAACTTACTTTGGGGATCAAAAGTTGGTTAGTATAACATAAAACTTTTGAACTATGCCCCCAATCGATAGACCAAATTTGTTGTCATGTTTGGATGGATGCATAAATGAAATAATGTATTTTTTTCTCCATTTTTCCCCTCACTCCAAACTTTCACATAGATGGACACATCCCTTAAGATAAACTTGTCATTCTTAAGGGTAAAAAATGCAAACTTTGTGTAGTCAATTATGAAAACCTTGAGGGCTAGAAAAAACCTCTAATCTCATATGATTTTACATTGAAGTTATTTATGCATATCAAAAATTATTATATTCAATTCATGATGAGGAATAAATTTTTTCATGTTTTCTATCACAACCAAAACTTACATGAGGGAGCAAAATTTGGTCAATATAATGCACAACATTTGAACCATGCACCTAAATGACAAAATGACTTCATGATCATGTCTATATGGGAAATAAATGCAAGATATTTATTTTTTCCAATATCCACAAAAATATACACTCCAAGAAACTTATAATTATTAATTGGAAAATAATACATACTTTACACAGTAATTACACACAAATCGTGAAGGACAGAGATAAACTGTATGCTGTTGAAATTTCATGTAGGTTACTTAAACACCCCACACCCCATAGGATTATATTTCACTCATGATGGGGAAAACATGGTAGCATGTTTTCTCTCATAGCTAAAACATGTTATATGGAGTAAAAGTTTGTCATTATAATACATGACTTATGAATCGTGCACCCAATCAATAAATCAAACTTACACTCACATCTATATGCACATATAAATGAGATAATATCCTTATTACAATATGAGGAAATTAGTTACTAAGAGGGAGGGTGAATCAATAGTTAAAAATTCACATTAAATTCCTAAAACTCATTCATCATACAGCAACATGAACATGAAAGCGTATACATCCAAAGCATGAACAAGAGCAAACATCATATGAACACATCATTTATGTGGGAAACCCTCTAGGGGAGAAAACCCACTTTAAATCCTAAAAACCAATGGACTATAGTCCTATAAGGATAATACAAATAAGATACTTTATAATAACTCCAACTAATCAAGGAGCATCCACCCCTCAATTTAGTCCAGCTCCAACTAGACCTTTAGCTAACTCCAACTAGCAAGGAGGCTACAACCTCATAGGTGATTAAGCACCCACTCAACCACCTCTAATCTGATGTCCACAACTACTCTGATGTATTTTACATCTAATTATGACCTTTTGAAGCTCATACACCTAAAATCTACTTCTCTTCTCCAAGTAGGCACCCTACCTCATTCGCTCAACCAAGTCACCCTTTAGACTGTTAAGTCTAATGACTTGTTAGCTCGTGAATCTGATCAAAAAAACATGAATAATATTATACACCCTCTCATGGTCCTTAATGACTCATATTTTCTCCTTTACTAAGCTCTTCCCTTTGCTTGAATACACTCTTCTCTCACACCTCCACAAATAGGCTAATTTGACCTTATATATATATATATATATATATATGTATATCACTCCATCATCTAACCCATCTTGGTTGCCCAAGATACTTCACATACTCTTACCCTTATAAAATATCCTCATACATGTCATCAATACAACTCAAAAACTCCATATGTTATCCATACTTCAAAACAAGCTCAATCCTCCTTTCGATCTCAACTAGGCCTAATACATTAGCCCTTATAGGTCATTCACCACATATGACCATCTCCATGAATAATAGCCCTCACCAATGCTTAAAACACATAAAAATTGAATCCAATAGATCATTTCTCACTCCCACATGTTTATAAAACATTTGGAATTCTAATTCATACCTTGAACTAAGCCTTTTAGACTACTTACTAATAGGCCTAAAAACCCAGAAAACACAATCATATAAAACTGAAGCATACAAAATATTTTCTCAAATAACCACATAAAAAAACACATTTATATGTCCTCCATGACTTAAAAAACACCTCAAAATCCATTTTTAACCTTCACATAGCTCACACATGTCCAAAACAACTCAAATAAACTGATTACTCAAACTGGTCATGCACACCAAAAACTTAGTCAAAGATCTTTAACTACTCCAACCAAAATAGAGACAAAATATGAAGAAAAAATCTATGTATTAAAGATATAACACTCATATAATACCACCAAGATCTCACTCACCTCAAACTCTTCTTAGAATAGCTTAAACTAGCCTCTCCAAATAGGCTACTTCAGACTGCCTACAAGCTCCAGTAAACTAGTCAAGATGAACATGACATCTAACACTTGCGCAGACACTTTCTTGATCTTATAATTCATTAATTTTATCTTCCAAAAACCTTATAACATTTCCAATCACAAACATATAGAGGTATAATGTCATATATGAAACATATAGACCATTCTATCAGACATACTTCTTTACTGTCCTCATTACTCAAACAACTCATCTAGAAGGCACCTTCTTGCCTATGTATGGTCATCAACATAACATACCAATCAAGGGAACATAAATAATAGATCTTAAAAAAAGACCCCAATCCTTTGGATTCATCCCTACTCATCTGGAACACTTCTCAAAACACATATTCACTCTACTTAGATATTATTCACTATTTTCACTGTCTAGCAGATTAGCGATAAGGCAAATTTATTGACTTAGATAATTGACACAAAGAAAATAACTTGCCCAACTAAATCCATGGACCTCAATAATAAGTCTTAACCTTCAAGTTCTAATGACTCTCATGTGTTGACTTAGTCAACCCTACCTGTAGTAATAAAATCTTCAAAAACAAGCATATTTTTATACCTTTTTCTCACTTACCTGACACACCACTGCCACCTAAAGATGCCTATAGGAGTCCTCTATGTTGGTTGAATATTTTGTCGATCAGTGTACTGATAAACAAAATAGGTCTGATCAGCCAAATTAGGAAGATTGGTTATCTAAATGTGTAGGTTTACCACATCAAAAGGGGACTAATCTCTCCTCTCATCAAGGGGAGGTTCCCTATATATATATATATATATACAGAAAATAATGCTCAAGGGTAGGACAAACCATCCATCTCTCCTTTTTTAGAGATGATGCATGCAGATCAAAGGAGAAATCTCAAGGGAAATGACAGAAAGCACTCCTCTTCTTTCAGAAGGACTATTTCACAAACCACAAGAATACTCCTGGTAGTAAATGCAAAGTGTAACCAAGGACATAGTAATCAGCAAATTGAGATGTAGCACAAAGTCTTCACCTAAATTGCTCAAGAGTGAGATACGAAGGACAATGAGGGCACAAAGTCATCCCAAGGTCCTTTACACAGAAATGAAAAGAAAACACAATGAAAGGCAATTATGGGGGCATAAAGTCTCTCCATATTTGACTTCAGGACACCTTCCTAACTACTTTCACAAATCTTGCTTGTTGAATTAAAGGAATAGAAAATATATTAAGGAAATAGACATAAGAATAGTTTCCCTAACAATAAAGATATCACAGCACAAAGTCTGAAAAGTCACTTGCTTTCTTATTCCAATAACAAAATATGATCAACAGTCTGAGCTCAAAGTCTCAGTAATGCCTTTTGATTTGGGCAGAGTTTCATTTCTGATTGTCTAAAAGAGATCCATTTACAATAAAAGAGAGTCCCTTATATAGCCTCTTCAAGAAGGACTTGGGAACATTAACACATCATGTTGCATTGAAATTTGTTAAGAAGACAGGCTAAAATTTAGGGGCATCTACCCATTTGATTTTCTCAATGCAGAGAAACAAGTCACACTATTGAAAGTTTGCATCTTTCAATGTCCACCTGGTAATCTAATCCTTCTTCATCATTCCTCCTTTTCTGGTTAATTGAATCGGGTCCTAGATTTAATTTGATGTTTTGTTCCTTAGTCACTTTCTGTTGGTTTTGGCCTTAAAGCCTTTGAATGCATTCAGGTCTACACTTTACAAGGATCAATGGCTATTTCATTGTCGCAACTTTGACGTCCATGGGCACGTCACTACATTTTCAATGGCTAGTTCGTTGTTCTTGAATTTGACATCTTCAGGTGTGTCACCCCTTTGGTCTTTCTTCGATTTTCCTATTTTGCATCCTCCCAAAGGGAAGGTGACCCTTTAGCTTTGGGGGAGTGTCCTTTAAGTTGGTAGCCGAGAGTTCCCTGCAAGGGCACCTACCCTTTGGGGTCCTTTGGCGGCCTTTTCTTTGGAGTCTCTCATGAACATTCCTGTGGACTTTTTCCCTGGGCTTTCTCTACGGGCATTTTCCCTGGGCTTTTTCGTAGTCATTTTCTCGCTGACAAAAAGTCCGCAGACAAATTCTCACAGACAAAAGTGCAAAAAAAATTTACTTTGTCTTTGCCTTTGGAAATTCCTTCGGGTTTTCCTCCCGCGGCTTCTTTCCCAAATTCTTTTGGACTTTTTGTCCAAAGGAATTCCTTTGGACAAAAAGTCTGAAGAAATTATGCCTTAGACTTTTTCAACTACCTTAAACAAAAATTTGAAAGAATTTACCTTTGCAGCTTCTTTGAAAATGACCCTTCCAAAGGGTGCTTTTGTAAACCAAGTGTCCTTCGCAAGGGCACTTGTCCTTTGGGAAGCTCTCTTGAACTTTTGCATTAAACCGCTCCTTTGAACCAATCCATTGAACCAAGATTTGAAACACGCTTTGAACCAAACTTTGAACCAAGCTTTGAACTAAGCCGGTGAACCATTTGATGAACTGACTGAGTGAACCATTTGATTGAACCAAAGCATTGAACCAACCGTTGAACCAAGCTTTGGTTCAATGGTTCAATGGTTCATTCCCTTTGATTTGGTTAAGTCCTTTGGAAATTCCATCGTTGAACCTATTGAACCTTGAACCCATTGAACCTTTGAACCAAAGTGGTTCTATGGTTCAACGGTTCAATGGTTCAAGCCTTCTTCTTTTGATAAGTGTTTTGAAGCTGTTGAACCTTGAAGTGGTTGAACTTTGAACCTTGATGAAGTGCTTAACTCTTGCCGATGATGTTGAACCTGTTGAACCAAAATGGTTCAAGGTTTAACGGTTCAATGGTTGGATCCTTGCTCAGATGCTTGCCAATGGGTGTTTTTGATTGAACCAAGGCACTGAACAATTCCCAAAAATGACTGTGTTGGAAACTGATTCTTTTGATTAAACCCACCTATAGAAACCTTTGAACTTGTAGAAATGAACTTATAAAGCCCATTAAACTTGGCTTGTAGAGTCTGTAGATTTTCTTTTCCTGTAGAGTCTGTATATTTCTCTTCTTGTAGAGTCCATAGATTCCTAAGAAGCTTGAAAAATGAGGAATTTGAATGCCCAGGACAAATTTCAGAAAGGGAAGAGACAATTTTGGTCTGTAGGACCAAAATAGTTTAGTTGTTGTCCCAAAAATGAGTGATATTTTTTGGGGGACAACACTCTATATCTTCCAATAATCAAAATTTGTCAACCAATCCATATTGGGTCCTTTCTATAAAGTTATTTCCAATCACTCCATTATGAGGGTTTATAGAGGGTTTTGACCAGTTTACATTCTTAATGAATGTTCATAAAGCTTTGTCCCTCAATCCACTAAAAAATACTTGGAAAGGCTTCTTAGGTCCATGTGCCACCTCTCCCAAAAGGCTTAGATCCCCATGAAAATTCTACACATGCCAATGAGTATCACAAACTTCTTCTCAAGCTAAGAAATGTCTATTTTGCATGCATAGAATACTTCCTAATGTACTCACTTATTTTCTCTTCCTCCTCAGGGCCTAAAACTTGGTCAACACCTTTGACCAACCATGTTATACCAAAAAACATACGTACATGAGCTCTACTAACTAAAATCTCTTCATAACTTCTCACAAGGACCTCATTAGCCCACCTTGCCTAATAGTCCTAGAACCATTAGACCAACTTGCCTCTTGAAGATACTTGGAAACTTATCCACTGATCTCATAGCACCTTAGATATCTTCAATTCACTTAATACAAGCACTAGAATCACCTACTGAGAACATACAAGTCATACAATACCCACCTCCATATACAACCATACATGATGAAGCCCACAACGCATAGGATGACTTACACCCCACCTGAAGACCATATGAGAAGACTTCTCCTACTAGGATCATACCAATAACATATCAAATGCTCCCTCTCCAAGATTAATGTATATTAGACTATGATCACTCTCATACCACTTTGTCATCACCAATGCCACTTGACATCAATGACAACAAATCACTTCCACCGATCTCCTAATAATCTCCCCCTTTGTCATTGATGGCAACACTCCTTTTCTCTCTCCCCCTTTGCCTAAATGACAAAGTGGACTCATCTACCAAATAGGCTTTTCTATCTTTAATCAAGCAAATTAAGACCACAACCAAGAACACATACCTTTCTCTCTCATCCTTTGAAACTCAAAGCACACCAACTATCAGCAATAGATCACAAAGAAACCATAGTGCTTCCCCTTGCCCCAAGTTCCCTTCAATAACAAACTCAGGTCATAGCTCCAAAAGACCTATAAGATCCTTTGACGTGACTACCTAGGAAAGCACACTAGCTCCCCCTCAGACCACTTCCACTTAAGAAATAAAGAACTCAACTCCCACTTTGATAAACATTAAACTTACACCTCTAAGTTTCCAAGAGACATAGACAACATTGAAGCACACTCCCTTCAAAAAATCTAATTAGACAAGTGAATCTTCTCAAGCAAAATTAAATAGCTAGAACTCAGTCCTTCTCCCAAGCTACCTAAATCCTTGGAGATGTCACTAATTGCATAGTAACATAGCTCCCCCTAGGAACCTACTCCACTTTGAAGGCTCTTTCTCAATCTATACAATCCATGCACACCTACAGGACCTCCAAGAATAGCTACCGTCACTTCAAATAACAATATGAGCACCATAGCACTATACAATATCTCATACCTTTGCACTCAAGGCACTCTATAGAATACCAAAGGCACTCAAATTATAGAAACACAATTTAATCATGTCTATAATATGCCAACATGATCAACTGGAACCAACAAAGCCAACCTTCTTTGGAAAGATATCACAAAATTGCTCAATTTCTCCACTAGACCTACTTAGACCCCTTATAGCCCTATCTAGCCACTGCCTCTCTGTGTGTGCACTTTCAGATCATGAAACTCTATATATGAAATCCATTACCATGCCCCCATATACATTGCAAGAATGAGCTTCCAACTTATCCTCCTTAGTAGAATTCTGTTTGTAGCCTACTAGCCAATTAGGCCTCCTAGAAGACCAAAACTTAAATAACTTGAAAAATGTTTACCTTCATACCACTATAGAACTTGTTTCAACTACCCATTTAGCCCATTAAATTTATTTGAAGCTTAAAACCTCCAAATCCAAATATAGACCACTTTTTCAATCATGCCTAAATGACTAAGCCTTCAAAGTAAACCTTGGTCAAAGGTCAACCTATGATCAATGTAGACACCTAAGATGGATACCACACATAGAAACCATTAAAACTCACTTCCATGCCAAATTTCAAGCCTCCACACCTTTGAGAACCATTACTTCCTTTAAGCCACCAAACACATGCTCTTGAGAAGAGAAGCATGTGACCACTCAAAACGCTCCACCTAGCATTAATTGATTCATCAACCAATGAAACCACTTGAAAAATGTCTAAAACATATGTGCAGACATTCCTAAGTATAAAACACTTCATGACACATCTTTATTCTTCAAATGATTCTTGAAACCAAGTAATTTGTGCATACAGGGTCATTATCTACAACAGGCACCTTGACCAAATGATCAAAATCACACCTGGACACTTCATGAACACCTTCAAGATATATTTTCTCCTTTGACATACCAAAACAACTTGAATCATCCTTAAAAAAAGTTCTTTTTAACTTAGAACACCATATAAGCAACTTTTAGCACATTCTAGGCAGTCATCACTACCAAAAATGGTCAACTCAGACTTTTGACCATAAAACTCATAGCTGAGCACATCAAAGATTCAAACCACCTGAGAATGAATTTTTTCAACCTCCCTCAAATCCTCAAACAAAATAATTTTTCCTTCTCCTTCAAATCACCACTCAACCAAGGTATCAAATATTGATCAAAAATGCACTTTAGGACCAAAGGACTTGAACATACCTTTTGAACATCATTCTTATTTCTAACTATCTTCTTAGGTTAACTTGAACATATAAGACAATTAGGAATAGCTCCCATAAAATACTCAAATCATCAACCATCTATCCTTTAGACACTTGAAGCCATTATGGTTAAGAACTATTCAAAAGCACTTCATAAAACATAGTCATATATTTTTGTGTATACACCTACTATTTGTCAGTCATCTGATAAGCAATATTTCCTTCAAAAAACTCTACACAGCATACCAAAATGAGTTTACTCAAGCTACATGGTCCTAATTTCATATTCAACCTTTTAGACCATTGAACTCTTCTTGAATACTCTTCATATATACTCAAAGAATCAACTTCAACAAGCATTGTCTGGCTTTAATAAGAAACTCAAAATTTGTCATCTACAAAACACTGAGATCTTCTTAAAACCTAATGAACACCAGTTCTCATCTTGAATAACATTGTCTTAAAATCTAATCCTCAAATCACTATCTTTCACCTCTTGAGCTAGATCTTCAAATCTGATATCAAAGGATCAATCTCACCCTCATAGTTAAGACTCAAAACTTATAGTATCTTCAAATATGTAACAGAGACCAAATAAAATTATTAAAAGCATTCAATGATCCTTAGATCATTCTCCCTTTCTGAAACATCTCATTTATAAGGTACACACTCAAAGGCAATTCTTGAAATAACATTCTTCAACTTCTAGAGTAAGCATACTCAAAATTCTGATAAGAAACTCAGAATAACATAAAACCTTCAAGATCACAAGCAATCTCTTTCAAGCTCACAAAAAATCTTGTGAAGCTACAGCAATAAAAAACATCTTCTAAACTTATGTGACCCTATTATGATATAGGCTTCTTTGAACCTCTTGAGGCATCACACATGCTTTCCAAGCACTCTTATAAACCTATACATTTATTTGATAATCTCAAAGCATATATGCTTAATCACCATATAGTCAAGAATGTACATTAAAATATTTATAACTTATGATGTTTCAAAAAAACTTCAAATAGGTCTCATCAACATGCTCAGGCTTCTTTAGCTTGATGATCAACTCATCCTTAACTTGCAGACCTCTGCCTACTTGTTTCACCAAGATGCCTTTACATGCCTTTCTTCTACCACCTTCAATAAGCTCTATCATTTAATTCAGGTTTGATATTGGATTTGGATTCAACATAATTCTTTTCAATTGTAATATGTCTTCTTTGACAAACTTTCATGCTTGAAAAACCATCTATAATAGCAAATAACTCACCTTGGCTTGAGCGAAGAACAATCCCTACCTTGACATCCTTCTCCATCTTAGAGAAACCTTCAAAGTTCATCAACCCTTGAATTCACAATTTAGAAAACATGAAGAACTATGTCAATAACTAGGCCAATATACTTATCATCACCAACTCTATCAACTCTGCCAACAAGCTGACTAGGCAGACACCAACAACGAAGCTACTCACAAGATCACCTTCCAAGTTGATTAAGCCTCAAGAAGGACCTACTCTAATACCAATTGATGGAAGAAGCTACTAATAGGGGTGGGGTGAATCAGTAGTTAATAATTCACATTAAATTCCATAAACTCATTCATCATACAACAACATGAACGTGAAAGCTTATACATCCAAAGCATGAATAAGAGAAAACATCATATGAACACATCATTTATGTGGGAAACCCTCTAATGGGAGAAAACCCACTCTCAAGCCTACAAACCAATGGAATTTAGTCTTATAATGATAATACAAACAAGAGACTTTAGACCAGATCCAACTGATTAGGGAGTATCCACCCCTCAATTTAGTCCAGCTCCAACTAGACCTTTAACTAGCTCTAACTAGCAAGGAGACTACAACCCCATAAGTGATTAAGAACCCATTCAACCACCTCTAGTCTAATGTCCACCACTAATATAATGTCTTATATATATGATGATGACCTTCTAAATCTCACACACCTGCAATCTACTTCTCTTCTCCAAGTAGGCACACCTACCTCATTCGCTCAACCAAGTAACCCTTTAGACTGTTAGGTCTAATGACTTGTTAGCTCATGAATCTAATTAAAAAAACATGATTTATCCTCTACACCCTCTCATGTTCCTTAATGACTCATCTCTACTCCTTTATTGAGCTCTTCCCTTCACTTGAATACACTTTGCTCTCACACCTCCATAAATAGGCTAATTTGACCTTGTATATATATCACTCCATCATCTAACCCATCTTGGTCAGCCAAGATACTTCACATACTCTTCTTACACTTATAAAATATCCTAATACATGTCATCAATCCAACTAAAACACTCCATAGGTCTTCCATACTTAAAAACAAGCTCAATCCTCCTTTAGATCTCAATTTGGCCTAATGCATTAGCCCTTATAGGTCATTCACCACATATGACCATCCCCATGAATAATAGCCCTAACCAATGCTTAAAACACATAAAAAACACCTCCAATAGATCATTTATCACTCTCACATGGTTCTAAAACATTTTTAACTCTAATTCATATCTTGAACCAAACCTTTTAGACTACTCGCTAATAGGCCTAGAAACCTAGAAAACGTAATCATATGGAACTAAAGCATATAGAAGATTTTATCAAATTACCACATTAAAAAACACATGGATAGGTCCTATATGAATTTAAAAATACCTATAAATCAATTTTTCACTTTAAAATAGCTCACATAGGTCCAAACCAACTCAAACAAACTGATTACTCAAACTGTTCATGCACACCAAAAACTCAGTCAACGATCTTTGACTGTTCCAACAAAAATAGAGACAAAATAAGAATAAAAAAGCCATATAATGAATCTATGACACTAATATAATACCAAAAATGTCTCACTCACCTCAAACTCTTCTCAGAATAGCTCAAACTAGCCTCTCCAAATAGGCCACTTTAGATTGCCTACAAGCCCCAAAAACTAGTCATGATGAACATGACATCTAACACTTCTGAAGATATTTTCTTGATTTTCCAATGCATTAATTTAATCCTCGAAAAACATTATAACATTTAAAATCATAAACATATATATATTTAATGTCATATATGAAACATATAGATCATTTTATGAGACATACTTCTTTATTGCCCTCATTACTTAGACAAGTCATCTTGAAGGCACCTTCTTGCCTATGTATGGTCATCAACATCACATAAAAATAAAGGGAACATAAATAATATACCTTAAACAAAAACTCCAATCCTTAGGATTCATCCCTACTCATCTGGAACACTTCCTAAAACACATATTCACGCTACCTCGATATTGTTTACTATTTTCATTGTCTAGTAGATTAGTGATAAGGCAACTTTGTTAACTTAGATAATTGAAACAAAGCACATAACTTTCCCAACTGACTCCATAGACCTCAATAACAAGTCTTGAACTTCAATCTCTAATGACTCTCATGCGTTGACTTAGTCAACCTTACCTATAGGACTAAAATCTTTAGAAACAAACATATTTTTATACCTTCTACTCACTTCCTTGACACACCACTAACACCTAGAAATGCCTAGAGGATTACTCTATATCTTCCAATAGTCAAACATTGGTCAACCAATCCATTTTGGGTCCTTTTTAGAAATTTCTTTCTAATCACTCATTTATGAGGGTTTATAGAGGGTTTTGACCAGTTTACATTCTTAACAAATATTCATAAAGCTCTGTTCCTTAATCCAAAACAAGATAATTAGAAAGGATTCTTAGGTCCATGTTCCACCTCTCCAAAAAGTCTCATATCCCCATGAAAATTTTACATGTGCCAATGAGTATCACAAACTTCTTCTCAAGCAAGGAAACCTCTATTTTACATGCACAGAATATATCCCAACGTACTAACTTGATTTCTCTTCCTCCTCAAGACCTAAAAATTGGTCAACACCTTTGGCCAACCATTTCATACCCCAAACCATGATTACATGGGCTCTACTAACTGAAATCTCTTCATCACTACTCACCACGGCCTCATTAGCCCACCTTGCCTAATAGGCCTAGAACCATCTGACCAACTTGCCTCTTGAAGATATTTGCAAACTTATCCACTGAGATCATAGCACCTTAGATATCTTCAATTCACTTAATATAAGCACTATCATTGTGATCTAGGAATTTGACTCAAGAGAGGATGGTTAGTATGGTGTTAGTTCAAAAATGAAAACAAAGTGAAACAAACACACTAATAGCATAACATCTCTAAGCCTAGACACTAGGGAGAGCTTAGTTAACAAAATAAAATGATAAACACGACTAAAAATAAAGTAATGAAAACACAATAATTCCTTCACCTTCCTTGGATGCTCCAAATGCCTTTGTAGTAGTGGCTTGCTCGGCTTGTGCTCATGAAGTCCTTGGCAATGGAAGCTTGGCTATCTCCATCTCTCCTTGACACCTTTGGCTTGTGGCTTGGCTTTTCTTAGAATAAATTTAGCATGGTAACACTATTTACATGAAGCTTTTAGAACCAATCTTGCATTATAACTTTGCACAAATTAAGCTGACAAATGTTGTTGTGAGGCCTCGTATTTATAGATTTTTGGATTTGATCAGAATCAACCTCAATCATCCATCTTAAGATTGAGATGTGTGGTTGAGGAATAATTCAATTTTTGTAATTAATTTTTTAATTATCCTCATCATGGCATTAGAAGAAAGGGCAATTAAGAGGCATGAAGGACATCATGGAAGGCATTGATGAGGCATGGAGGGCATGAATCCTAATATTTGTGGCATTTATGGCCTAGGGATGTCTTCCCAAGAAATGAGGTCACTTGATGATGTTGATATTCAATATCCATTTCCAAAATAAATTATTCAACAAGTTTCCATGGAATTTTTTATTAGGCCTTGATTTGGGTTAATCAGCTCTTAAACATAATTAAGCACTTTATGCACAGATTACTCAAATTGATCAGAATGTCTTGTTGTTGGTCCTAAATTTGACTAGATTGGAATTGGAAGTCCACGTTAGATGCATTGGATATGTATTCCCATTTAGAATGTTTCCAACAACAAATAACAAAGGCACAAGTCTTGTGCAAAAGATTTTATAGGAAAGAGCAGCCCAGAGCAAGCAAGTGCAAAATTAGCATTTTGACTCAAAATGAATTGATCAAAGTTAACTGGATGATAAATTACATTACCCCATTTAGAGATATCCTAGCTAAAATTGGCACTTTAATATGTCAATTTCACATCATTTAATGTGTTTTAGTGTTTTTAGGCTAAATTATGCATTTTAGATAGAAACTAGCCAAAAGCCTGATTAGAGGTTATCAGTGGTCAGTTTTAGGTGTCTACAAGAATCACATACTAAGAACATACAAGTCATACAACACTTACCTCCATATACAACCATACATGATCAAGCCCACAAGGCATAGGATGACTTGCACTCCACCTGAAGACCATATGTGAAGACTTCTCCTGCTAGGATCATACCAAGAACATATAAAATGTTCTCTCTCTAAGCTTCATGCATATCAGACCAAGAGCACTCTCATACCAATTTGTCATCACCAATGTCACTTGACATCAATGACAACACATCATTGCCACCATTCTCCCAACACACTATCTATCAACCCTTGCACTCCAAAATTTCAAGTGTCCATATGCATCCCTAAAGAGAAACATATTATTCATATAGGGGGAAATAGTGAAAAATTTGTGAAGCCATTGCACTCAAACTATGAGGGGTAGAGACATATCCTAATCTCTTATAGTTTTGTATTGGAGTCATTTATGAATATAAAAAATTATCTTTCAATAATGATGATAAAAAAATGTTACTATGTTTTCTCTTACAGCTAAAACTTGCCTTCGGGAGCAAAGTTTCATTAGTATAAAGCATAAATTTTGAATCACATGCCCAACTAATGAATTTGATTTATGGTCACATCCATAAGGGTGCATAAAAAAAAATATGTCTCCATACACTCTCCATCATCTCCCACACTCTATACTTGTATATTATATATGTTGTTGGGTGAATATTTTGTCGTCAACTCACTGATGACAAAATGGGTATATCAACCATAGCACAAGGATATTTACGCCCAAAAAAGTGTGGTTTTACCACATCTAGACGAGGTAAATCTCTCCTCTCATCAAGGGGAGGTTCCCTATGAATATTTATACGCTATACGTGTATATATATATATATATATATATATATATATATATATAAGTAAGCAGAAAATAATACTCAGTGTACTATAACAGCATCCACCTCTCTTTTTTCAGAGGTGATGTACAAGGAACAAGAGAGAGAAATCTTGGTCGTTAGCTAAGAACATCCCTCTTCTTTCAAGAATGGTATCCAGTGTAGAGCAAAAAATCACCTGAAGTAAGTAACAAAGTTAATAAAGAAATCTACATAAGCACAAAGTCTTCTGTTGTCTCCTTCACCGATTTGGAATACGCGTAACCGTAGAGTGAAACGATGCACAAAGTCTTCACCTAAAATTACAAAAGATAAAAGGATCACCAAGATAAAATTAGCTCAAAGTCTCTCTTCTATCTTTTAGAAATATCCTCAGATAATATCAACACACACACTTTGCTTATTGAATCAAACAGATAAGAGATTATCTGGAAAGAGGACATAAAAACTATTTCCTACATAATATAAATTACTTCAACACAAAGTCTGAAATAAACTTGTTTCTCATTCATTCGATAAAATATGATTTACATGTTGAGCACAAAGTCTCAAGAAGTGTCTCAATTTCAGCCCTCCATATATAGGGAGAAACCTTCAAAATTAAAAAGATTATAATATAAAAATATCTTGGTCAAAGATGAGTCATCTTTGACTTTTGAGATATTTTTTTAGATTTTTTACATGTAATTACACATTACAAAATTGCATGCACTTTTACATGACAAAAGTGCATGAAAAGAGAAGAAGAGAGAAGGGAAAAAAGGTTCAGCTCTTGCCACCAGACTTTTTCAGATGAGCATCGTACATGACAATAGATGCCTAAATTCCTATATTGTCTGGCACAATGGTGTTTTTGAATATGACCCTGGCCCTGATTACAGTGTCCTTCAATGCTTTGATTGCCTTGGCATGACTCGTTAATCTAGATCTTAGATTATTCAGAGTCAACTGAGTATCTAAAACGTTATCCACAGAAGTCATTAAGAATGCTTTTTCTTTGAAATCCCTCTGAATCACACCTCTGAATCCTCGAATCATCTCTTCTACTGAGAGAAATTGATTATCCCTAGAGGTGAGGTCACATGGTAGTTCTTCCAGTCTATTCAATAGGCATGTGTCGTTCTTCTCACTAGCATCCTTGGAAGACTCAAGATCTTCAATCAGCTCCTTGAGTACGTGAATCCTGTATATCAGTGATTAGGAATCTTTGCTAGAAATAACACAGATAGATATCAAGGTGCTTTTCTTTAGATCTTTCATTTCCCTCCACTTGCCAAGATATTTCTCTGTACTATCAATTTCTTGAGAAATAAGTGAGACAAGGTCCTCCAAATTTGTCGTCACCTTCTTCATCTTGTCTGTCTTCTTGGCAACCTCTGTAAGTAAGGAAATTCCCTGAGTGTGCATCTTTCCAATGTAATCCTCTAGCACTTTCCCTTTCATATAGGTTTTCTCTACCTTTTGAATGACAGGGTCATCTATGGAAAAGGCCTCTGGGGTTGCCGCTTCAGGGGCAAGGGTGAATTTCCTTATTACTGCAGTCAATTATTCTACCTTGGCTTTATAGTAATCATTCATCTCTTTTTTCTATCAAATTTTTGGATCATGATGTCCATTGCAGACTGTATATCACTTTTCGCATCTTCGTGAGTAACTTTCCCAAGTTCAACACGAGAAATGGAATAGCTGCTCATGTCAAAACCCTCAAGAGTTGCATCCTGTGATGGTTTAGCTATTTTTATAAATTTATGTCCCTTTTCTTCAACCAATTTCAAAAGGATCCTTGGTCTCATAGGGGCCTTAGCTTTCACCGATACTAACTTGCCAAAATCTAAGTCATTTGCAGAGATGGCTAGCTTCTTTCTTTTGGGCATGAAAGCTGACATCCAAGGAGGGAGAGAAGAAGTAGTTATTGTGGCAACGGTTCCTACAACTGGTGTTACCGTGGTAACTTCTACACTAATCGCGGTTGGAGTAATTGGTGAAACCGTACCGGCCGTTGATTGATCAAGGGTGAAACTTTCTCTTAGATTGAAAGAAGGAGATGCCCGACTAAGAATAGAACTTGAGGACCGAAGAGTATCTCCAGAAGCACCTTGAGGATCGCCAAACATGAATTTAGAAGGAGAGACAACTCTAGAAGAAGGATCATTGATAGGAGATAGAGGTGGTGAAGGAGAAACGTCTGTAAGTGGTCGTGCCCCTTCTTGGGAAGGTAGAGGCTCAATTCTTTGTTGTTCTGAGGGCCTATCATCCATTTCCATTTGCTGAGCTACCTGTTCTTGGGAGCTTTGTTCCCCAACTCCCTTAGCCATTAATTTTGGCTCCTCAGTAACCTTTGATTTCTTGAAAATAAAGATTATTCTAGGCTTGTGAGGCCTAGATGGAGAAGGAACATCACTTTTGTTCTTGGTTTTGTTTTCTACCTTTTACCTTGTTTTCACTTGGAATTCAGCCTCTGATCTTGTAATGAACTCTTTTAACGTGATCCCTTTGGCTATTAACCAATCATTGGTGTTGGTCAATATTGGTTTGAATCTCTTCTTTAAAGAAGTTAACTCTTTTTGGGACCACTGAATTGGAGGAAGAGGAGAGTCAGCAACCTTTTTGGCCAGGTATCTATTGTTGATAATGTTTTTGTCATCGACTAAATTGGAGGGAATATCTGTAAGCCCCAAATATTTGATCTGTTCTAGGGTCAGCCTGATGTAGTCCATCCTCTTGATTTCTTTGGCTGTCCTTAGGTCTACCCAGATGTCTTCGATCATAGGCTCATGAAACTGAGTCTTTCTTTTGATCATGTCTTTGACACCCCTGTAGTCAAAATTTTCCCTCCTCTTGAATTATTTCATAGTAACCAGTTACATCTCTATTTTCATGACCTTTGCTTTGGCTGCTGTCAAAATCAAGTACCTACCAATTTTAATAAAAAATCTGAAACCTAGCTTCTTCAATTCCATCTGTCTAGTGTGTACAACAACCATTTATCTACACATATCCATTAAGACTAAATTATCAGAAGGAAACCTATGGAGCATATAGGGATAGCCTCAGAAAAATCCAACTCGAAGATAGCCGAAGGAGGGAAATTGTAGAAACATACAGCCATAGTCATTGATGACCATCCAAGCTTCATCAGATATTCTCTTTTATTTGAGTTGAGGGTCGAAGAGGCACAAAAATACCATGAAGAAGGCATCATTTACTCTCTTAAAATGACAGATTGATCCTTGTAGTGTTAACTGAGGGTAATATGAGTAGACTAGGGTGGTTTTCCTATCTCTTTCAATTGTCAAACCTAGAAAGGTTTGCATGGAGGCGGCAATGTACACCAAGTATGAAGTCATATAGAAATTTGAAGTAGTTTGTACTTTGGTCAGTTGCTCATGAAGAGCGTTGCTGATCTGCTCACCCCAGAAGATGACCTACTTCCCTTAGAAGATGATCTTGATGAAGGGATACATCCATTCATGGAATTATGAGGAAGATGGGAGGCCTCGCACTCTACTGAGAAGGGTGATCAAGTCACCAACTTCTTCAATGAAATCACTCCTCAAAAAATTTTGTGGCCATCTTGACAAGGTGGTTCTAGGGGCCTTAAAACACCTGTTATTCATTACCTTCTTTGCCCTCTCGGGATCCTTATCATACTCTTTCTGTGCTTCTATGAAGTCAATTCTTAGCACTTCAGTATTAGGAAGGCACATGAAGACTTTATCAATAAATTTGGGGTTGAACCAAATTATTACATTGCCGTTAACATCTGACACTGATCTGGTCTCTTTGTTGTAGAATTGGGTGCACTGGAAGATGAACTCTGTATGATGTGCTGCTAATAGAAAAGTGGCAACCAGATGAATGTTGCTTTCGATGATCTTCTTCATTTCAGAGTTTGAGTTTGTTGTCTTGGTTCTAGTCACGAACTTGGCCATATCCACATGGCCAATTTTTATATCTCTAATGTCGTCAACATTAGAGGTGATCGAAGTGATCAAAAAAATGCCCTAGTACTAGTATTTCATGGCTTTTGACTTCTTCAGAGAAGTTTTAGACATTGGAACTGGTCTCAATTGAGTGGGTGCTGATGAATAAGAATCTTCAGGAGGTAATGCAATCATGATCATTTAATTAGAGAATAGTGGGCAAATTGAGGAAATCGCACATTGGGTGATCATGACCAAGGAAGGGCATTTAACAGGGCCAGGTCAGAAATCGATAGAAAAAAGGGGAGGAAGAGAATAAATGAAAAAGAAAAAAATTTCTCTAGAGTTAGAGAAATTTGGAGAAAAAAATGCAAGGGCAGCAAAATTCACCACCCGTCCTGAATAATTATCAAAGAAGTGCAGGGGAGGCAAAATTTGTCACCCTTGCATGTTTGACCTGCATCGGCGGTGAATTTCACCGCCCGTGTAAGGAGGAAAATGTAGGGGCAATGAAATTCACCACCCTTGCACTTTTGACCTGTGTCGGTGGTAAATTTCACCTCCTGTGCAGGCTTAAGGAGGCACGGTTAAGGTGGAAAAAATTGCCACCTGTGTAGGTTAGAGTAAGAAATCTGCGGGTAAGGGAGGGCAGTGAAAATTGCTGCCTCAGCATGTAGAGGAAGCCTGAAAGGCCAATGGGGAAGGGAGAAAAAATAAAAATAAGAATGAAAGCAAACTTAAAGAGAAAAAGAAATAAATGATAAATACAAAACCTACCTGGGAAAACACGTGCGCCACGAGCTCAAATCCACCAAATTGCACTTTTACATGTTCATTAGATTGTCTAGAGGCAGAGGGTAGGAGGAAGAGATGAGGAATAAAGCAAAATGAGATTAAAACCAGATTAAATGGAGTAAAAATTAACCCTAACAACTTGGCACATGTGGTAATAAATGTTGCGCACAAAAATTGAGGCAGTGTAGGGGCGGCAAATTTTGTCACTCCTGAATGTGAGAGATGGAAAAAAATGTAGGGGCAGCAAAATTTTCTGCCCGTGCAGGTCCAGATGTAGGGGTGGCAAATTTTGTCACTCCTGCATGTCAAAGGTAAAAATGCACTGGCGGTGAAATTCGCTGCCCTTGCACGAAAAAAGAAAAAATACTAACTCTAAAAAAACTAAATTTTGATCCCCTGGTCGTATCAAGACCATAAAAACCTTCACGTTTTAGGGAAAACATAATGAAAAGATGTTACGAATTTTGAACAGTGCAGTTGGGCCAAGACGAGAACGAGAAAAACCCGTCTCAAAAATAGACCTAGAGAGACAAAGGGCGAAATGAACAAGTTTCACAGGGGGTTGTTTCAAAAATGAGCTAAGCTGATTTTGAAAACAATAGTTGGCTCTTATTGGAGAACTTTTGTTAATTGAAATGATCAACGAGAGTAGAAACCAGTCTCTAAGTGCCTTCATCCAAGCCATTGGGCTATGGAGTCAAGCTAAAAATGAAAAAAATAGACAAAACGTAAAAACTATATATATATATATATATATATATATATATATACATGTGGATCCATCTAAGCTTTAAAGATTGAACAGCTTCAGATGTTTCCCACTGTGGGGTAGTGTAAATGGCGTTCCATCCTGATACTCCAGCAAGAAGTTATTTTCTTTGCAGAGATGTCAAATGGCGAATGGACCTCTCCATAAGGAGTCAAATTTGTCATGCATTCCCTTTAGTTCTCTCCTCTTATCCCATAACAAGACTTGATCTCTGATTTGAAAATCATAGACCTTAGCCTTTTTATCAAAAAGTTTTTTCACCTAGTTTTGATGCATCGTAATCCGATCCACCACCATGGTTTGTTGCTCACTCAGTTCGATCAGACACAATTATTTTGTAGATCAAACTTTTGAAGGTTGAATTTTTTATTGCTTTGGCTAACTTAAGCGTTGGTAGTTCCAGAGTGATGGGTATCTCTGTATTTAAGCCATATAAAAGTTGGAAAGGCGACATACTTATGGCCCTCTTGGGTGTAACTTGATCTACCCATAAAGCATCAAACAGTGCTTTGTGCCACATTCTCTGATTATCATCTACCAATTTCTTGATAATAGCGACCAGGTTTTTATTGCTCAATTTTGATTGGCCATTTCTCTGTGGAAAATAATCTAAAGTGTGGAATAGGGTAATCCCATAATAAAAGCAGAATTGAGTAATTTTATACAAAGAAAAATAGGCCGCATTATTTATTACAATTTTGAGTGGGACCCCAAACTGAGAAATGATATTTTTCTTGAGAAAATTGCACACTACTTCAGACATAGTGTGCTTAGTTGGGATGGCCTCCACCCACTTGGTAAAGTAATCAGTTGCCATGAGGACATAATTATGTCTGGCATTTGAAGATGGGTTGACTATGCCAATGAAGTCAATACCCCACTGTTGAAAAGGCTCTTCGATTATTACTGACTTGAGAGGTAATGCAACCAGTTTAGGCTTTTCAATGAATTGTTGACACAATTTACACCTATGCACCCATTTGTAAGCATCTTGAAACAGTGTAGCCAATAATATCTTGCTCACAAAATCTTGTGCACTATCACTGGTGCAGAAAAATGCCCTCCATAGGCCAAATCATGGAAAGACTCCAAGAGTTTATCTTGTTGTACCTTATCGACACAATGAAGAAATGCCCCATCCAGGTTCCTTTTATATAGACCATTATCCCATAAAACATAGCTAACAGCCTTTAGTTTAACATTCTATTTTTTCTTATAGGAGAGATGAGTGGGACACTCACCGTAAGTCAAAAAATAGGTGATGTTAGAATACCACTCATCATTAGTGACAACAAAAAGGACCGTGGGTACGCCTTCGATCTCTATTTCCTCATCTTTTGCTTCATTAGAAATGTTATTGGCAATCAACTGACAAAGACCCTTTCCCTGCATGAATTTAGTAGGTTTGATGTCCAGATCAAACTCTTGAATTTTGTCGATCCAATTACCCCTCTTCGTACCAAACTCCTGTTGAGTCAAAATAGACTTCACTGTTGTATCAGGCACAAGAACTTCAGTGTGCGAGTTCAGGATATAAAATATAAAATATTTGATTGCTTTAACCACTACATATGCATGCTTTTCCATGTTGGAATATTTTAGCTCATGATCCTTGAGTGGACAACTCATGAAAGAAATAGGAGATTCTACACCTTCTTGGTTATGTTGAACTAAAAGCTGAGAATGTATGTTCTGAAGCATAACTGTATATTTTAAAACTCTTGGTGTAGTTTGGACAAACCAAGATTGGTGCACGAGTGATTGTTTCTTTGATGTCTCTAAAGGCTGATTTATCCTCTATAGTCCACCTGAAGGTAGCATTGTCTTTTATCATATTGACGATGTGGCGAGTCTTCTCAGCGAACTCGGGGATGAACCTTCGAAGAAAATTCACCTTTTCAAAGAAAGAATGAACCGCAGTCTTACTGGTGGGCAGAGTAAGTTTTTGGATGGATTTGACTCTTTTCAAGTTGATTTTAATACCTTCTTAGGACACAATGTGTTTGAGAATTTTCCCTTCAGTCGCTCCAAAGACAGATTTATTTGGATTTAAAGAAATACCATTCTGATGGCAGCGTTCTAGTATTCTTTGTAAATGATGGATATGGTCAGAACAGTGCTTTGAAAATACCATCATATCATCTAAGTACACTATAATGAACTTACCCATCTCATCCTTGAAAGCAAGGTCCATCACTCTTTGAAATGTGGCGTCTACATTTATTAGACCGAAAGGCATTATTCGATAGGCGAAGGTGCCTCAAAGTGTGGTGAAAGCAGTCTTATGCTAATCTGCTTTTTCAACTTCAACCTGATTATACTCTGAGAAACCGTCCAACATTGATAACATCTCTGAACTTGTTACCATTTGCAGAACTTGATCCATGATAGGGAGGGGGTAGTTATCTTTTAAAGATAACCGATTCCAGTTCTTGAAATCTATGCAGATTTAAATTTCACCATTTTTCTTTCTGACAAGCACTATGTTGGCAATCTATGTGGAGTGATGGATTGAGAAAATTATCCAGGCATCAAGCATTTTTTGTATCTCAGCCAAAATGGTACTTGAGATTTTTGGATTATATTGCCTAGACTTTTGCTTGTAAGGCACAGAGTTTGCCTTAAGAGAAATGTCGTGGTGAATGTCATCAGGCTTGAGTGATTTCAGGTCATCATAGGAATAAGCTAAGACCTCTATATATTGGCGAAGTAGATTAGCAAGCTTGAATCTCTCCTCGAGAGTGCAACATTTTCTGATGTTTACCATCTTAGGATCTCCCTTGGTTCTCAGGTTTACTTGATCAAAATCTTGGGAGGAGTTTGAATCTGTTCGTTGTTTTTTAATAAACCTATCATGGTTATCAAACAATTTTTCTAGGGAAACCAGGCCTTTGGGAATCTTATTCCCCTTAAGTTGCAAGAAATCCTCACCTATATTCCTATTTAATTTAGAAGTTACTTCGTGTTTTTGAAGTTCACTACCTTCAAAATGTAGTTGTTCGAAGCTGTCCTTTTGCTCCAAGAAGGCAATGATTTGATCGTCATTGTTGAATACTTACCAATGACCAACATTATCAGGTACACTTGGTCAAAAAACTAGTTCGATAGTGTACTTATCTCTTTTAAAATTTGGGTGAGAAATCAAGAGAGTAGCAAAAATAGCCAATGCATCTGCCCGGTCATTGAATTCTCTTGGAATGACAGAGATGTTAAAAGTATCAAAATTTTTAATTTGGTCCCAGACAAGATTACAGTAGTGGTGCAATCTTTCATTCTTGGTCTGATAGAGGTTTCTTACCTGGAAAACCACCAATTTGGTGTCCCCTTTAGCATGGAGTAGTTTAATGCCTTTTTCTCTAGCAACCTGCAATCTGAGTAATAGGGATTCGTACTCAGTTGTGTTGTTGGTGTTGTTGAACTGCAACTTGTAAGATAAAGGAACAATATCCCTTTGAGGAGATACCAACATAACTTTGGCTCTTAAATCAATAGAAAAGTAGCTGCCGTCAAATTCTAAGATCCATACCTCATTAGACACCACTTTTTCTTTCAAATTTTTTTTATCTGGGGGAAGAGGTTCTTCCATGCGTTCATTTTGCTGTGTTGATTCTCCTACTGTGTCAGCTGAACACATTTCTAGGTCATCACCTGTAGGAGTTTCATCGGATGCCTCATGGACCTCGTCCGTAGATAGGAAGTAGTTGCCCATGCCAGATGACTCAAATAAAATTTGAGCTTTCGGTGCTGATGATCGGGTGAATACATATCTTGCCTCTTTTTAGGAAGCAATTTCTTCATAACGCCTTGAATTGGGATTTTTGCCTTCAATAAGTCCATGCTCAGCTCACCTCCAACATCCTTGCAGAAATTATGCCCAAGCAAGACATCGTAAGAGGCTGGAACATCGGCTACTAGAATCGTCATTTTTATCCTCTTTTCTGAAAAAGTTGCGAAAGTAAATTGGGCATCTTTTATCTGACCAAGGAGCGAGACTTGCTTGTTTTCTACAGAAAAACACTTTCTAAAAGTTTTGGTCAAAGTTAGACCAAGGGAATCTGCCACCTTGGTGGGCATGACATTATCTGAGGCTCTGGAGTCTATTATGTAATTACTCAATTTGTAACCATTTATTAGCAGGAAAACATAAAAAGGTTCTATTTTTTTGGGAGCAACTAGAGGAGTCACGACAAGATTATTCAAGGTGGATTTATCCTTGGGGGGATCATGAATAGCTTTTGAAGAATCTTGTCCTATAGGGACGGCCTTATTTTTCACATATTCTGCCAACCTATCAAATTATTCAGGGTTAGCTCTCAAATCTCTATCTCTGTCATTTGGATCTTAGTCTTCCTAGTGTGATCAATTATATCAAATAATTGAAAAAAAATTGAAATAGAGGAAGAGAGTCCATCATCTAGATTTTTAGTAGGTGTGACATCGGTCTGAGCAACAGAGTGGAAGGTATAGGGCGATTAGAGGTACTTACTTTTTTGTGAGTTACCTGATCTTTTGATTGATGAGGCAATAGAGTCTCTCATTTAGCGATAGAGACCACCAGCCGAGGTTTTTCTTCTGCCTTTCCTTTATCAGCCTGTGGAGCTAACTGGCTTTGAAATTTGGTGAAAATAGCATAAGATCCATCCAACCTTTCTCTTTTACTTCCAGCTTCATCCTGGTAATCCAGGAAACCAATATTGGATTTGCCAACTAATTCTTCTTCTTCCTCAATGAAGAGATTAGCATTATCTTCAGGATTTAACTCGAGCTAAAATGAGAAATTTGCTTCAGCTTCTAGATATCCTACAGTCGAGTTGTTTGGAGGCACTTCAAGGGTGAGGTTCCTCTATGGAGGGGGAAGGTGATTTTGTTGTTCCTGATTTCTGGCAGGATTGCTTTGGTACGCCTGATTCTGAAATGTCCTCCTGGGCATATCTCTGTATGCAAGAGTAGATGACATTCCTTGTGCCATTTAATTTTTGAGAGCTAGCATTTTATTTGCTAGCTTTTGTACCATCGGGTCAGTGGTGGCTGCAGGTGAATACTCAAAAGATGAAGAGGATTTACCTTTATTAGGGTCTTTCCTTATCTTTCCTACCAAAATAAGGTCATCTTCTACCTTAGTAGCCAAGTTTTGAGCAGCAGCGAGGTCTATGTGTCTAGCCTGTCTTAGCAAGAAACTCATTTTAAATAGCTGTGAGTTGATGAATAAATACATGAGATTCTAAGGTGTTAGCTAGGTGATCATGAGAATCATGTGCCTCAGCTTGTTGAACCTAGCAATAAAATCCCTCATAGGCTCATGAGGCTCTTTTTTCATCTGAGTGAGCTGGGCTAACAAGGCATGTGCATCTTCTATAGGCTTGAATTTGGCTTCAAATTTGTCTTTCAGGGTGTCCCAGTCAGTCACTGATCTAGGTTGTAGGTGGTAGAACCAATCTGCAGCAATACCTTATAGTGTCTCTACGAACAGCGTGACTGCTATGTCTTCGAATTCCACACCTATGACACCGCAGGTTATGCTAAAAGTCGCAATGTGTTCATCAAGATGAACCTTCCCATTATCAAAGAATTTGGGAAAATTCTTCTTTGAACTGCGTGGAAGCTCATGTAGAGGTGGAGTCAAATTCAGTGGATCGAAAGAATTACCCAAGGGGCCTTGAGCCATGATTTGATTATGCAAAATTGAGATCACTAATCCAAGTGGAGCTTAGATAGGTAAAGCTCGACTAGTAATAGAAAAAGAAGGTCCACTTTGTGTGGTGGCCTAGTAGGGTTAGGAGGAAGGCTCCTAGTTCGTCTAAGGTGAGGTTGTGGAGGAAACAACTCGAAATTACTCTATTGCACCAACTCAAAAATAGGGTCAACAACACCTTGGGATTTTTGGCCTCTGGTATAACGTGGAGTTGCCAGATTGCGTAAAAAAATTGGAAAAGAGCAAGATCTACTTTAGTTTGAAGTTTGAGACTTCAAACTGCATGCTCTTTTCCAACGGAGTCACCAAAAACTGTTGGGTGAATATTTTGTCATCAACTAACTGATGACAAAATGGGTATATCAACCATAGTACAAAGAGATTTATGCCCCAAAAAGTGTGGATTTACCACATCTGGATGAGGTAAATCTCTCCTCTCATCAAGGAGAGGTTTCGTATGAATATTTATATGCTCTATGTATATATAGAAGTAAGTAGAAAATAATACTCAGGGTAGTATAACAGCATCCACCTCTCTTTTTTCAGAGGTGATGTACAAGGAACAAGACAGAAAAATCCTAGTCATTAGCTAAGAACATCCCTCTTCTTTCAAGAATGGTATCTAGTGTAGAGCCAAAAATCACTTGAAGTAAGTAACAAAGTTAAAAAAGAAACCTATGTAAGCACAAAGTCTTCCGTTGTCTCCTTCACTAATTCAGAATACGCGTAACCTTAGAGTGAAATGAAGCACAAAGTCTTTGCCTAAAACTACAAAAGATAAAAAGATCACCAAAATAAGAGTAGCTCAAAGTCTCTCTTCTATCTTTTAGAAATGTCCTTAGATAATATCAACACACACACTTTGCTTGTTGAATCAAACAGATAAGAGATTATCAGGAAAGAGGACATAAGAACTATTTCCTAAATAACACAAATTACTTCAACACAAAGTCTGAAATAAACCTATTTCTCATTTATTCGATAAAATATGATTTATAAGTTGAGCATAAAGTCTCAAGAAGTGTCTCAATTTCAGCAGAGTTTTTGCTCTCAATTATCAGAGATCCTTTTTACAAAAGAGGTCCCCTTTATATATAGGGAGAAACCTTCAAAATTAAAAAGATTATAATATAAAAATATCTTGGTCAAAGATGAGTCATCTTTGACTTTTGAGATATTTTTTTGGATTTTTTACATGTAATTACACATTACAAAATTGCATGCACTTTTACATGACAAAAGTGCATGAGAAGAGAAGACAAAGAGAGAAGGGAAAAAATGTTCAGCTCTTGCCATCGAACTTCTTCAGATGAACATCGTACATAGCAATAGATGCCTAAACTCTTATATTGTTTGGCGCAATGGTGTTTTTTAAGATGACCCTGGCCCTGATTACAGTGTCTTTCAATGTTGTGATTGCCTTGGCATGACTCATTAACCTGGATCTTAGATTATCTAGAGTCAACTATGCATCTAAAACGTTATCCATAAAAGTCATTAAGAATGCTTTTTCTTCAAAATCCCTTTGAATCATACCTCTAAATCCTTAGATCATCTATTCTACTGAGAGAAATTGATTATCCCTAGAGGTGAGGTCACAAGGTAGTTCTTCCAGTCTATTCAACAGGCTTGTGTCGCTCTTCTCGCTAGCATCCTTGGAAGACTTGAGATCTTCAATTAGCTCCTTGAGTACCTGAATCTTGTATATCAGTGATTCCTTAATCTCAACATAGGAATCTTTGCTGGAAATAACACCGATAGATATCAAGGTGCTTTTCTTCAGATCTTTCATTTCCCTCCACTTGCCAAGATATTTCTCCGTACTATCAATGTCCTGAGAAATAAGTGAGACAAGGTCCTCCAAATCTGTCCTCATCTTCTTCATCTTTTCCCTCTTCTTGGCAACCACTGTAAGTAAAGAAATTCCCTAAATGTGCATCTTTTCAATGTAATCCTCTAGCACTTTCCCTTTCATATAGATTTTCTCTACCTTTTGACTGACAAGGTTGTCTATGGAAAAGGCCTCTGGGGTTGCCGCTTCAGGGGCAAGGGTGAATTTTCTTATTACTATAGTCAATTGCTCTACCTTGGCTTTATAGTAATCCTTCATCTCTTTTTCTCTATCAAATTTTTGGATCATGATGTCCATTGCAGACTGTAGATCACTTTTCGCACCTTCATGAGTAACTTTTCCAAGTTCAACATGAGAAATGGAATAGCTGCTCATGTCAAAACCCTCAAGGGTTACATCCTGCAGTGGTTTAGCTATTTCCATAAATTTATGTCCCTTTTTTTCAACCAATTTTGAAAGTATCCTTGGTCTCTTAGGGGCCTTAGCTTTCACTGGCACTAACTTGCCAAAATAAAAGTCATCTGCAGAGATGGATAGCTTCTTTCTTTTAGATGTAAAAACTGACATCGAAGGAGGGAGAGAAGAAGTACCTATTGTGGCAATGATTCCTACAACTAGTGTTATCATGATAACTTCTACACTGCTAGTGGTAACAGTGGTCGCGATTGGAGTAATTGGTGAAACCATACTAGTCATTGATTGATCAAGGGCAGAACTTTCTCCTAGATTGAAAGAAGGAGATGGTAGACTAAGAATAAAACCTGAGGATCGAAGAGTATCTCTAGAAGCACCTTGAGAATCGTCAAACATGAATTTAGAAGGAGAGGTGGCTCTAAAAGAAGGAACACTGATAGGAGATAGAGGTGGTGAAGGATAAACATCTATAAGTGGCCATGCCCCTTCCTAGGAAGGTAGAGGCTTAGTTCTTTGTTGTTATAAGGGCTTGTCATCTATTTCCATTTGCTGAGTTGTCTGTTCCTGGGAGCTTTGTTCCCCAACTCCCTTAGCTGTTAAGTATGGCTCCTCAGCAACCTTTGATTTCTTGGAAACAAAGATGATTCTAGACTTGTGAGGCCTAGATGGATAAGGAACATCACATTTGTTCTTGGTTCTATTTTCTACCTTCTTCCTCATTTTTGCTTGAAATTTAGCCTTTGATCCTATAATAAACTCTTTCAACGTGATCCTGTTGGCTATTAACCAATCATTGGTGTTGGCCAATATTGGTTCGAATCTCTTCCTCAAAGAAGTTAACTCTTTTTGGGACCACTGAATTGGAGGAAGAAAAGAGTTAGCAACCTTTTCAGCCAAGTATCTGTTGTTGATAATGTTCTTGTCATCGACAAAATTAGAAGGAATATCTGTGAGCCCCAAATATTCGATCTATTCTAGGGTCAGCCTGTTGTAGTCCATTCTCTTGATTTCCGCAGTTGTCCTTAGGTCTACCAAGATGTCTTCAATCATAGGCTCATAAAACTGAGTCTTTCTTCTGATCATGTCTTTGACACCCCTGTAGTCATAATTATCCCTCCTCTTGAACTATTTCATAGTAACCAGTTGCATCTCTATTTCCATGTCCTTTGCTTTGGCTATTATCAAAATCAAGTACCTACCAATTTCAATTAGAAACCTGAAACCTGGCTTCTTTAGTTCCATTTGTCTAGTGTGTACAACAACTATTTCTCTACACAACTCCATTAGGACTAACTTATTAGAAGGAAACTTGGGGAGCATATAGGGATAGCCTTGAAAAAAGCCAACCCAAAGATAGCAGAAGCAAGAAAATTATAGAAACATACAGCCATAGTCATTGACGACCGTCCAGGCTTCATCAGATATTCTCTTTTGTTTGAGCTGAGGGTCGAAGAGACAAAAATATCATGAAAAATGAATCATTTACTCTCCTAAAATGATGGATTGATCCTTGCAGTGTTAATTGAGGGTAATATGAGTAGATTGGGGTGGTTTTCCTATCTCTTTCAATTATCAAACCTGGAAAGGTTCGCATAGAGGTTGCAATGTACACTAAGTATGAAGTCATATAGAACTTCAAAGTAGTTTGTACCTTGGTCAGTTGCTCATGAAGAGCATTGCTGATCTGCTCACCCCAGAAGATGACCTGTTTCCCTTGGAGAATGATCTTGATGAATGGATACATCCATTCATAGAATTGTGAGGAAGATGGAAGGCCTCGCACTCTGCTGAGAAGGGTGATCAAGTCACCAACTTCTTCAATGAAATCACTCCTCAAAAAATTATGTAGCCATTTAGACAAGTTGGTTCTGGGGGCCTTAAGCCACATGTTATTCATTACCTTCTTTGCCCTCTTGAGATCCTTGTCATATTCTTTTTATGCTTCTACAAAGTCAATTCTCAGCACTTCAATAGTAGGAGGGCACATGAAGACTTTATCAATGAATTTGGGGTCAAACCAAATTATTATATTATCACTATCATCTGACACTGATTTAGTCTTTTTATTGTAGAACTAGGCACACTAGAGGACGAACTCTGTATGATGTGCTGCTACTGAGAAAGTGACAACTAGATGAATGTTGCTTTCAATGATCTTCTTCATTTCAGAGTTCGGGTTCATTGCCTTGGTTCTAGTCACGAACTCAGCTATATCCACATGGCCAATCTCTATATCTCTAATGTTGTCAACATTAGAGGTGATCGAGGTGATTAGAAAAATGCCCTGGTATCGGTATTTCATGGCTTTTGACTTCTTTGAAGAAGTTTCAGACATTGGAACTGGTCTCAGTTGAATGGGTGTCGACGAACAAGAATCTTTGGGGGGTACTACAATCATTATCATGCAATTAGGAAATAGTGGGAAAATTGATGAATTCACACGTTGGGTGATCATGACCAAGGAAGGGCATTTAACAGGGCTAGGTCAAAAATCAGGGGAAAAAATGGGAGGAAGAGAAAAAATGAAAAAGAAGAAAATTTCTCTGGAGTTAGAGAAATTTGGAGAAAAAATGCAAGGGTGACAAAATTTTTTACCTCTGCCTGAAGAATTATTAGAGAAGTGTAGGGGCAGTAAAATTCACTGCCCTTGCATGTGACCTGCATCGGTGGCAAATTTCGTCACCCGTGAAGGTTTAAGAAGGAAAATGCAGGGGCGATGAAATTCACCGCCCTTACACTTTTGGCCTGTGTCAGCGATAAATTTTGCCACCTGTGTAGGCTTAAGGAGGCATGGTTAAGGTGGCAAAAAATGTCACCCGTGTAGGTTAGAGTAAGAAATCCATGGGTAAGGGAGGGCGGCAAAAATTGCTGCCTCAGCATGTAGAGGAAGCCTGGAAGGCCGATGGGGAAGGGGGAAAAAATAAAAACAAGAATGAAAGCAAACTTAAAGAGAAGAAGAAATAAATGCCAAATACAAAACCTACCTGGGAAAACACGTGTGCCACGAGCTCAAATCTGCCAAAATGCACTTTTATCTATTCATTGAATCGTCTTGAGGCAGAGGGTAGGAGGAGGAGATGAAAAATGAAGCAAAATGAGGTTTAAAATAGATTAAATGGAGTGAAAATTGACCCCAACAACTCGACACACATGGCAATAAATGCCATGTGCAAAAATTGAGGCAGTGCAGGGGTAGTAAAAATCGCTGCCCTTGCACTGGGAATTAGAAGGGACATGCAGTGGCGGCAAATTTTGTCGCTCCTGCATGTGAGAGATGGAAAAAAATGCAGGGGCGATAAAATTTTCTACCCGTGCAGGTCCAAATGCAGGGGCAACAAATTTTGTCACTCTTGCATGTTAAAGGTAAAAATGCACTGGCAGCGAAATTCGCCGCCCTTGCACGAAAATGAAAAAAAACACTTAACTTTGAAAAATCCAGATTTTGGTCCCCTAGTCATATCAAGACCATAACAACCTTCACATTTTGGGGAAAATGTAATGAAAAGATGTTACGAATTTCAAACGATGCAGTTGGGCCAAGACAAGAATGAGAAAAATCTGTCTTGAAAATAGACTTAGAGAGACAAAGGGCAAAACAGACGCGTTTCACAGGGGGTTGTTCCAAAAATGAGCTGAGCTGATTTTGGAAACAAAATATGCATCCCTTAATAGAAACTTGTCATTCTTAAGGTGGGAAATAGTGTAAGCTTTACACAGCCATTACATGCAAACTCTAAGGGGTAGAGACAAATTTTAAGCTTTGTTTATTTCATATGTGAGTCCTCTACGCATAATATTAAGTATTATATTACAATGATGATAAATAAATATTATCACATTTTATGTCACAATAAAATTTGTTTTAGGGAGCAAAAGTTGGTCGATATAACGCATAACTTTCAAACCACATGCCTAAATTGATGAATTGAGTTTGCAGTCGTGTCTATATGGGTGTATAAATACAATAAAATCATTTTTTGACTCTCCATCAATCCCCATACACTAAACTTTCATGAAATTGGATGCATCTCTTGAGAAAAACTTATTCTTAAAGGAAAAATAGTATAAACTTTATGTAATCAATACACATAAATCGAGAAGGATAGATACAAACCATAGGATCCTTAGATTGCATTAATTAATCTTATACACATCCCTTATATTCGTATCTCTTACTTGTGACAAGGAACCAAAACTTTCTTTAGGGAGCAAAGTATGGCCAATATAACAAGAAACATTTGAATCATGCACCCAATCAATGAACCAACTTCATGGTAACATATATATGGGCATATAAACACAATAAAATACTTTTTATACTTTCTATAAATCCCTAAACTCCAAACATGAACATGGTTGTATGTGTCCCTTAAGATAAAATTATTGTTCTTGAGGGGGAAAATAGTGCAAACTTTGTGGAGCCATTGCACTCAAATTATGAGGGTATATATGAAATGTAGGATTTTATTTTTGTAAAAATAATTATTTTATTTATCCCCTATATTATTCCATTCCACTCAAAATAAGAAAAAAATAGTGGCATGTTTTCTCTCATAGCCAAAATTTACTTTAAGGAGTCAAAGTTGGTCAATATAACACACAACTTTTAAACTGCAAGTTCAATTGATGAACCAACCTCATGATCACATTTAAATGTGTGTTTAAATTAAATATATGCCTTATTTTACTCTCCATAATACCCCATACTCTAAAATTTCATGCAACGAGATGCATCCCTTAAGATAAACTTGTTGTTCTTAAGGGGAAAGACAATGCCAACTTTGCATAGTCATTGCACATAATTTGTGAGGGTTAAAAATTTTATCAATCTCTTATATTTATAAATTTTATTTCTATATGTGTCCACCTAATCATTATCTTCCACCCATAATGAGTAATAAATAGTGGCATGTTTTCTCTTACAAGTAAAACTTACTCTAGGGAGAAAATGTTAGTCAATATAATGCATAATTTTTTAATCATGGCCCAATCAACGAATGAAATATGTAGTAACATAAATATGGGTGTATAAATATAACATATGAATTATTAACTCTACATCATACCCATCACTTTAAAATATGCACGTGGCTGATTGCAATCCTTAAGAGAACTTGTCTTGCTTAAGGGGAAAAACAATATAATTTTTTTGTAGATATTCCACACAAACTATGAGGGGTAGAGACAAATTGTAATATCCTATAATTTAATGAGATATTATTATATTAATCCCATAAATAATTATATTTCCCTCATTATTATGAAAAAATGGTGTCATGTTTTCTCTCATAGCCAAAACTTTCTCTAAGGAGCAAAATTTGGTCAGTTAAACCACAACTTTTGAGCTACACACCCAATCAACAAACTAAATTTGAGGTCATGTATGAATGGGAGTAAAAATAAATAATTTAATTAATTCACTCTCCATTAATCCCCTCACTCTAAACTTTCATGTTGTTTGATGCATCTTTTAAGAGAAACTTATTGTTCTTAAGGGGAAAAACAATGTAAACTTTACACAGTCATTATCCAAAATGTGAGGGATAGAACAAAAATTTGAGTTCATACAATCACATGATTAATTAATATACACATCCCCAAAATTATTATATTTCACTCATAATGAGAATAAATTTAAGCACAATTTTTATCACATCCAAAAATTGCTTTAGGAAGGAAATGTTAGTCAATATAACATACAACTTTTGAACCACGTGCCCAATCGATGAACCAACTTTGTATCACATATAGAAGAAAATATAAATTTAAATTAGTCATTATTACAAAATATATCAACACATTCACTCTATGGTTTCATTCAGTCATATGTATCCCTTAAAAAATACTTGTCATTCTTAAAGAGAAAAACAGTGCAAACTTTACACAGTGATTCCACACAATCTATAAGGGATAGAGACAAACCATAAACTCTTGAAGTTTAATATAGTATTAATATACAAATAAAATATAGGATTATATTCAAATAATTATGGGAGACAAATTTTATTACATTTTATATCACATCCAAAAATTTCTTTAGGGAGTAAAAGTTGGTCAGTATAACACAACTTTTAAACTACACACCCAATCAGAAAATTGACTTCACAATCACATCTTACCAGATGAAAAATTTAAATAATAACCTTAATTAAATATACATCATCCTATTCACTCCAATATGTCATGATATTGAACACATCCCTTAAGATAAACATTTTTTATTAAAAGGAAAAAGAGTGTGAACTTTACGCAATCATTACACACAAACTGTGAAGGGTAGAGATGAACCGTAAGCTCTAGTAGTTTCTCAAAGGAGTCATATATGAATATTATATATAATTATATTATAATAATTATGATAAAAAAATAGTATCAAATTATATATCATATCCAAAACTTACTTTGGGGAGAAAACATTGGTCAATATAACATATAACTTTTAAACCATACGCCAAATTGCTGAAATGAATTTCCAGTCACATTAAAAAGGGTGTATAAATTAAATTTAATAATTAATACACTCCCCATTAATTCCCACACTCTAAAATTTCACATATCTATATGTATCCCTTAAGATAAACTTTTCATTCTCAAGGGTAAAAATAGTGTGAACTTTGTGTAACCATTGCAAGTAAATTGTGAGGGGTAGAAACAAACCTCAAGCTCCTACAGTTTCACACAAGAATATTATATTCATCACCTAAATTATCATCTTCCAATAATTATGAGTGAAAAATGGATTCATGTTTTCTATTGAAACCAAAACTTGATCTAGGGAGCAAAAGTTGGTCAATACAAATCATAAATTTTGAACTACGCACCCAATAGACAAACTGACTTCCTTATCACATCCTAATGGGTGTATAAATGTAATATATTAATTTTTTAACTCCCTATCAACCCCCATACTCCAAAATTTCATGAAACCAATTACATCCCTTAAGATAAACCTTTTTCATTCTTAACAAGAAAAATAATGCAAACTTTACACAATCATTTCTTGCAAATCATGAGGGGTAGAAACAAACCTTAATCCACGATGGTTGCAAGGGGAAGTAATCTATGTAAATTTTTAACCATACATCCAATTGAATAAATAATTTTATAGTCACATGTGGATAAGCTTATAAATGCAAGAATGGTCATCATTCACCTTTGTCAGCGTCCACACTCCAAATTTACACATGGCCTGATGCATCCTTTAAGTGAAAATTTTCATTCTTAATTGAAAAAATAGTCTAATATTTGCATTACCATTACATGCAAATATGAGTGGTAGAGATGAACCATAAGTTACTGTAGTTTCATGTAGGATTCCTCTGTACATCTCATAGGATTTTGAAAACCATAACATTTGTGTTTTAAGCTTCTCTTTGTTTTACAAAGATAATCTTCTCTACTCACAATACCCACCATGTGAAGGTGAAAGCTTATATGTTACCAATAACGTACATTAAATGTGTTATCAATAATTTCAAATGAAAATAAATAATAAATACAAACTAATTATAATTTAAAATACACTAAATTGTATACCAACCTTACTAATACAAAATTACCTTGCATTGATTACTAAACTTACCAAGTTAGTCCAATGAACCTTCCACAAATTATTGTTGTGAGGATTTCCTTGGAATTTGATCATTTGAATATTTGTATAAATAACCAAATTTAAATAGTGAATTATTTCCCTATTCAATTCAAAGTCTTCAAATACCAGTGATTTTTATTTGTAAGAAGTATCTTTGAAGCTAGGTTCTTATAACTACCATAGATCTAGTGGGATAAACTAGGTCTTCCCCATATGTGATAATTATGGTTAATTTATTTTTTTCCCTCTATACAACAAGATAAGTAATAGTTTATTCCCTCATCATTATCTTAAGACATAACTCCTGTGAAAACTTGCCATGCATTTAAAGTGTAGTAAAATTATAATGACATGTATATAAAAAATAATATATCACAAATGTTTAAAGCTATATTTATATTATAAATAGATTATACCTAGTTGCATAAGATCTAAGATATGGTCAAAGTCAATTTTTGATGCCCTTTCATGATCCTCTAGTGGTTGTAATGAATGCTTATCTCCATAAGCCTTAGGGTCTTAAAACATTGTTCTTCAACCCATTATTTTGACTCACATTCATTCCAATCAAATTTCATACAACTTGAATAAAAGCATACCATGTCAATAGTATAAATAGTCCATAAACTAGAATTTGAGATTTAGAATAAGGGAAAATCATTTGATCTCAGTATTTTACTGTGATATTCATATATTTCCTTATTTTATGCATCCATTAACCCAAATAATCTTCGCACATGAGAATATTTATCTTATCCATGAGAAGTTATTTAATTACACCAAGCCACAATACTTGAAACATCAATTAAATCAACACCATCTTTGTACCATTTCTTATCTTTTTTAAAGGATATTTTTACATATGCACCAACACCATCATGTTTCCCTTTTCCATTCCCAACCTCAAATAAACTCCAAAAATATTTTGCCCCTCTTTTTATGCATCTTTCTCAACTAGTAAAACATTTGAGAATTCTTATACTATCTTGCACAATTTTCTGATCAAATGTAGTGTGTATTGAACATTATTTCTCTTGCATTAATATTTGTATAAAATATCTCAAAACAACCTTGGACAAACTTTGAATAATTTTATGTCTCATTTCTCATGTAAAATTGGTATTCAAAATCTTCATATTATGGTCTATTCTATCAGGTGCATGTCTAAATGAAATATGCACAAAAATGTCAACTTGAACTGAATTATAATATTGGCATTGAACCTCATTCGGTGGTTGTAGTGTGTAGTTTTTAGCAAATTCCACAACTAAAACAATGGTCTTGAGTGGGAATTTATCCTTGTATAACTTGAATTGATCATCTACCCATTTTGATTGGTTTGTGTGTCTTGCATAGTGGTAAATAATATCATTCTTGCATTCAACCATGAATTTGGATATAAATACATGGGTCATAGCCAACTTTTGATGACTCTTTTCCATCTTTTAATGCATACTTTACAAATTTGTACTTCTTAAAATCGGCTAGTTTCTTTCCAGATTCATGTGAAATTTCCTCATGTATCTAGATGGTAAAATGTGACAAACCACCATAATTATTACATATTCCACCTAAAAATTCTTTAGAAAAAAAAAACTTTCCACTCAAGCCTTTGATACAAAAGACTTGGGATTAATTCTCTTGATGATTTAGGTAGATAAGCCATCATAAATTCATGTATAATATAGTTAGTATGTAAAGTACAATAGATATGATGCAAAACATCAAAATGCATAGTAAATTCAACATGAATTTTACATAAACAAGTGGTGCGTGTTTGGTTTGATTTTGATGTAAACAATATTGCATATCTCAAAAGGCCTTTGGCTAATTACTAATTATCCATTAAATATTTCAAAAAACTTTTTATTGAATTATGTTAGATTCATGTCCAAGAAGTGTTTCACATCTAGATCATGTTTTTTTTAACCTTTTCTTATTTTAACAATATATTTTATATTAAATGATACCCTTGTTTTTCATCCCAAAAAAAATAAATCAAATGCCTTGTTGTTTCAACTAATACCTTATAATTTTCTAGGATTCTACCACTAAATGCCCAACAACCTGTGAACAAAGTGTCATCAAATCTTGTTCTTCTTCCTATGGTTTTAATTAGAGTTTTCTTATTCAAGTTCAGGGATGTAGTTATTTGACTAAGAAATCAACCTCTAGATGTTGTCTTACTCATCATAGACTTTGTTACTACTCATCTTTCCACATTACTATATTTGTTTTGAGTTTTATTACCTATTGTGTTAAATGCATTACTTATATTATTTACTATTGCATTATTTCTTCCTACTGGTTTGCTTATTATTAACCCTAAATTATGCATCATAAGGCACTTTTTTTGCATTTTTTGTCATTTTAAAAAATAATTGACATCATTTCTTATGGGTTTTATTCTCAAATGTATAGTCCCATACAAGTTGAGCATGATGTTTAACTATATGTTTTGACATTTTAATTTGCATATATTCTAATATCTTCTCATTTGTTTCAATCAAACACCTTGGTGTTTGTTGGATTATCCTTGGAGAAATGGTTCCAAGAGATACATTACTTCTTAAATTTAGCGGTGTTATCAATTCAAACATAGAATGGATTTTCAAGCCTATGCTAACATTAGGCTCTACAAGTGAATTAATTTTTATTCATTTGGAGAGAGTTCAGTTGGGATCATTATGTGATGTTCATTATTGTAACAACCTCATTGGGTTAGACGTAGAAATGCATGATTTTTTTTAATTAAACACATATACTAAATATATATTACACCACGATAATCTATAGCAACAAGTATTACATCACATATCATTGTTCTCTAATTTCACAAGAGTACAACATAATACAGATATAGAAAGTAACAATATTAATTCAACCATAGTTGATACAAGTTTACAGCCATTATTGTCAATGTACAATAATAAGTAATTACAACTCTCATTTCAATATTAAGTACAATACAATACAATATACATATAAGATACATGGATCCCCCAGAGCATAGTTCTCAAACTCAAGTATTTGTGGCAATCTCAAGTGTCATCTCGATAAGTAATACTATTGTGGGGAAGGAGAGCATCATCCGAGCACTTTTCCACACCAATCATGGACCAATTATTCCCCAAACTAATCCCATTAGGAAATGGCCCTCCCTTCATGTATGAGTAAATAGTGATGGCACGAGAATCTAGAGAGACAAGTAAGTACCCATGTGTTGTATGATTCTGAACTAAACATGCAGTGTATCATAGAAATATATTATATTACAAGATATCTTACAAACATGTGAATCACACTCATAAAATTATAATGTATCACTAAACATAGTTTGGCCCAAATTTTTATAAATGATAAATGATAATGATCTAGATCAATCAAATTCATACACACCACTTGATCAGACTACCTTCATCTGTCATTATGATACTTGTAAGTCAATGAAGTCCATCTCACTCCTTACTATGTATCATCAATACAAATTGGTCAAAAATAATTCAACTGCAATATTTATTTAATTTACATCCTACTTAGCAAATACATCATATAAATGTTATAAATAAGAGTAACCAAAACATACATTTATTCTATCAAATGCATGAATGAATCTTACATTAATCTCTATCCCATACTAGAATTAATGACTATAGTCTATACCACCTGGGTAAAATATACATAACTGTAGATTTCAACTACCATAATTTGTTTTCAAAGATACTACACTTATGATAATCTATATTACAATATGTCTAGAATTCTAAGACATAACTACTAGTTTCTCAAAAATAATCATATAAAGTAGTCTTATATGCATGGAAACATAAGCTTCTATTTAAATGTTTAGACTCAATAGATCAAGTCACAGTTCCCACAGAACATAATAATATACTAATTTAGAAATGCTACACTTACAAGGTTGTATGCCCACATACACAAGTCCTACTAATTATCTCAAAACACACTACTCATAGTGATAACCAATCATGCATGCATATAATCAGTCAAATGTATAAATGAGTTTGGGCATAATAATTATTGTTTGTATCATCCGACTATAACATACATTTAAATTTTAATACTCAATGATATTCCATTTTATCATAGGTTCCCAACTACATAAAAATGCACAATCCAAACTTATGATTTCAAGAATCACGCATACACAATAATAATTAAGCAAGTATGGGGCTATAACTCTCGGATATACCTTAAGTCTAAACTACATACTAGCATTCAAAAAAATATAACTAATTAGCATGCATCACGATGCACCATTATATACTAAATATAGCCAAGCATTTATATATTTATAATCTCATAACATGTACTGTACCTAAGTATTCAATGTTGAATACATATAACAAATAATCAATCAATTATGTGTAGAGAAACAGAGGACTCATAAGTCTGTTATAATCTTTCTTTTTCACAATTCATTTTGTTTCTAGGAGATTATTCCAAAAGGCTATAGTTTTTTATTACTAAGAAACTTAATGACTTACTCAAATCCTCTATTGAACTATAGGCATAATCCCTATATACGAGCATTTGTACATCACAATATGCTCCATGCATAAGTGCTCTAATTCTAAGCAATTACTAAACCATGTTTTAGCATTTTTAAGCAAAACTACTAAGCCTCAAAATCAATCGAATGAATAGTCATAAACACAAAGAAAATACACATTTAATTTTAACAGCTAAAACATATAGAACTTTATTTTTTCCAAAACATAAAACTTCCAGTCTAACATTGGTATAACATTTAGAGGTTCATAAGCAAGCATTCGCTAAGAAATTTTTTTAATTCATTTAATACTCCACCTGAGGACTAAAACCATAATAATATACCCTTATGTTTTAAATACACTAGCAGTAACATGCATTCAACTCTTGCATTCAGTAACTTGTAGCTTATTCTAATGTTGTTTTCACTTCACATGCTTTTAACTCATAATTAATATATGATAAGCTAACTGTATTTATCATGATAAACACTCTAGCAAGTTTTCTACTCCCCGCACATCATATTTAAACTTTTTAAATATTCTCAATATAATAGTCTCATATAACACCTATGGTTAAGCTTATTTCAAAAGAGAATCTTATGAGTTATTTCACCATCTACATAATGATAGAAGCTAACATTAGAGCTAGACAAACTAGAAACCTCTAAAAGTGTTCTTATATTTTAATCAAATATTTACAATGAAAGAATAATACTATGCTCTATGCTTACATCCATTTCAAAAATATACATATCACTATCTGGAAAAATGGATTGTCCCTACCAAACACATCCTTAAGCTTAATTAGGGAATCTTAACTAAGAATTGATATCATGTATCAAAAGCATAGGTAAACATTCATATACAAGTGTTTAATCCCTTACTCACCATGATGTGATATCTATGTTATTTATTAAATATAACTCTCCTTTATATTAACATAACTATGATACGGAGTATAAAATCTTAGTCCATGACAAAAGTTTAGCTATATATGGCAGCATCATATTTATAGCATTAAATAGCTAATAAGTCCCTTTTCCATAAACTGTGGATAATCAATTAACTATGTTATTAACCGCTTACAACCTAATTATTATTTATTTACAACATTAACTCTAATAAAACACATGTAGGGTTAAAAATAGATATGGCAACACCCATGCAAATATATATAATGATATATATACATAGTAGCCTATTAAATCTGTAAAATGTTAATTTTGATGACCTAGTTAATACCATACAAGTTGAAAAAGGTTACATAAGTCGACTTGATACAAGTAGGAAAATAACTACAGTGATTTTTGGAAGATTTTGGTATTACACCTTATTTTTCTCAATGATTATGAATTTATTAAATAAATCCATTTACACTCGCATATTCTCATATCCCTTTTTTGCTTCAGGTTATTTTCATTGCAAATGTACAACACCATCCCTTGTCTTGGATTCATCTGAACACAAGTTTACTTGTTATGAAAGCCATAATATTAAGCTTCTTGAGAGGGATCATAAGGTGTATTTAGAGAATATTAGTGTTCTTATTCATAAATTCTCAAGGCTTACAAACACAAATCATTGTACTGATTCAAAACATAGAAGTCATTGTATATATAGTTCGTTGTCTATCTAAATCAAAAGAATCATTATATAGTTTTGATTATATTGTGTGCCTTAATATAACTACTCACTGTACAAGGTCAAAATATAGTAGTTTGATACATTTCTTTATACTTACTGATCACATTAAACATATGAATCACTACATTTATAAAAGTTAATTATTCCCAATTTAAATCATTCTTAATTATATAACAGTACTTTGCCCAAGTCACTATCTTTGAAGATTTACCCCTATACCACAATATATAATTTAAATTGATGTCCTAAGTCACTCCTACTTCATTAAATTGTTGACTTATTATATGTAAGGAATAAAATGAATTATATTGTCAATTCGCTTCCTCCTCTCCAATTCCTACGCTATAACCCTATGTTAGCTTAGGAGGATTCTAACAATTCTAGGTCAAGGTAACAGATTAAATTAAGAACATGTTGGTCAAATTCACTTTTTCCATGAATCGCTATACTTAATTTAGATCATCATACTTTTGGTTGTTTTAAATGCCAAACACACATAAATTTGACAAAACTTCATAAGAAATCTTAAATATGTCACTTGCCTTGCAAGCCATTTAATCAGAGTAGCATGATTTATAGAATCTTTCTCTCTTTGCCTTGTTGCTCCTCCTCTTCTCCCAAATGTTTTGCTTCCTTTTACAATGCATTCGATAATCATTTTCTCCAACTTCTCTATGTAAAAATAGGTGCATCGTTTACTTTTCTAGATTTTTATTTTTATTCTTTTTTTGTTATTTTGTTATTGTTTGCTAAATTTAAAAATTTTAATTCCTTTTTTCTAAGTTTTTTATTTATTTGTTTTCTATAATTTAATTATTTTCTTTTTTCTTCTTTTAATATGAAATGCCCAATTTCATATTTGATTTAAATCAAAATAGCATCTAACTATATCTAAGTAAATTTAAATGACAAATTTTAAAATTCATACATAATCCATATTTTAAATTTATCTTTGCTAAAGTTGCTCCTACCATTATCAATGGCAAAACATACTAAACATGCAAAGCAATTCACTTCTATATTTTATCTATTATGGCAAAATACAAAAAACAAACACTCTAAACAAGTATCAAACACACCATAAGCAATTAAATGCATTTCTACCATGACTAACTACTATGATATGTGCAGGGTTTTGCCATCTCTATATAGACCTTCAATGTCTTCATTTTCATCACCCTCTTCGATGATGCTCTCCCTCTGACACACTTGAGGATGAATTCTCCTACATCCACCTCACAATACATAGGTAATTAGAACATATCACATGATAAATATAAAGCAATAATATAACTGAAATAGTATGTTTAAAATGTACTTACATACATTAACCAACTCATAGTAAGCAATCATGTATCATCATCTAACTAAGCAACATTTTATTATTCCATAATAGCATAAATCTCAAGCTTAATCAGAAATATAAACCTATATCACATATGTCCACTATAAATATCCATGAATAGTCTAACAAGTTTACTTGGTGAGGAATCGAGATGTAACAATTATCATCATATGAATTTTATGTATCATCATACTCAAAAAAATCATTATGGATAGATATTTCATTATATGTAGTTTCTCTAGATATTTCATTATTCTGTATAAATTTATTAGTTAAATTTTCTATGTATGGAGTTTCATTATTCAATAAAGATTTATTAACTTTTATCTCACTTGAAGATGTTTTTAAATTAAATTTTAGGCAATTAGACAAGTTATTTTCTATTGAAATATTACATGGTGTGGAAGAAGTACCTTCACCTTACTTAAATCTCTTATGGATGTTCTTTTATCTACTTATCTTTTTTTTTTTATATACTCTCTTGACTTCAATTTCTTCATTTTATACTCCTTGATCGGTCTTTTATGGCTAATAATTGACCCCATGATCTATCTTTATGATTTTATATTAGATTAGAATAAAACTCAAATTAAAATTAATAAATTTATAATAATTGAGACAAATTAAATGAAAAATTTACAGACTGTCAGCGATAAAAACTAGTTCAAATCTTGTGAAATATCAAATGGTGGAGTAAAAATCATGGAGATAAGATCTTATGTGAAATTTTTATGAAATTTCAAAGGGCGTGTGCCATTTTAAATACCACACACACCCTTTTTAATAGTATTTATGAATGGAAAAATGCATTTAACTTATTTACCATTGTAGGAAGGGCATATGCCCTTCTTACAAGCGCACTTCCTTTTTAAAGGGCATATGCCTTCATGTTTACTACAAAAATAAACTTCGTGCATTTCCCTCCAAAACAATGTTGGTTTTAGGATTGGAGGATCCAAACCTAGTCCAAAAACTTATCATAGACCAACAACATGAATTTTTCTAAGTTTATATATTTTTTACCTTTGTGGGCACACTTGTATAAGCAACTTTGTTTATTTTTAAAAACATATATAATCTTGTAGGTGGAAGAATGTAGTTTCTGAATATATAATTTTTTTAATGTTAAATTATTATTTTTTATTTTTATTCAATTTATCTATATGACACCTCATTATGGTTCATGCATAAATCGTTACAAATAATTTACAAACTTTTTTATTGTTGATAAATTTTTTGTAAAACTTATATCTCAACAATCTACATATCATTGGCTATGTTAATGTTATTAAATACCCAATTATTTTATTAAACAAATCAAAGCTTACATATAGGAATATCATCTTTTATTAAGAATAATCATGTCTTATCACACACAACTAGACAATCTAAATTGTATATAGATGAGTTGTTATCACAATTAATTATATATTTGCATACACACACACCAAATAATATGTCACATAGTAATAATCCTAACATTCTCCCATTTAATGTGGACATAGGGATAGGAACTACTCCATACATACTGGAAACAAATATACATGTCAACACATACATATATGTTGTAAAATAGACCATATGTATAGTATGTTTCGAGTGAATAACCTAAATAGGTAAACATAATTATTAATGATTTCACTTCTAGTAAGTGTTGTGCTTCTCACTGGCACATCACTTACATCTCTACATCTATTGATAACCCGCATACGTAAATACAATTACTTATTCTCTCACTTCTAGTGAGTGTTAGATTTCTCACTAGCATATCAATTATAAAGTATGTATATAATAGAGAATATATGCATATGTTTATAGTTAGTACTAAAATTGTCACTAAATTTTGTATTTTTAACCTTTATCTTTGATCATTAACACCCGATCATGAATATCATAAATGATAGCCACTATATTGATTACCATTCTCGATATTAGTTAATTTATCGCAAATAATTTTCCACACTTTTTCAAATATATTTTATTTATCTAATATTACATCCATTATAAAAATTAAATTTAATAATTTTTATGAAAATTGACATACAATCTCTTTTATTTAGATGGACAAATAACATTTAAATAATAATAAATTCAAACTTTGACACTATTAACTAAACAATTGTAAGAGTGACCACTTATTTAACTTAAAATCTAAAATCCAAAAACTTTATGAACTTAATGAAAAAACTACATTATGCACTATACACTTAAATAAATTGACTAATATATTTGGCATGTAACAATAATCAATGCTCCATCACTCGAATCTTGGTGCACGGTTTACAATCAAATAAAAACTATAAATTAGAGACAACCACTAAATGAAAAAATTACTACTAAAACAAGACAAAATGAACAATATTCAAAGCATGGTGGAGATGCTTAGATGGCACAAAGCAACTAGATCAACGGTTTTAGAAATGTATGATTGCAGGAAGTCAATAAGAGCATAAACAAGAATATGAACAAGTATGGCATATAGACTAATCATGACTTTGATGGAATATGAATAATCTATAATGAATATGGTTGAGCATGAGGTGGATGGTTGAACAGAGTTGGAAGAATGAATTATAGAGATGGAAAAATGCATGGTGGATGTTTACACTATTTAATATAACTCTTCTCATTTTGATGAATATCATCCAAGGGAAACTGAGACTAACACTAGAATTACCCTCATTCAATTTCTAAGTTCTTATATCATTTTGATACCAAATGTTATAAAATATTTATTATATATTAAAAAAATTGAAGTTTACATATAGACAAATGATTTATAAATAAAGATCATTCCTTATTACATATAATTATACAATTTTATTTTATAGAAATGAGTTGTTATCACAATTTATTATACATTTACACAAATTAAATAATATGTCGTGCATTAATTTTTTATACATTTTATATATTTTTTAGGACATCTTTGATTATGAACTTCTAGAAGTGGTGAATGAATCTCTAGTTTCAAAAAATTTATTGAAAGATTTGAATTGTACTTTCATTTTTACTATTTTGAAGAAACTGAATCTGGTCTCTTTCATTGACTTCAGATCAATTCTTCTCTAAAATACAGATTATAAGATTGTATATACATAAATTAATATTTATTGCTAAAATAATGTACTTGTGATCATTTCTTATACACACTTAACTCATGCCTAATTCCACGATCCTTGACCACCCTTCACTTCTATGTAGATGAATCTCATCTGTTAAGCAAATTTTGATTTTAAATATCCCTATTCACCATCATAAACAGTGTAAATTAATTATTAGATTAGTTTATACTTCCATTTTAGTTGTCTCTACTCTTCAGAAAAAGCTACACTTTAAGGACTATTCCACTCGCCAGTAGTTTCTAAATCCACCATTCACATCCTCCGGCCAGATAATAACTATTTAATAAAAATAAAATTCACCAAACAATTCATCCTGCACATTTTTTAACTCTCATCCAAATGAATTTTCAAACAATCACTATAAAACCACATTTTTTAAAAATTGTTCACGAAAGGCTCATGTGATTGAAAAACACTAGAATTTCTAACTGCATATTCAGAGGAAAGACATATCTTCCTAATTATAAGTATGCATATCCCTAGCATTCCTTATCTAAGTCTACATACACCTCCAAGGTCACAAGTAATTGTTGAATTTGTTAATCACACCAAGATTGCAACATTGTATAATATTATACTAGGTTTTCACACACACCATTGTAGTATGGGAGACTTGTATGGAGTTTGATCCATTTTAAGAGTATTGGTATATAGGTAGTGCTCAACACATGGGGTGTTGATATCAAGCACAACTTCAACCACTAACCCTTTTTCTCAATTATTTTGTTTACATGTCATTATATATTGAGATAGAGTTCCAAATGAAGCATATAGTACATTACAACTTCTATAACGAATTAAGCAATCTAGAACACACACACACAACAAACATGAGAAGGTGCACAAGTTTAATTTTACATAGATGAAAAAATCTACCAGATTTTGATACTCCCTATAGATGATAATGCATGTTGGTTTTGTCAAAATAATGTGGCTTTGTCCCAGGTAGATGTGAAACCCTGTTCTCGATCCATAGTGGCCTCTTAGATCCCTTAATTCAGTGTCATAACTGCACTTATAGTCTTGTATTCTTTATTTTACAACTAGTCATTATTCTTTTAAGCTTTCATTTTTAGCATATTTCTAAATTTAACAAGTTCCAAATCAATTTGTGTAATTTATTATGTATTCTATACAATCTAATTTTGTGGATCAATTTGTAATAATTAGGATTTAGTTTTTATTTATCCCAATCTTGATGAAACATATTGATGAACCCATCTATTGATTGAATATTGCAAAACCCCAACCATATATGTTGTTAGGTTTATTTCCTTATTTTTACTTTTTTTAATTTTTGTATTAGGGTTTTTAGATTTGATAAATTGTTTGATAGAAGCAATCTTCCAAGTCTTTATTTCATATTTTATGTAGTCTAGAAAATTTATTTCTTCCTCTCCTATAAGAAGTTGTAGATTAAATGGTACTCAATTTGAGTATGTATTCATATTTATCTTGATAAGGTATATCATATGGATAAGAACAAGGGTATATCAGAACCTTCAAATATTAATGCACAAACTGAATATGTAGAAGTGCATGACAATACATCAAAACATGAACAATACTGTAAATGAAATTTGATATCTATGGATTAAATATAACTAATTTAAACCACTCAAATCTCAAACCACTAAGTAAAGTCTAAAGTTATTAGAACAAGTGCAATTAGATGAAAAAACTATTCAATCATACACTTAAATCTTAAATCTAAATGTTTTAAGCCAAGATCAAATGGAGTGAAAACAAAGAGATTAAGATGATATATTATCTTGACTCAGATTTTGACACTATGATGTTGCTTGATCAAAGATATTGGATGTTGGATGCAATGACTATTTGGACAGGGATTTGATATAGATTTCTAAGTTAGCTCCAATGGATGAGTGGTCTTGTTTAAATAGAAGAAGGAGGTAAGAATCAATGGTGGAGATTCAAAGTTAGATGAAGGAGATCAAGGGTTGAGGATAATCCAAGGAATTTAAAATTCTTTGAAAGTATCTAGATTTGGAGGCTTCTAAAGAGGATGGGTGAGAATAGAGAAGGTTCTAGATTTGGAGGGTTCTAGAATCCTTATTAGAGATTAATTAGGATTAGAGATGGATTAGATAGGGATTAGCAACTAGGGGTGTACAAAGCCTAGGCATAAACTAATAGGTGGGCCTTTGAGAATTTAAAATTCTCAAATAATAGGTTAATGGGATTAGATTAGGATAGTGGGGGTTTAGGATAGATTAATGATGAGTAGGATAGAATAAGGTTAGTGGATGAAGGATAATGAAGGGGGACACTAGATAAGTGACTAAAAAGGAGATAAAATAGTAGGATAAAATAGAATAAAATGAGATGAGTGAAATTAGTGTCGACTAATAGTGTTATTACCAAAGGTAATATAGGTGAGAAAATTTAGATGTATATATTTTGCTAGGCCTTATGAGTAGTTAAAGTGGAAGGATTAATGGTCTTTCAAATAAAAACCATGTCATGGATGAATGTTAGTGGATATGATGCCCCCTCGAGGGGTCATGCGGGGAAGAATAAGATGGATGACCACTTGAAAGAGGAAATGATAGGTGGGATGAGATGTAAGATAAAGGATGAAGAAGATGGATATGACTTGAACAATGAGCTAAAGATTGATGATACCCATAGAAAAGACACATGCACAAGAAGTAAAGATGATGGGTGTTACAGTTGTTGACAGATCCCAAGGGGAAATCAACCATAACATGATGATGATAGGATAAAAAGGTCGTAAGCCTTAGATGTATCTCAAGAAAGGATGGATGCAAGGGAGAGTTATAGGTTGTGATAAGATGATGTTTTCATAAAATAAATGATGGGTGTAGCTCAAATCTAAAGTTGATTGATATGACAAAGGTAATTATAGAAAAAGAATCGATATGATTGAGTGACCAAAAGACTGCATTGCATCAACTTAATGAGCCATAATGATGATACCCCTAGTAAGGACACATGCAAGGGAATGATAATTGATTGACCAATCAATGATTTATAGAAGAAAAGATGGAAGTTGTGATTTTTTGGGCCCAATCGATAGGTGTAGGTGATTGACAAAAAGATTAAGGAGATGATTGTGAGGATGGTGATTGATCAATAGATTAAACAATTATAACTCAAAGATTTGACTGATGCAAGACTAGAGGATGATGATGGATGAGAGAGATATTGGACGAGTGATCCTTGGACACTAAAAAGTGGCTAAGTATTGCCTATATAGTTTAAAAAGACCTCAAGCCAATGTAGTTTTGACTAGGATGATTATACTTGTTAGTGATTGAAGGTAATGATTCAAATTATGAGATGAAGATGATAAGAATAAAATGTGGGATGTTAGGTGGATGAGTCAAGAGGATTAGATTAGCGATGAGATGATGAGAATGTAGGTGATCAAGCCATCAGAAATGTCATAAAGATCATCATAGTCTAATCAATCCAATAAATGTGGTACTTGGCAGTATGCCACATAGTATAAGTATGACCAAGAGGACATTGTGCCAAAGTGCATGGGTAAGTAGCAAACTCTACATACTCAAGGGCACTTTTTGGTGTTCTCATAGCATCCTTGTTAATTTATTAATAGACAAAAAGACATCATGTAAATAAAACATAAGACAAACAAGATATATACTTGATAAAAGACATGCAAACAAGACAAACAGAGCAAATAAGTAACATGCACGAGTATCTATGTGCAGTGTCCTAGTGTCTTGTCTAATGATGGGATAAATGACTAGGTGATAGGTCGGATGATCATGATGTGATTTTGGACTTAGGTTGGACTTGGATTTGGATAGGGTGATAATGATTAGGATTAGGCTAAGATGTTGCCCCTAGTTGTGGATAGAAGGATGGAGGATGGGAGAAGGTCTTTGAATACTGATTTTGTCTTGTAATCAAATTGAAAAGTGCCCAAGGAAGGTGATTTAGAAAAGTGATGACCAAGGATTACCAATAGACAAGGCCTTTCAAGATTCCAATCTAGCAAGAAGAGGAGATAATGATGAGATCAACCTACACCCTCATCATTTATCTAATTTTCTCATCATCCTTATCCCCTTCACTAATCTAATTCTCTCGACCCATTTGACTAACATCCAATCTCAGAATTTGAGTCACATATTTTAATCACTAACATCATCCTCTAATCATTAATCATCATCATCATCTTTTATTCCCTCATCATCATCCCCTATCCTTTAGTCAGAACTACATCGGTCTGAGGTCTTTTCAAATGATGTAGGTAGCACTTGGTCACTTTTTAGTACCCAAGGATAGCTCAGCCACTATATCCTCTTTCCTTATCATCCATCATCACATCTATCTTGTCTTCCATCATATTTTTATCTTGCATCTATCAAATCATTAAGTTATAACACCAATCATTCATCAATTAATTGATCAATCACCATCCTCGTAATCATCTCCTTAATCTTTTCATAAATCACCTACACCTATCGATTGGGCTTGATAAATCACAACTTCCATATTTTCTTCCATAAATCATTGATTGGTCAATCAATTATCACTCCCTTGCATGTGTCCTTGCTAGGGACATCATCCTTAATCATATTATGGTTCATTGAGTTGATACAATATAGTCTTTTAGTCACTCGATCATATCATTTATTCTTTATCATCACATACATCATATTGATAGATTTAGCTTTGAGTTACACCCATCATTAATCAAATACTTATCTATGTTATCTTATAGATCTCCCTTGCATTAATCCTTATTTGGGATACATCTAAAGCTTACAGCCTTTTAATCCTATCATCATCATGTTATAGTTAATTTCTCTTAGGATGTGTCAACAATTATAACACCTATTATCACTACTCCCTGTGCATGTGTCTTTGCCAAGGTCATCTTCAATTTGTACCTCAATTCTCAAGTCAAACTTATCTTTTTCATCATCAAGCATCCCATCCCTTCATCAATCCATTGCATCCCACCCCTCTTTTCTTCTTTTGAGTGGCCATCTATCTTATTCTTCCCCTTGAGGGGACATCATATCCCCTAAAATTATTTACTAACATTTATCTATGACATGGTTTTTATTTGAAAGACCATTACTTCTTACACTTCATTCCATCCGCAATGCCCTTTCAAAGAGGGGCAAAATGTATGCACCTAAATTTGCTCATTTATATTATCGTCACTAATATTCTTATTAGTCGACACTAATTTCATTTAATCTAATTTATCCCGCTAATTTATTCCTATCCTAATAATTTATCTAATAATCCCCCTTAAATCATTCTTCTTCTACTAACCTTAGTCTATCACACTTCATTGTTAATTTATCCTAAATCCCTATTATCCTATCCTAACCCCCACTTATCTATTATTTGGGAATTTAAAATTCTCATGACCCACCTACACTAGCCTACTCCTAGGCTCTCCTACAAGCCTACTCCCCTAGTCATGACCTAATCACCTTTTAATCCCACCTAATCCCCTATCTAAGCCTAATTAATCCCTAAGAGGATTCTAGTATTAGAGGATTTTAGAATCCTCTTTATCATAACCCCTCCTCTCTAGAAACCTCTAAATCTAGAGGTTTCCAAAGAATTTTAAATTCTTTGGATAATCCTCATCTCTGGATCTTCCCAAACCATGTTTGAATATCCACCATTGATCTTTCCCTCCTTCCATTATTTAAACAACACCTCTCCTCCATGGAAGGCCATATACCAAGCTCATGAAGAATCCATGCTAGTCCATGAATCAAGCATCCATTATCAACATCTCTAATTAAGCATCATAATGTCAATCTGAGTCAAGGTAATTCAATCATCCTAATCTCTTTGTTTTCATTCTATTTGATCTTGGTTTAAAACATTTAGCTTTAGGTTTTAAGAGTATGATTGAATAGCTTGTTCACCTAATTGCACTTAGTTGTGATGGCTTTAGACTTTACTTAGTGGTTTGAGATTTGAGTGGTTAAAATTTTTTAAATTTAATCCATAAAGCTCAAATTACATCTACAAGTACAATCAAGACAACCTTGACTCTCAAGATGAGCATCAAGATGTCATTCCACCTATAGGTGATGAGAAATTAGATCTTAATAAAATACAAGTTATTAATAACTTTCAAGAAGTAATATGTGAACAACCTCAATATTATCATACAATATTGTGAACTATTATGGATATAAAAATTATGAGCATGGCCACTACATTTGATACTTTAATTGTTATACGTTACTTCCCTTTCTCCACAACATTCAATACAACTTTTATACCATCGTCTACTATGGGGACAACCCAAGGGTTTTATTAAATCAATGTAATAATTCAAACTCATTCATTCATGACACTACCTTTGGTTAACACACATTTTTCTTCTCCCCATGTATAATCCCTTATGCAATAGCTTTTAGCCCTACAAACTAAGGTACCACATTTAGAACAAGGTGCTTCAAAACTTAATCAAGCACTCGATTCATAGACTTTATTGCATACTCTGTTGGCTTAGCATATTTTTGTGTATCCTTTACCATTTGGTTTTATGTAACCTAAGATTAAATTATGTGATGGAAAAGGTGACCTCAAACAACATTTGAGAGTATTTCATGTAGCATGTTTGGATTCGCATATAACGATAGGTTGTTGATCAGGTTATTTCTAAGTAGCTTAAAAGAATACACACTAATATGGTTTTATGACTTACCACATCACTCTATTTATGCACTCAATCATTTGATATATTTTTTCCTTGCACGTTACTCAATCAACATCAATGAAAATATTTCTTATTCTCATATTGCTTAACTCAAACAATATTCCAATGAGCCTATCTTAGAATATGTCTTAATATATAAGACCATGTTATCCAAGATGAATAATCTTATGGTATATAAGGAATTAAAAGACATATTCAAGTAAGGTTTTCTTACACCTCTACATGAATCTTTTATGTTTAGTAAATTTATATGATTCATGAATTTATGCCATACAATTAATGAAAGAGAAGTCAAGTTGTTAGTAATAAACATGATAAATTATGCAACCAACCCATGTTCTACTTCTCATACCAAGAATATGAGTAAGCCAAAATATAAAGTGAAGCAAACTAAAAATAAGAGTGATCAAAAGGCAACATTAAATGTAGTTTTAGAAACTACTCTACATATTGTATGATCAACTTTACCAAGGAGATAATTTACCAACTTGCCATAAACTCCTTACAAAGTGTTATAAAGGTTATTGGAATGTCATCTCATATCGCTCCCTCCCATTAAATATATTGATGTGAGTAAACCTCCTCTAAAAGGATTTGATCAAAATATTTTTTGTGATTATCATAGAGCACCAATGCATACTACAAATAGATGTACTAATTCAAAACATAAGATTCAGTAATTGATATATGAGAACATTATTAATGTGAATACACCTACTAAAAGTATAAAGTCACAACCAAGGGATAGTAGAAAAATGAAGATATTCAATGATCCTTTCTATAAGCATGTAGGTTGATAAACAAGAGATAAATCAGAAATGCATTACACATTAATTCACATCCTCCATCAGTTTTTTCATCCTCATATTGAGGCACAGCATCCTTTGAATGGAATCATTGGTACATATCATGTTTTAGTGCCATATAGACCACTTATCACATTCACAAAGCATCAAATAGTTGAATATGATTTCAATTTGCACTTTTTTTTCATTCAAGCTTGCATTGATCACCAACCTATATAGAGTGTAATGGTTGATAATGGTTCAAGTCTGCATATATGCACTATCACATTTCTCTCTCATCTTGAATACATAGATAGAGTTATTTTCCTAATACCATAGTCATTAAGGGCTTCAATGGTCACATTCAAAGTTATATTGGTGAGATCATATTACCGATATAGGTTGGTCTAATACATGTGGCCACCAAATTTATAGTAGTACCTAATGCAGGAGTCTTTGATATATTATTTTGACATCTTTGGATTCAAAAACTTCATGATATTCCTTTTATAGTACATAGATGTTTGAAATAAAAATTTTATAATGAGTTTATCACAATTAATGGTATTTTTTATGAATAACCCATACCACCAAAGGTTATTATTCTTATACAATAGATTGTAGTTAAACAAACTAACAAGGTTCAACCTACTCATAAAATTTAAAAGCAAGTGACACATGTCCTTGAAAAGCTACTTAATTAGTGATTTATCACAAATTCTATAAATCCACTCTCTACTCCAACTCATCCCATATTGATATTACAAGGCACTAAAGTGTTACACAAAAGACACTAACACATCTTCTTACACTCCATAATGGGTTTTGAAGAGTCCTAGAGTTCAACATGCTAAACAACTTACACAACATACTACATCTTATCAGCATGACAATAGAACTTATATTTCTAAAATAGATCAATTTTTAGATTTCAAGTTGGGATCAGTTCTTTCATAGTGGCATGATACTTTCCATTTATGAGAGGTCATCCTTCCTATGCTAGATACATGGCCTATTGATTATGAAGCTCTAGTGGGATTCATCGATTAATATGTTCCTTTTTCATGTTCATAAATTTAAAACTACAAAAAAAATATAATATTTTAGAAATTTCTAAAAACTAAGACTTGTGCATGTTATGTCTAGTTCATTTACATTAGTTGGTTTATGCTTCAATATATGCAATACTTCTCTATATCTAATTTTATATCAAACATGCTTCACTAGTGTACTTGAGTAATTTTCTAAAAATATAGGTTATCATTTCTAGATGTAGTTACAAGTGGCAATATTATCTCAGACCCAAAAAACTTACACAGACAAAACCGCTCTAATCTAGATATTAATGCACTATGCTCTTTTATTATTATGTTGGAGTTGTGATAGTGAACACAAGGTCTACTTTTTCAGATTCAAACTAGTCACATGTCTTATATTGCTTACTCACATCACAACAAGTTTATTAGGGGCATTTGTTTACACATGTTTTTATCATTCTATGTTTATCCTTATTGTTCCTACTTTAGTACATTACATTACATAATTATTTTCTCTTACAATGCTATATTTATGGATACATGAATTACTAAATATCATGATGTTTCAAGTTTTTTATTTAGATCAACTTCACTTATTCATGCATGTTTTTTATGTTTACTTTATTGCTTCATGTCTCATGTGTATTCAACTTGTTTAGATTGTGGACATTTGAACATGTCTTTGATTATGGCTCTAAACCTTACTATGTTATTCTATGTGTGCGGGTTACATTTAAACATGTCTTTTGTATGTGGCCACTTGTCCTTCTTCTATATTTTGTCTACTTTTACTTTTACTCTTCATGTGTGTGTGTGTCATGGCTATGACTCTTGTTTGATCAGTTTGCTCATCTTTTTTATGTCGTGATATACATCATGCATCTTCATAGTTTTTAGATGTCATGATAGATATCATGAATCCTCCCCAAGTTAATCTTTTGAATTCTCAATATATGATCAATGTTCACTATGTTTCTCATTGCTAACATTTATCTAGACATGACACTATGTATGTTTCATTCTACAGGCGTATTACATTACCATATTTCTTAGTTTATCTATGATGATTACATGATCTTAAATTTTATCCTTATTACTATAAATTTTAATATTTAATATAACATCATTCTCATGACTTTTTTTTTTATTTAAGTTATTGTGCAGGCTTCACAACTCACCTCAAAAGAGGGTGCATCATAGTGGATTTTCTTAGAGACTAAGTTGCAATGACACACTACATAGATATGGAAAAAAAAATCTTAGTTTATCTTAGTTCATATCCAAATTTCACTCAAAAACTAATTTCAGATTCTAAACAACAACATTCCATTTGGACAAGGGCACAGGCTGACGAAGTCCATAATAGTGCACTTTCACCCCAACAATAAAAAATAGTAGTTTACATAATTATTATAATTTTAATTAGTCTATAGATTAGTTCCAATATTTCTCAAAAACAAGTTTTAGAAGTTTACACAGATATATCTCAGAATTTTCTCAATTTGGGGGCATCATGCACAACATGTGTTCCATGGTTTTGACATAATTAGATTGGGAGCATGTGAACAACACATGGCCACCTCTTTACTCAATTTTATACTAGTTTTATAAAAGGAGTGGTAGTCCATGCCATTCTATAAAATGTATATACTAGACATATATCATACTAATTTTAAGTTAATTTGGCACTAGTTTTACACCATAAATGAATCATATTCCATCTATAATAGTTGATACATTATTTTGCACCCGAACAAACTATTGGAATTCATACAAGGATTCCAAGCCATTATAATAATTTAGATATGCAATGATGGATTCAAACATACCTTGAGTTATTAAACACACTCTCTTATCACTGAGGATCAGGGCATGCACATTTCAATCCAAGTGTTTCAATAAAATGAAAATCTTTAAGCGTCCTACCCTCTATAGTCCCTAGTTTTTCACTATAAAACATAATGGTTTGCATACCTAATCAGGTTTATTCATTCCTTGTTATTTGATCTATAATATTCTTGTCTTTACTTTTAGATTTATATCTTAAATAAGACTGATTTATATATGTTCATTACGAGTTTTTCATGATGCACAGTTTAGCGTTGTGGCCTACATTCAGGACCCTTATTCATAGGTAAGTTCATGTGTATCTTTCTTCCTTTTACTCTATTAATTTCACTTTTTTGCATTACTAGAATAAAACGGAGGCAAATATAGACACATAAATTAACATTTATTGTTAAAATAATGCACTTATAGCCATTCCATATACACACTTAGATCATGCTTGATTTCATAATCCTTGATCGCTCTTCCTTCACTTCTTTATGAAGGACCCTCACCTATTAAGCAAATTCTAATTTTGAATATCCCTATTCATTATCCTAAACAACCTAAACTCATTATCAAACTGATCCACCCTTCTATTTTAATTATCTCTGCTCTTCAAATAAGGCCGCTCTTTCATGACTATCTCACTCTCTGGTAGTGTATGAATCTTTCGATCACATCATCCCACCAAATAATAGCTATTTTCTCAAATTTTAATTATCAAATGGGTCTTCCTTCATAGTTAAAAATTCCCATCTAAAGGAATTTTAAAATGATCACTATAAAGCCATATTTTCTAACCATTGTTCATTAGACGTTTGTATGCTTGAAAAGCACTAGAATATCTAACTACACATTGAGAGGAAAAGATCTATTATTCCCAATTCTAAGTACACATATCCCTAGTATCCATGAGATAAGTCAATATATACTTCCAAGGTCACAAGTCATTATTGAAACACTTAATTACACTAAGATTGCACCAACATTTAGCATTACACTAGTATTTCACACACGCCACCATGGCATGGGAGAACTACATGGAGTTTGATCCATCTTAAGAGTATTGGTATGTAATCAACACTTAACATAAGGGGTGTTGAGGTCAAGCATTAATTCAACCACTAACCCTTTTTCCCCATTTCTTTTGTTTATCTATCATTTTCTATTGACCTAGGGTTCTAAGTGAAGAAGAAGGTATAGAGTGGCTTCTATAGCAATTTAATCAATCTAGACCACACATAAAAAAAATAGGCGAAGGTGTATAGATTTAATTTTACACATAGGGAAAAGAGCTTATTAGAACTAGTGCTCCCTATAGATGATAACACAAGCTGGTTTTATCTCAATAACATCGTCTTATCACAGATAGATGTAAATTTTTGTTTTTGATTCGCAATGACCTCTTAGAGCCCTATAGTCAAATTCATAATTGCACTTACAGTTTTGCATTCCTAATTTTTTTAGTTAAGTCATTCTTATTTTTTACTTTTTAGTATTTTTCCATATTTATCAAGTTCCAAATCAGTTTGTGTAATTTAATGCATTTTTTATAACTGATTTTGCATAACAGTTTGTCATATTTAAGATTTAGCTTCTATTTATCTTTTTTTTTTGAAAAAAAATATAATTTTTAAGGTTATTGCAGATAAATTGAAGGTTTTTCTACCTCTCATAATCTCTCTAGAACAAGGAGGATTTGTGATAGAAAAAACAAATCATAGATGGGGTTATCATGACTCATGTAATCCTTCTCACCCTTAAATTAGAAAGTAAGTCAGGTATGTTGTTAATGTTCGATATAGAAAAGGCCTATGATAGATTTAATTAAACTTTTCTTAGAAAAGCAAGGGCTTCTTTTATTTTTTTTAAATATTAGATTACTTGGGTAATGAATGTGAGTGGGGCCTTCTTTTTTATCCTAGCTAATGGATGTCGATTGGGGTTTTTATAAAATTTGATAGTTATCTGATAGATGGATCATTTTTCTCCTTACCTCTTAATTATTATCATGGAATATTTTTGGAGATACTTGGGGGAGGTGGGGTTGAGATAGACTAATATAATTTAAGGATTGAGGCTCATAATATGGATTCCTCAAATACACATCTACATTTTTTGGATGATATGCTTTTGTTTGGTGTTGTAAAAATGTCTAAGCCAAGGGTTCTTAATAAAACATTAAAACTATATAAATATATTTTAGTACAAAAAAGCAACCTCCATAAATCACATATCATTCTTTTAATGTTCCTAAAGAAAGACAACATCAGATTTTAGAGATGTTTGGCATCTCAATAGGGAATTTACCTAGTAAATTCCTTGGTTTGTCTTTGTTCAATGGTTTTGTAAAATTTAAATTATGGTAGAATTTAATTGATAATATGCAGAATAGACTAGCTAGATAGAAATTTAAATGGCTTAGCTTTGCATGAAGGATGATTCTAATCAAGACATTGCTTCAGGCAATCCCCATTGTATTCTCTTTGACAAGTTCATATTGGAGTGGCACATTACATAAATAAAATCATGAGACATTTCCTTTGGCATGGTAAGGAGGAGAATCAAAATACTTTTCTTGTAAGATTAAAAAATGTATATAGCTCAAAGGTGTCAGGAGGAATAGTCATAAATAATATTTAGGCTCAGAACTTGGCTTTCAGGGCAAATTTAGCTTGGCAGTTGTATGAAGAAGCTCTGGCTCCTTGGTGTTGTATGGTTCGTGGTAAATATTTAGATGGGCAATCACCTAGAGTATTTTTACCCTAAAAAATCCACCTCTTGATTCTCATATTTGGAATTACATCTTGGCTTCTACGAGGATAATTTATAACAATTTGACATGGGATATGGGGAATGGATTGGCAAAGTTTTGATAGGATTCTTAGCAAGGTGAATCAATATTTTATCTAAGAGGGGATTTGGATTATCTATAAAAAACTTTTGAAGAAAAATGGGGAATCTAGGTTTGTGAGTATTGGCCAATGTTTGATACCACTGCTGGAAGTAATCAAGTTTGGAAATAATTGGAGGAAATCGAAGGACTAGATGATCAAAAAAATAGTGTCTTAAATTTTGACCTCAAGAACAATATTTGTGATAAACAAGGTGGATTCCTTGACATGATAGGGTATAAATTGAGCATACACGTTGCTAAATACAGTTACAATGTGGTGGTTATGGAGGAGGATATGAGACAAGGTTGGCATGCTTCCTTGTTGTGGAATAAAATTTCTACACCTTGGGCAAACTCCTTTGGCTAGTTGACTTGTTGGAGAGAATCCTTACACAGGAAAAACTTCAATGGATGGGATTTTTTGGGCCTTCCATATGCATTTTATGTAAATAAGAGGGGTAGTCAGTGGAGCATCTTCTTTTACATTATTGCTATACAACAAATATTTGGTCATGTTTGTTTTATAGACTTCATCATCCTTGGGTATGCCTAAGATCTATCAAATAAATGTTTTTATTTGGCCTTTGGGTTTAAAACAGCCCATATCTTCGTGTTATGCTCCTCATGCAAATTTTATTTGGCATTTCTAGAAAGAGAGGAATAATAGAATCTTTTAGAATAAGGTTATGAATTGGGAGAGGTGTTGGGCTAAGATCGAAGTAGTAATTTCGGGTAATGTTTCTCTTTCTTCTAACATTAGCAAAAATATGTTAAGCCTAAAAGAGATATGAATTTTATAAAATTGGCCCACAATTTTCTTATCTTTAATGGCCACTACTAATAATATGAAGAAAAAGGACCATTCAGATGCTAAGTGGATCTCGCCAAGGAACGATTTGGTCAAACTAAACTTTGATGTATCTTCTAGAGGTAACCATGTTCTTGTTGAGGCTAGTTGTTTACTACAAAACTCCCTGGGGAATTTTTTATGGGGAGATTCATTTTTCCTCCCTAAATTTACTAATAATTAGATTATAGATGTGGCTTTGTTAAAGTGGCTCAAGTTGGTTCGAGAGAAAGGTTTTGAGCAAATAGAGGTTGAATGTGACTCTTTGATTATTATAAATGCTATGAAAAAGGGATCCATGCCAAACTATAAGTTGGCTCAAATTTTATGTGGAGCTCAAGATTTACCGTGATAGTTTTATTTTATTTATTTTCAACATTGATTTTGGGAACTTAATCAAGTGGTAGAATTTTTGGCCAATGCTAGAGTTGATCAGAGTCCCATTTCTTTGACTTTCAGCAGCTCCTATGTTGAATATTAGGGCCTTTCACTAATATTTCTCTCATATATTTTGAGATAGAGATGGCAGACCTTGCTTGTAGAAGATGTATTTGATTTACTAATGGAAATGGTTATGGTTTTTGTATTCCATGTTGTCAAAGACCTTAATTTTTGGTTGTAGAATTTTTCGAGGCCCTTGCTTGTGGAATTGTTTTCCCCTTTTTTAGTTGACTTATGGAAGTATTTAGCCTTAAGATATGTAACTTATCTATTTTGGGTTATGGAAGATGTTATATGGTTATGTCTCTCCTTTTAGGATCCATCATTTGCTTATGAAAGGTTGTGATTATCATAAGCCCTTGGTTTCAAAAGTTATCACCTTTTGACTTTGTTATTTTTTATGGGTTTTTTCTTCAACTTGGTTTGTTTCTAAGTTTTGGAACATGTTATCATGAATTTTACTACTCAAGTCATCAACTTTAAATATTGTTAGATCTATCGTATTTCAGTTTTTGTACCATAATATCTAATATTGCATGGCAAGGGCCAACTTACTTTGAACTTTTGATTGGTTTTTATTTATTTGATTGTGATTTAATGTCACATTTGATTATATCTAAAGTAATTTTAAGATAACACTTGAATTTTGATCATTAAGAAATATACAGAATATTGAACAAAATTCTTGCAAAAACATAATGATCAGTTTGTGTATAATATTTTATATAGTAAAAGTCTCTGTAATGTTCAATACAGTGACCAATTCTTGTGATAGTGGAAGAGTCATAGAGTAATTATTATTTTCAATCTCATAATTTTAAAATGATAATTCATAAATGATTCAAATTACTCACTTGCACATGACAACTAGTAATGTTTTCCTCTAATATTTATTTAATCATATTTATTTTAATGGTACATATCAATACCTTTGAGTTTTTAATACAAACCAATGGATGGATAAATCTATCATAACCCTAATTATAATTCTTCACTCTAATTATAATTCTTCACTAATGAAAACCTAAGACATATCTTAGAATCTATCATATACCTTTCAAATAAATTAAGAACTTATTCATACAAGAGACACCAATAATTTAGTCATATTGTATTGTCGCTAAGTTTTGAATTACATACATTTTCCATGGCTTTAATGGGTACTTGTGAACACATTTTGATAAAATTCAAACTATATTCGAATACTCCTATAAATAAAGGCTTTGATTCACACAATCATGGTACATATCATAGTCAAATTTGGAAAAGCACAAGAAATCATCGAACATAGGGAAATTTGGTGGAACCACAATTAGGAGAATTACCAAATTTGGAAAGCAGATTGGAGGGTGGTTAAATATGATCAGGGTGAAAACTCAATTGACAAGTTTCCTACAAAAGCCATAAAAAAGTATTTGAACATATGATTTTGATGATTTTCATGCATTTTTTATAATGTAAGGACATATATGGAGCTTGAATTTAGTTTATGTTGTGGTTTTTCAGTTTTTGTGATGGTCTAAAGGTGTTTTGTGATAGTTTGAGTCATTATTTGTAGGTATGGTCATTATGTTTATGGTTGTTTAAATAATGAAATCTCTTCATGAATCTTAATACTTAGCATAGAAATCTAAGTTTTGTGATTAAGAGGAATTTTGAAATTTGGGTTTTAATATTAGTTTTCATTTAAGTTTGTTGAAATTTTGACTTTTTTGTAATTAGTCGTTATGCGAGCATTCGAAATCAATTTTTTGTTCACTCTATTTTTTCTTAGAAACGTGTAGGTCATGGTAAGAGATGTTGCAACTTAAAGTTGTTAGCTCGTTCGTATCAAAATGAATCTATGTTAACTTCACCTCAGAGCAATTTGATGAGGAGTTTTCTATTATTGCTCATACGAGGAATACAAAGGATGCCTTTTATGTTTTGAAGAAAGGAATGATCCGAGCAACATTTCAGGGGATAATTCGGGTGATGGTTCTACCCCAATTGATGACGAAAACTTCTGGGAGCCATAACTTTTACACCGTAGCTCCAATAGACTCATCGTTTGAACCATTGAAAAGATAAGAATGAGGAGAATGCGGTGAGATGAAAATGAGCTTTGATCAATAGAATTTGACCCCCCAAAAACCCAATAGAAGAGACCTAAATTTTAATTTTAGTAGTGTAGTCTAAAAATAGTAAGTTTTTAAAAATAGTAATTCCTCAAATTTAGTATTGTTGTAAATCATGGAAGTCAAACCACTTGATCTGCCTCAATATTGGTGACCTTCCACATCCTCCTCCTACCTTTAAAATATTTATAAATGAAGATGTAACCCGAAAGAGAAATCAGACATCTCTTCTCAGAGATAAGCATATGTTTGGATCTACAAATTTTGATGAATAAAACATTTCTTCTCAGAGATAGAATTATTGTTATTGTGTTGTTCTTATTTATTGAATTATCTTTCATCCAAATCTTTTGATTTTTGGATTAGTGGTATCTTTAAACTCAAAAGCTTTGGTTGAAAGATAATTCAAGAAACAAGAACATAATAACAATAATGTTATTTCTGAGAAGAGATGTCTGATTTCCCTTTTGAGTTACATATTCATCTATACATATTTTTAAGGTAGGATGAGGATGTGGAAGGTCACCAATCTCGAGGGATATCAAGTGGTTCGACTTCCACAATTTACAATAATACAGAATTTGAGGAATTACTATTTTTAGAAACTTATTATTTTTAGATTGTACTAATAAAATTAAAATTTAAGGGGAGTTTCATTAGGTTTTTAGAGTTAAAAATACATCAAGAGAAGTTCCATGCCATCTCACCGCATTCTCCTCATTCTTAGCTTTCCAATGATTCAAACGATGAGTCAATTGGAGCTAAGATGCAAAAGTTATGGCTCCCAGAAGTTCCATCATCAATTGGGATAGAACCATCACCCGAATTATCACCTGAAATGTTGCTTGGATCATTCCTCCCTCCTTGAGAAGTAATGGTCTCCATTACATCAAGATTTTTCATTAAGTGTGGTAGTTGTATTTTGATTTGATTTATGATGCATACTTGGAATGGATTGTGCTTTATGGAGTTTTGTAGGGCCTGATTGTTCACCATTTATATCTAACCATTAGTCTGTGGATGGAAGGATATGAACTTCTTTAGCTTGTTATCTATTTGATTTTGTTGTTGTGTTGTTTATGTAGTCGGAACTACAACATCAGCCATTTTAGATCCCTGTGGCTTGACCACCATCAAAATGAATTTCTTGGCACTAATCAGGGAGATAGATGTAGAAGGTGGTACCTCTGGTACCCTATAGCACCATGTTCTAAGAGTGAGGGTGATCATTCGAGTTCTTGATTCATAGATACCATGTCGATCATACATGAATGGTTGACCAAAGAGTACATCACAAACATCTAGATTGACCACATCACATAAAACCTCATCTTGGAAAGGTTTTATTGCATATGAGAGAAGACATTGGTGGGTGACATGGAGCTTTCTCCCTAGACTCAACCATCCAATACTGTATGGCTTTGGGTGAGGCTTCATGGACAAATTTAGGCTTTTCACAACATTAGCATAAATTAAATTCTTATGACTCCCACTATAAAGAATGAAATGTAAAAGCTTACCTTTCACCCATAACTTAGAGTGAAATAACCTTTCCTTGTTATTTGGCCCCTCCTCATGGTTTTATGATGAATCAAAGATGGAATTAGACTTGTCATCTACAATCTCTTCTTCATACTCTTTGATTGTAGGTTGTGTATCAAGCAGAGTAGTAGATGTTGATGATTGTGACTTAAAAAGCAAGGACTTGATGGCTCGACATTCTTATTTGGAGTGCATTCTAGATTTGTGGTAATCACACCATTTCTTAGTCTTCCCTTCCTTTTTATTCCAATTTTGGCCCCATGTTTGACCTCCTTTGTCACTTTTCCATTTTGAAGGATGACTCTTCGTATTCATTCTTTCATGCTTCTGCTCAATCTTCACTATGAACTTGTAGGCCTCACCGAGGGTTTTCAAATTGAAGATTTCCATCTCCCCCTGTATATGCCATTGTATTCTACCATGATATTTGAGAACCTTATGTTTCTCACTTTCCTAAATGCCCAATCTTGCAGATAGAGAATGAAAAATGTTAGTGTAATCTTGAACAGATTGTTCCTTACCTTGGTGAAGTTATTGCCACTCTATATGCATATCATCATATGCTCCAATGGGGTAGTATTCTTCCTTTAAAGCTTCTATGAAATCATCCTAAGTAGGTTCCACCTCAAGGCCAATATCATCCATACTGAATCTCTTCTTGTACACTTCCCACCAATTTTTGATAGGCAATAATGCTTTGAAAAGAGCAAAAGTGATCTTCTCTTTATTGGTGAATTTATTTATCAAAAAATATGAAGACAATTGATCCAACTAATTTTATAATACATCAGCATTGATTTTGCCTTCAAATGTAGGGATATCAAAATTCACCTGAACCTTGAAGGGTGTTGGGGAACTAAAATGATGTGGGGGTGCAAATGAGGAGCCAAAATTTTCCATGGAGATTTGTTGGAGAATTTGGGTGAATTATTGGAGCATCTGTGCTTGCTACTATTGGAGGGCTTCATTCACCATTTCCTTGAAAGAATCAGATGTCTCGGTGTTATCCACCATTTGAGGTTGTTTGGAGCGAATAGGTGGATAGTTTGCTAGTTCTATTTTCCACCCAAGCTTCCTATAATCTGACCTCATCCTCGGGATCATACACTCTAAAGATAAACCACTCTAATACCATTGATACAAAACTCACAAGATTTTGTTGAAAGATAATTCAATAAATAAGAACAACACAATAACAATAATGCTATCTCTAAGAAGATATGTTTTATTCAACGAAATTTGTAGATCCAAACATATGCTTATCTCTGAGAAGAGATGTCTGATTTCCCTTTCAGGTTACATCTTAATTGATACACATTTTGAAGGTAGGAGGAGGATGTGTATGGTCACCAATCTCAAGGGAGATCAAGTGGTTTGACTTTCATGATTTACAACAATACCAAATTTGAGAAATTACTATTTTTAGACTGTAGTACTAAAATTAAAATTTAGGTCACTTATATAAAGTTTTTAGGGGTTAAAATCCATTTATAAAATATAAATTCCATCTCACCACATTCTTCTCATTCTTAGTTTTCCAACAGTTCAAACGGTGAGTCGATTGGAGCTACGGTGCAAAAGTTATGGCTCTTATAAGTTTTGTCATCAATTGGGGTAGAATCATCACCTGAATTATCGCCTGAAATGTTGCTCAGATCATTATTATGCTCTAAAAATGGTCCTCGTGTTTTATCTACTCTCAGTTAGGTAGTCAAATCTCTCCAAGCTTTGTGTATCCCTTCATTCGATAGTGGTCTTATATCATGTGATGGGAATGTGACATCCTGTGCTTCGATTATTGTAGCTTGTCTCAGCTCACTCCCCCCAAATTCATCCATTTTTATGGTGTTATATGATCCTACGCCTCCTTCAACCCAAGATGGGGGTGTCCTCTTGACGGTTCCTCATACGGTAGATATGGTGTCATTTGATCCTATGCCTCCTTTAGCCCAAGATAGGGCTATCCTCCCAATGGTTCCCATTACATTAGATATGCCTGCAGCTCCCTCTCTAGTTGGTTTTCCTCTTCCCCCTGCCTATCCCTTACTTATTACTACTCATTTTGAGTGTGTCATTAGTGGTCACCCATTGGTTGATCCTCCTTCCCTTCCTTTCATTAACCCTCCTCCCAATTGTTCAAAGGATTTTTTTGATGTGGGTCTTGGTAAATTTGTGACTCATTGGATTTATGCAAAATGAAAAAATGCATTCAATCTATTTCACCATTGCTAAGACTTTTATTTATCTTGGATCCCTTCAAGTTCAAACTCTACTGCCCCTTGTCTGGTGGATGCCTCCTGTCTGACTTATTTGGTTCCTACGTGTTAGGAACCTAGAACAATAAACATGCTCTGATACCACGTGTCAGGATCTTGCTCTACCAATAGAGCACATATGATTACTTCTTGTATTAGCAACTAAACACGAAATTTAACCAGAATCAATAAGTAACTAGATATATGAAACAACACAGGAATTGAGAGACAATACACAATTGTATTAATAATCACACAGAAGAATATACAATAAGGAAGATGCCACTTCTTCCTCCACCTCAAAGGCTCACCACACCTCAAGACCTTCTTCCCTCTCTCTCTCGGTCCCAACAATCAACTCCAATACAAAATTGATGTTTACCTCTCCAACTAGTCAGTAACACGCTGCCAGTACGTCAAGTACACAACCATACTCCAATTAGATCTCTTGCTCTCTGCTATTACTTACAAATAACTAGACCATACTCACCATGTAGATGTCTCTCTACACCCCTGAAGAACCCTTGTCCTTGCCTCACCAAGTCCTTATGATTCTTCAACCAGTACCCCGGTGGATCTTCTCCAAGAACTTGCATAACCTGTAACTCTCTCTGATCATACACTCTCAGTACCCCTATTGGTAACTAGGAGGAACACACCATGGCTCTCTTCTCTCAGAAGGAGCTTATTTCTGTTCTCTTACTCTCTAGCACACCTTTACACTATAGCCTATGAGTCTATTATATAGATCTCATGCATACAATAATTAGACTATCCTAATTACAATAATTAGACACGCAACTCAAGACCAAAAATAGCCTTTACATGCAAACACTCGGTTCAACGAACTAACTGTCCGTGGAACAAGCAGTTCTAGAACTGCCACAGGTGACCGACGTCGGTCCCTGTCTGCCTAGAGGTGACCGACGTCGGCCGACCTCCTACCGATGTTGGTTGCCTTCCTGTCCACCCTACCATCGTCAGTTTCCTTGTGCACTGTACTATGCCAACGTCGGTCTCCCTGGAACTCAGCAACCTCCTCCCTGTTTACACCAGTTGAAGCTTTTAGCTCCACATCCTAACAATCTCCCACTTGGAGATAAATAGCTACAACTGTACCTGTATCTATACACTATCTAATTTGTACCCTGGCTTGTATCCTTCTTCAAGATCAATCCTGAAGACTAACCACCACACCCTGTGATGCTCTAACCTTTGTGCCTTTGTCATCCAAGTACCCTGCCGCACCCACATCTACAAACCTATGTAGAAAATAACTTGACCCTGCATAGCATGTCGACCTGTTGCTGATCCCTGTAAGAATCCACTGAACTGCCCTTCAGTACCTCTTCCTCAAATTGGCTCCATACTTTCTGACAACTCCCACTGCTTGGGAAAACTCAGGTCTACACTAGACCTCATGTGATTTCAAATCCTGTTTCAAGCTAAGCTTGAACTGTCCAGCCCTTGGTGTGCTTTTTGATTCTGCATCCTGCATCATGAACCCCGCCAACACCGTCTTCACATCAGCTCCCACTAGAGATAAAATCTCCATGTCTCTTATGCCAAAGAATTTCGCTACTCTAAATTCTTCCTGACACACCTCTGAACTAACCATACCCTTAGCTCAGCAAATCCCTGTATGTACAAAACCTGCTAGCAAATTACCCACATACAGTAACTGGATAATGTCGTGACTCATCATCCACCTGGTAAGACAAAACCACAATAGTTACACTGACATTGACTGAAGCTATGCTTAGTCATCCACCTGTCAAAACATGTACCACTGTCCTGCAGCTTCCTCAAGACCATATGCCTTGGCCTTCTGTCTCACGTATCCATCCACTCTCTTCTTTAAATTGGGAATCCGTCTCTTATCCAGTGCTTTCTTCCATCTGACAACTCTACCAACAAATACCTATTTGGTTCTTCTCCAAGGACTCACTCCTCATCCATGCCAAGCTCCCACTGTTTTTAGATTCTACCTGCATTGCTTCTTCCATCTTCCTAGTTCTTGACCATTAGTAAGCAATATAAAGAAGGTGAACAATGAATATGAGGTTCACTTACCCTTTTTGACCTCGATATGAGCATTTGAGACTTGTTGACAGCTTGTTGTTCACCCACCATCCGTTCTAGTGACCGATCTTGGCCATCTCCCAGTCTGCTCCCGACCGATGTCAGTTCCCTGCACTGACCCTGACTACCGACGTCGTTTGTCTGGCTGATGCCGATATCCCTTCTGTCGACGTCGGTTCCTTCATGACCGATGTCGGTCTTATTTCTGCCGACATCGATTACTGTCTGACTGACGCCGGTACCTGTGTTCACCTGTGAGTGATAACTTTTTACCCGCAAGCTCTCCATGGATCAAAATCCTATTCAAATCAACACAGCCCTGCTCAGAATAATTTAGTTCCCTCACCTGATTTCTGTCCGTCATCTCCTCCATGAACACTAAGGCTTTCCAATTCTTTAGCTTGTCAAAGACATCTGACTTCCACTCCAAAACCTGCATTCTCCTTCTACATATGTGACTAAGCCTACGAAGCCACATCTCTGCAACAAAAGGTGAATCAGCAATATAAGTAGATAGATAAAGGATACCTACTTTCTTACCACCATCTAATTCAAGTGCATCCGCTGTGAGAGTTACTGTGCATCTCTCATCACCCAAATTTTTTGAAGAAATTAGACTCATCTCCAAGACTAGAACCTGCATGACCTCATTCAACACCTGTGTGTCATCCGTCTGCAATTTTAGCTTCACTTCCCCTTTGTCATTCATCTGACAAGGCTCTCCAACCCCTGAATAAATCTCTCCAAAGTCTCCCTGGACATGTTCATGAAAAGATGCTCTATTTTGGGTTGCATGGAAAGAGGCAAAAAAATCTGTGAACCAAGATTCTACTTTATCCAGAACACTATGTACAATATTACCTGCAATACCTGCTCCTTCTTCATACTGATCTTCTAGCAACCAGCAATCTTTGTTTCCCTGCTCTTTCTTTCCATCAATTAGACCATTCATGCTATTCAGTTTCTCCATTCGTAGCTTACTTTCTTCTGCCATTGCTATACTCCCACTCAATCTGAAACCTCTGAGAGTGACATGTAATCAAAAACACTACCAGATCTAAAACCACCTGTTAGTCAACCCAACCTGAAGCTCTGATACCACTTGTCAGGAACCTAGAACAATAAACATGCTCTGATACCACGTGTCAGGATCTTGCTCTACCAATAGAGCACATATGATTACTTCTTGTATTAGCAACTAAACACGAAATTTAACCAGAATCAATAAGTAACTAGAAATATGAAACAACACAGGAATTGAGAGACAATACACAATTATATTAATATTCACACAGAAGAATATACAATAAGGAAGATGCCACTTCTTCCTCCACCTCAAAGGCTCGCCACACCTCAAGACCTTCTTCCCTCTCTCTCTCGGTCCCAACAATCAACTCTAATACAGAATTGATGTTCACCTCTCCAACCAGTCAGTAACACGCTGCCAGTACGTCAAGTACACAACTGTACTCCAAGTAGATCTCCTGCTCTCTACTGCTACTTGCAAATAACTAGACCATACTCACCATGTAGATGTCTCTCTACACCCCTAAAGAACCCTTGTCCTTGCCTCACCAAGTCCTTATGATTCTTCAACCAGTACCCCGGTGGATCTTCTCCAAGAACTTGCACAACCTGCAACTCTCTTTGATCATAAACTCTCAGTACCCCTATTGGTAACTAGGAGGAACACACCATGGCTCTCTTCTCTTAGAAGGATCTTATTTCTGCTCTCTTACTCTCTAGCACACCTTTACACTATAACCTATGAGTCTATTATATAGATCTCATGCATACAATAATTAGACTATCCTAATTACAATAATTAGACACGTAACTCAAGACCAAAAATAGCCTTTGCATGTAAACACTCGATTCAACGAACTAACTATCCATGGAACAAGTAGTTCTGGAACTGCCATAGGTGATTGACGTCGGTCCCTATCTGCCTGGAGGTGACCGATGTCGGCCAACCTCCTACCGATGTCGGTTGCCTTCCTATCCACCCTGCCATTGTCGATTTCCTTGTGCACTGTACTCTGCTGACGCCGGTCTCCCTAGAACTCAGCAACCTCCTCCCTATTTGCACTAGTTGAAGCTTTTAGCTCCACATCCTAACACTATGGAGGACCTTCTACTTGGTGATGTTCATAATCAAGCAGCCTCATTAGTTCCTAAACTGGTTATCTTTGACCATGCTTTGTTGAATATGAAATCTAATGTTGTTAGCAAATCCCTAATTGACAAGTGTGTGGGGTCATTCACATCTCCTATTACTCTCTCTGCTTGGGCCTCAAAGGAATGACATTCCATCAGTCATCCCTCTTTCTCCCTTTTGGGTGGTGGCTTTTTTCTGGTAGAATTTCAAAGCCCTTTTGATTGGGATTTTGTGTGGAAATTTGATCCATGGTTCTTCAAACACTCTAACATCTTCTTCTACCCTTGGAACTCTTTCTTCTTATTAGATTTGGTTTAGTTCACTACCATTTTGATGTGGCTTTGACTCCATTATCTCCCTCTAGCGACGAGGAATAAGTGCTTCATCAAATGATTGGTGGACAAGGTTGGTTCTTTCATGAAGATAGATGTAACTTCCTGGAACCTCTGTTCGATTCATGTTTATGCCTACATTAACCTTTCCAAGCCTCTCTCCTTCTCGATTAAGTTGTTATCCTCACATGGTTCATGGACTCAACATTTCAATTATAAGGGCCTTCCCTTCTATTGCCTCCATTCTCACCTCCCTAGCCATTGCATTGTTGAGTGCCCATCCAAAAAATGTCAGCATCCTCAACCCATTTAGAAAAGAAAAGAGGGAGTGTTCGATATGAATTTTAAATGGCATAACCATGATAAGTTTTATCGTTCCCCCTTCTCTCACCAGGTGGAGTTGGTTGATGATGTTGTGGAAGATCCTAGGCTTACTCCCCCTATCCGCCCTCCTATCCCTCCCCTATTTGTGGATGTCCCCTCTTCTCCATCCTGTATCCCTCCCCTCCTACCCCACGGATGTCCCCTCTTCCCCATCCTGGATCCCTCCCCTCATACCCCGCGGATGTCCCCTTGCAATATTCTTTAACCCCCAAGCCAATTTCACCTCAAAGGGATCCATCTTGGGTTCCCCCTTCTAGTAACTCTAAAGGGATCCATCTTGGGTTATCGATCAGAGGTATAACTTCTCAGGGTGGAAGCACACTCTCTCATCAACAATGGCTCTCAATAGACCCTGAAAGACCTTCTTTCTAAAAGAGGGTGTCAAGTTGAATTGACTTATGGATAAGTCCTCTTGAAGGATGATTTATATCTCTTAGTTTGGCTATTTTTTCTCTCTCCTCTTTTTTCTAGCCTTTTGGGGCCTTTTGTGCTCTTGTTTAAAGGTTGGTGGATTCAGTTTCTCCTCTCTTGCTTTCTTGACAGGCGATGCCCTTCATATTTCTTGTCTTTGTCTTCCTCTTTCCTTGTTGTGAGAATGGGTCCCTAATTATGTCCCATACCAATTCAAAGCTCTGGTCAAAAGCGATGTCTGGTTCATAGTTCTGATTTCAAAAGCATTTACCTTATCCAAAAAAAAAAAGGATTCATAGTGTATGAAGTTTTATACAATGATATTATTTCAGAATAATAGTCGTAGAAAACATAAATACTCTATTGAGATGTGAATTCATATAGTTTAGTTTGCATACATTGGGAAGTATATGAGGAAGTAAGTTGATTGTGTAGTTGGTATTCTTGATTCAATTTTAATACATGCATTCAATTAGTTATAAGTGTTTTGACTGTTAGAGTATGTATTTCATGCATTTTCTCACATTTTCTAGTGTATTAGCTAGTTATCATGTCTTTTAATCAGTATGTCCTATGTGAGGGTTTATCCCACATTTGCCAATTAGGCTAGTTCTATATTTTTCCTTGTCTATTTATGCAAGAGCTTTCTTATTGTACTAGCATACTTTATTCTAAATAATATATAATTTTCCTTGTTTTTGCATATCATATCTACAGCTTCTTTGTGTGATGTTTTATTGCTAACACTTTGGAATATTAGGTTAGACTACCTTTAACATTTCTAACATGGTACCAGAGCCTTGAAGAAGTTGCAACCATCCATTAGCTTACAATTTTTAGATAATTTTATTCTACTTCTAATGTTATTGATTCTTTCCTTCTCACAGAGAGGAAACATAAAAACGGATAGAAAGCATAGAAGAGAGGTGTGCGAGGAGATCTTGGTGCCCTTTTTTAGACTTTTTGAAGAACTTTCTTCTTCTTGTCAAAGCTAGGTGCTTCTCTCAAATTTGTGTATCTACATCTGTGTTGAAGAGCTAGAGGAAGGTTGTGTCGAGGATATACATTGGAGAAGAAGCTTGGTAGGCATTCAAGAATAATCTTGGCACTATTATGATCTTGGCATCACCTTTCTAACATAGGCATTTTTTGAAAGCTTAGTGCTTTTCAGATCTACTTGAAAGTGGCACTCATTTATTCAAGAGATAGGTAGTGGAAGAGAGATCTATTTTGTTACAGAGATTTAAATTTGATGGATCAGTTAGACAACACTTTTCCTAAGTTGAAAACAACAGATCATCTTTCCTCATTGACTATTATGTTGGAATAGAACTTGGCGTTAAAATTTACAAAGGGCATCATCTTCCATGCTAAGGCAGTTTGTTTGGAGCATTAAAGAGATCAAAGGAGTTGAAGATCTTTTGCACTGAGGTCCTTGGAGGGATATGAACCCAATAACAACATTAATCTACTTTTTCCACTCTTGAGATTTTTTGAAAGCTTAGTGCTTTTCAAATCTACCTGAAAGTGGCACTCGTTTGTTCAAGAGATAGGTAGTGGAAGAGAGATCTATTTTGTTACAGAGATTTAAATTTGATGGATCAGTTAGACAACACTTTTCCTAAGTTGAAAACAACAGATCATCTTTCCTCATTAACTGTTATGTTGGAATAGAACTTGGCATTGAAATTTACAAAGGGCATCATCTTCCATGCTAAGGTGCTTTGTTTGGAGCATTAAAGAGATAAGAGGAGTTGAAGATCTATTGCACTGAGGTCCTTGGAGGGATATGAACCCAATAACAACATTAATCTACATTTTCCCCTCTTGAGATTTTTTGAAAGCTTAGTGCTTTTTAGATCTACCTAAAAGTGGCACTCGTTTATTCAAGAGATAGGTAGTGGAAGAGAGATCTATTTTGTTACAAAGATTTAAATTTGATGGATCAGTTAGACAACACTTTTCCTAAGTTGAAAACAACAAATCATCTTTCCTCATTGACTGTTATGTTGGAATAGAACTTGGCGTTGAAATTTACAAAGGGCATCATCTTCCATGCTAAGGCGCTTTGTTTGGAGCATTAAAGAGATCAGAGGAGTTGAAGATTTTTTGTACTGAGGTCCTTGGAGGGATATGAACCCAATAACAACATTAATCTACTTTTTCCCCTCTTGAGATTTTTTGAAAGCTTAGTGCTTTTCAGATCTACGTGAAAGGGGCACTCGTTTATTCAAGAGATAGGTAGTGGAAGAGAGATCTATTTTGTTATAGAGATTTAAATTTGATGGATCAGTTAGACAACACTTTTCCTAAGTTGAAAATAATAGATCATCTTTCCTCATTGACTGTTATGTTGGAATAGAACTTGGCGTTGAAATTTACAAAGGGCATCATCTTCCATGCTAAGGCGCTTTGTTTGGAGCATTAAAGAGATCAGAGGAGTTGAAGATTTGTTGTACTGAGGTCCTTGGAGGGATATGAACCCAATAACAACATTAATCTACTTTTTCCCCTCTTGAAACAGTTGGTTCTATTCATTTTTTAATTTCTAAGTTGTATTTTTGCCTCAAGAAGAAGCATAGTTCACTTGCACAATCATAGCATTAACCAAGAGAATATTTTTTCACGTTGGTTGGCATTTCTGAGTCCATGGTTCAATTATAGTTCTAATGAGTGGTTGGACAACTATGTTCTTTAGTGATTTGGTCACAAATTTAAGTTTGTAGTGTTTTTTAATGTTTTGACCCATTTCATAAGAAATCATAACACCAATAACTTTTTTACTGTAACTCGAATTTGAATTTTTTTTAATAGTGCATGGTTTTCTATTCTCTATTTTAAGAATTTTAGTGGTATTTGTACTCTAATAGTTGAAACCATCAAAGGGAACAAAAATAATTTTTAATGGATAAAATCTGTTGAGAAAAGCTTTCAACTTTTAAAGAAAAAGATTACTAAACAACCTATTCTAGCCTTACCCAACTTTAAGAAGCTTTTTCAAGTAGAATGTGATGCCATTGGGCTTGTATTAGGAACTATTTTGAGTCAAGAAGGGAGGCCTACTGCCTATTTCAATCAAAATCTCAATGAAGCAAAGAATAAATACTTAGCTTATGATCAAGAGTTCTATGCCATTGTCCAAGCCTTGAATAAATAGAGGCACTATTTGTTGCCTAAAGAGTTTGTACTTTATATATATAACCATGCTTTGCAATTGATTAATAGTCAAACTACATTTATTCAAAGACATATGAAATGGATTGAGTTCTTTCAAAGCTTTTTTTATTTGTTCTTAAGCATAAGAGTGGTCAAACTAACAAGGTAGATGATGCATTAAGTGGAATAAATTTGATTGTGCATGAATCTCAAGTGAATGTTCTAGGATTTGAATCATTAAAAGACTTGTATAAGGTAGATTTTGATTTTAAGGATGCCTATGAAGCTTGTGAGAATCCTGTAAGCATGGATAGCATTCCATGGATGGACTACATGACACAAAAAGAATTGTTAGTCAGAGGTAACCAACTATGCATACCTAGAGGATCCATGAGAGAAAAGTTGCTAAAGGAGAAACATAATGGCAACTTAACAGGGCATTTTGGGCAAACAAAGACACTTGATCAGTTGAGTGTACATTGCTCTTAGGCAAAGATGCAAGTTGATGTGAATAAGTTTGTGCAGAGATGCATAATTTGTCAACATGCCAAAGGGAAAAGTCTGAATGCAGGCCTATACCAACCATTGCTTATTCCAAATAGCCCATGAGATATAATAAGCATGTATTTTGTACTTGTGTTGCCAAGGACACAACGAGGTAATGAATCCACCTTTGTTGTGGTTGATAGGTTTTCTAAGATGGCACATTTCATAGTTTGTAAGAAAACAAGTGATGCCACTAATATTGCAAATGTATTCTTTAATGAGTTAGTAAGATTGCATGGGCTTTCTAGAAGCATTGTGTATGATAGAGATACAAAATTTGTGGGGAACTTTTGGAGAACACTTTGGAAGAACTTGGGGACTACTTTGAGCTTCAATTTAGCTTACCATCCTCAAAGTGATGGTCAAACTGAAGTTGTTAATAGAAGTTTAAGAAACATACTCAGATGTTTGGTGAGTGATCATCCAAAATAGTGGGATCAAGTGCTAATGTAGATGATATTTTTGTAATTACGTAGCACCTCAGTCTTGTACACTTGACAAACTCATACCCTAGATGTTCCTCTTAGTTCTACACATTCCTTACTTTTACAAGCCTTGCATCTGCTATATCATGTGCCCCTTAGCCTATCTCTTAGACTGACCAGATTTATATTGATGACATAGACATCTCATCTTCCCCATAATGATTAAAATATATTTATCTTGCACCTCTACAAGTTCTAAGCCTATGCCTACTCTCTTTCTCCTTGGACACTAACGCCCGAGATAGATAATAACATCGATGTTACTGTCCCACCCTGACACAAGTGTCTAGTGCCCTAAAGTCATCTAATTTATAAATGAAATGTATCACAATAGTTGACTTAAGTGATTTAATGTGAGTTATCTCTTGATAGGATTGGTATAAATACAATATCAACCCTCATTCATTTCTCACCTAGCAATCAAACCAAAAGAGCACTAAAGAAGCACTCAAGTTACCAAAAGCTTTCTTATTCTACTTTATTCATATATCAATCAAAGGAACAACCCAACTACATGTTTGAGGTACTAAAAGAGTAGTCATAAGGTCATATTTTATAAGTTACAAGCTAGGTCATTGTTATACTTACTTTATACACATTGCATGATTCACACACAAGCCAACACATAGGAGAGAACTACATGAGTCCGATTCCCTCTTTTAGAGTATTGGTTATGTAGGAAATACCCTTTATCAATGAGGTCATTATGGGTCAGCTCCAAATCATGTTCCCATTAACCCATTTTTTCTCAAAGACACATTGAAGATGGAAAGATAGGGTTTTGCCATTTCACCAGGAGTGATAGTCCAAGGCCCAAATCTGAATGCACCAAAATGAGGGCAAAGCCAAATCCAAAAGCATCCAAGAGGTCACATCTTATTTGAATAGATATTTTGTATAGGACATTAGCATCGAACTCAGACACTAGCATCAATGCAACCATCCTAGATTAACATAATTGTCCAGAGTTAGAGACACTAGATCTAAAATCTGATGACTGATATAGAATTGTCTTCCTATTGACCATTTTTGGTCCAACAGGCCAAAATCAGCCCCTTTTCTTTCCCTACTATTCTGAGCCAATTTCATTTTTTGATCTTGCACAAGTCTGGAAGTTTCTATGGACTCTGCAGGGAGTTTTTATGGACTCTTCAAAGGGTTTCGACAGACTCTACAGATAAATAGGTTCCAAACACTTAAACAATTCATCACTTTAGTTCAACGGCTTGGTTCAAATTCATAGTGACAAAATAACTGTTGATCTCTACAGTGTCCCTCAGAGTCAAGCGAACGCTGCCAAGTGTCATCTCCCAAGCCCCTTTCTATTTTGTTTCTAAAAGCAGCAAAACGTGCCACGTGTCCTTTTATAGCTCAACAGAGCATGACAAGTGTTGGCATCTACGTTTTGAGTTCCTATGAGTTTCAAAATATTCTTTCAATAATCTTTTCTCAGTGCGCACGAAGGGTGCTAAGTGGCAACTGCAGAAGTTTTTGATGTGTCTCTCTAAATGCAACGGAAGCCACCACGTGTCCCTGGTGAGGCTCAGTGGATGTTGCCAAGTGTCAGCATCTGCAGTTCTTCATTTTATTTCATTGTTGGGTAAAGGTTGTGGTGGGTCCTGGGGCTTTAATTTGTAAAGTAAGTGAAACGAGCCAAGTGTCATCGTCTGTATGAATCCGAGTGAGTTTTAAATGTTTCTAATATTATTGGCAGAGCTCAGCAAAAACTACCATGTGTCATCTTCTCGGGACTCTCGAAGGACATCTAAAGTTTCTAAAAAGGGTAGCAGATGCTACCACGTGTCTCATTATAACTCAGCAGAGTGCGAAAAGTGTTTGCATCTGTGTTTCAAGTGTCTCATAAGTTTCAAAGCAGCGGACTGTGACAAATGTCAAAGACGAAGCACTCCCATTTCCAAGACAAAAAGGAATCAGAAACTGAAGGCCGCCTGGACCATTGAAATAGTGAACCAATAACATCCCCATAGGTGTCAAATTTAAGACAATGGAATATCCATTGATTTTCAAAAGTGGTAAGGAACCTGAAAACAAACTCAGCAACCAGCTGAAGAAAGAGGCAAAAGAGCCAAGTGTAGAAATAGACAAACATTCTGAGTGGCAAAGGGAGGTGCCGACTCCAGGAGTTACTCTAGCAGTTTATACAATATCTACCAATTGGTCATCAAGAGGCGCAAATAGTGAATGGTGCACCCCTTTTTTCTTCACTTTGCATTGATGAGCAGATAAGCCGCATGAATGCTTTGAAGGAGCGGTCTTGTTTGTAAACAAGCAGTGCGGCCCATAATGTCACATATAATGTTTAATATATCTTAAGACACCTAAAATCAAAATAGGAGCTGACACAACATTATCTTTGAGTGGCTTCCTCTTCCCAATGCTCAAAACGCACATGGGTCATTTGTAAAAAAGGGTACCAAAAGCCTTTTTTTCTTCCTCTATATATTGTAGACTTCTCATTGGAAAATGAGGGATCTTTCACATTGTAAGGGAAGCCCTGGAAATTTTCACCTAGAATCAATAAAAATACATTTTACCTCTATTCTGGTTAGATATCTCTCAGAGTGTGTCTGAGTGTTAGTCTTGTGTTCAGTCATTGCTTCCTAATGCTTTCACATGGTTGAAACCAACACACCTAGTATCTACAAGACGCCATTCCTACAAGTGACAAGGAAAGATGTACCTAGAGCACAGAGGTAGAAGGAGGTTACTAGACAGTGTGCTTTTCCTACAGTGCCTATGGTAAGTTCCTTTTTCTACGTGTTCTATTAAAGCCTCCTTGTCAAGCTTCCTACAGCCTGGTCCTTTTACCAGTTAAAGTGTACGTATGTGTTCTTATGGTTTAGAGTGTGAGTGTGAATAGGTCAAATTTATTTGGTGCATCACCCTCTTAGATTAGGTTTTGTTTTCCTGTATTCCTTCTCCCTTTTCACCCCCCCATTATATATATACACATATGTATTAGCACTTATTGGAATAACTCAGATGCATTAAAAGGAGCTAGCCCTTATCTAGAGACTCTCCCCCCAATTTTGTTGTCCCCACAGGTAAGAGGGGAGTTTCCATTTTGACATGTGGAAAGCAGGAGCGCAGCCTCCTGTCAAGGGTGCAATCCACTACGTCAACATTTTTTGGCACACCCAAAGGGACCCAAATTTTTACACTTAGTAAAAGTTTCAAGATTGATGCTGGTCCTGTTACAGCAAAACCAACCATTTTTAGCATCTGGCGACTCCACTGGTAAAAGCTTCATTTTCTGATCAAAGACCAGTCTGACCTCCTATGCCTAAAATCACCACGTGGTCTACTGCTAAGGGTGTCCCTTTCAAATTCATTGAATTGCCTTTGAACTCAGCAAAGTGGCTAAGGTTTGAGAGGACCCATCCTTATTCAGCAAACCACTTTCCCAGCTTGCTATAAAGAACACCTATGCAGGAAGGTCGCGGTTACATCCCGTCATAGCTATGGCATTACCCTTTGTGACCTTTCGTGGTCAGAGTCCTTTGAATCTCTAGCGTTATGACCCAATTCCAGGAGCAGTCCTCAAAAGTGTGCCTCCCTTTGATGGAGAGGGGCCCATTATAGTTATAGAACACATCAGAAATGTTGCTAACCTCTACAATATTCACAATGTCACTGAGGAGAATATCGCAATCAGATTGCTAGCATTATCTCTCAAGGGCAAAGCTTTGGATTGGTATGGCATGTTACCCATAAATTCAATCAGTTCCTGGAATGAATTGGGTACTCTCTTGACGAACCATTTTGGGGAGAAGAGTGACCACCTCTCACTTGTCGAGCAACTGACTACAATGAAGAGAGCTCTACATAAATACGTGCAGGATTTCAACTCTCATTTTTAGAAGACATGGGATATAATCCCCATTCTGGTGAAGCCCACTCATAGCTATGCTTTCCTATATTACTTAAGAGCATTGAACAATGATATCATTGTTATGATGCAGTCCATGGGAGGACATGTGTTGCCTGTCGCCTACGACATAGTTATAACGACTGAGAATTGCCTAGTACAGGATGGGAAAATAGCTCCTAGACCTCACATGCCACTTTTCCCTTAAATGTTGCCTCTAATTCAGACTGTTGCTCCCACCTTAGCTCTTCTACCTAGCATAGAAAAGCCAGCTGCTACTTCATCAAATGAACTCCATAAAGTCAAAAGCCTGTTGCAAAATGTGACAAATGAACTAGTGGCTATTAAAAGGCAGCAAGCTCAAAACAATTGACCAAATCAAGGATATCAGCAATATGGTCAAACAAATAGAGCCCCTTTCCAAAATTACAATCAAGGGTAAGGTCAGTTTGCATAGACCAGACCTTTTTGAGGCTACAATTCAGGCATCCCTTCATCAACCAAGGCTATGGTGCTCGTTCAAAGCAATTTGGTACAAAAACAACCAAGTTGCTCAACTATGGGATATGGTCAGGAGCAGGCTGTTTATACAAATGAAATGACGGGTCACTACATAAATATACAAGATAATCAGGCAGCTACCCAATTCCAAGGTTTTGAGGCTTCAATGCAACCCAGCACAAGCAATAGTTAGACCCAGCTTGATTCTACTCTCATGAATCACCTGGAAGGTGAGTTCTATGCAGTCAATTATGTGGGTATTACAGACAATCAGGGTGACTGTGTCATAGCCAACACAAGATTCAAAAGGAGAGCATTGGAAGAAACTCAAGCTGCTACCCAAATGTCAGCAATACCTTCTTCATCACAGTAAACAAAAGGGTTCCAAACTCCAGACAGTCGGTTGTACCTTTAGCTCCTCGACGTATGCCTCAGGCTGTAAATAATCCCAAAGAAAATTTGAAGGAAGACAACCCTCAAGTCAATGTGGTAGATTGGATGAAGAAGCTGCACATGAACATCTCCTTGTGGGATTCATTGTCAATACCAGGGCAAAAGAACATGTTGTAAAAGGAATTGCATGAGCTGAATGAACAAGTTATCCCAGCAAGAGCCGATAATGTTTTGATGATGAATGGACAGCCTTCCACCTCAGGCCAGGTCAGGAGAGAAGAAAAGGTTCCCCCCTTTTATTTGTCCTTGGTCATAAGAGATTTCTTGGTGCATAATTGCATCATTGATAGTGGAGCAAGCACCTCGGTAATGCCCAAATGCATAGCTGACAAGCTGGGGTTGAAATATGAAGAAATGACTAAGGAGTGACTACAATTGGATGGAACACCAGAAAAGACAGTTGGGGTGGTGAAAGGTTTGGGCTTGATGCTACACACTTGCCCGACCTTCTCAGTTCCTCATGATGTGGTAGTGGCGGATGTCCCTCCTTACTTTGCTATTTGCTTATCCAGGGATTTTACATCTAAGATAGGCGGCTACCTAGCAACGAACTGGTCTTATCTGGTTTTTAGAACCAAGTATGGGACTAAAGTTAAGATTGAATCTGAGCCACTCCACAGAGATCATCTGGAACCATACTCACTCAAGGCGACAAATGTCAGCTATGCCATTATTGACCAAGAAGAGTTCCAAGTAGATCAATCTCCATCCTCTACCCTTGAAGGAGTTGCAGACCTGCTCTTAGACGAATGGGGAAGTGACAACTTCGAGCATGATCCTTACAAATTCATAGAGGAGGCAGGCCTTGGAATTTATTGAATGCATGAAGAGGGTACTTTTGTACCAAATCTAATGAAAATGAGCCAAGAAAGCTTAGGTCTATGGCAGTTGTTCTTTGATGGTTCAAGAAGTAAGTTGGGCTGGTGGTGGAGCGGTGCTAGTTTTTCCTTCAAAGAAAAAATACTTTTTGGCTTTTCAATTCTAATTTTCCTGCACATGCAATGTCATAAAGTATGAATCCCTCATCCACAGTTTGGAGTGGGTGAGGAAAAGAAGAATCAAAGAGCTGCAAGTTTTTGGTGACAGTGAGTTGATTGTCAATCAGGTAAGAGGCCAAAATTTGACAAAGAATTCTTTACTGAAGTCTTACAAACATAGGGTATGGGATTTAGTGGAAAATTTATTTGCTTTCAATATTACCTCCAATCTTAGAGAGTAGAACAAGTAAGCAAATAGGTTGGCAACAATTGGTGCCCAGTTTGATATCCCTAGGGAAATAGGTCGAGACCACAACTCACACCACTTGAATGTAGTAACCCGACCCTTTGTACTTGACAACATCACCAACTGACAGGTCTTTGACAGCAACCAATAAATAGCACTCTTCTTGCAAGAAGAAGCTGAGTTTTTCTACTAAAAACTAGGTTAAGTTACAGCAGCAATATGGCAGCCAAATTGTTCAACTGAAGAACAATAAACTTCCCAAAGGTTTGGTCACTCTAGAGAGTATCTTGAATAGAGATGACCAATTGAAAAGCGACAAGGTATGCATCACAACGAAGGAGGAGCACCATGAGAAGGTTGAAACATTCAAAGATAAGCTGCTGGCACTTGGAAAAGTGTGCACAGACCATGAAAGGCAGGCCTTCATCTTGTTTTGCCAAGAGTTTGTTGATGCCTTTGCTTGGGAGTATAGTGATTTGAAGGGTTTTGACCCAAGTTTGGCCCAACATACCATTGAGCTAGAAGAAGGCACCAGGCCAATCAAATACAAGCAGAGGCCTATCAACCCAATGATTGAGCCTCTCATGTGAAAGGAACTCACCAAGTTGATCGAGTCCAAGATAATATTACCAATCACTCTTCTTGGCTGGCCAATCTTGTTCCTGTCCAAAAAAAGAATGGGGAGATTAGACTATGCATTGATTTCAGAGACCTTAATAGAGTCTCTTTGAAAGACCATTATCCTCTCCCAAGCATGGAGTAGATCCTTCAAATGGTGACAAGCAACAAGCATTTCTCCCTCCTAGATAGGTATTCAGGATATAATTAGATTTTGGTGCAAGACTGTGACCAACACAAGACATCGTTCACTACCAAATGGGGGACATTTGCTTATAGGAAAATATCGTTCAGACTGTCTAATGCTGGTGCCACCTTCTAGTGAGCCATGGACATGGCCTTTCGAGGCCTGATAAATAACATTGTATTGGTATATCTTGATGATGTGACAGTTTTCTCCAAGGAGGTGAACCAACACATGAAACACCTCAGACAAATATTTGAGAGGTGTAGAGAGTTCAGTATCTCTCTTAACCTGAGGAAATGTGTGTTCGTTGTCCACGAGGGGAAACTCTTTGGCCACATTCTTTCTAAGGAAGGCTTGACTATTGATCCAGAGAGATTTCACTCCATCTTGGAGTTGTCTTTGCCTAAGCACAAAAAGGGCTTGCAAAGCTTCTTCGGCAAGATAAATTTCATCCAGAGATTTATCCCAAATTTTGTGGAGGTAGTCAAGCTGTTGACCTCTATACTGAGGAAGGGTGAGGAGTTCACATGGACAGCACAAAGAAAGAATAGTTTTGAAGAAATCAAGCAGGCCATGGCCCGGGCTCCTACTTTGATCAGCCCTGACTTGACCAAAGTTTTCAACCTTTACACTTTCGGCAATGAAGAGGTAATCTCCGCCATGCTTACCTAAGCAAATGGTGATAAACTTGAGAAACCACTTGCACTTTTTAGCCAAGGCCTAGAGGCTTTTGAGGTCAGATACACATATGTGGAGAAGTAGGTCCTTGCAGTGATACAGAGTCTGAAGAAATTTAAGCATATGTTGTCCAATAGCAAAATTCACTTCATGGTTCCACATCTCGACATCAAGGACTTCTTGATCAACCAAGACCTGAATGAAAAGAGAGCGGGGTGGATCACTAAGGTGATGGAATATGATGTGGATATCAAGATCACCAAGCTGGTAAGAGGGAGAAGCCTATGTGAACACCTTGTTGTAGACTTTATACAACAAAGAGAGGACAGACTGCTAATTCATGATGCAGCTATAGCAGAAGAACCAGCTATCATGAAGGATTGGACATTAGACTTGAGGCATTTCCTCCTCACTGGTGAGTGCCGCAGGGCCTTAATAAGACCAGGAGGAGATATTTCAGACTCCAGTGTCTCCCTTATGTCCTGATTGATGGAGTGTTGTTCAGAAGGGATCTCTCAGGAGTACTTTTAAGGTGTTTAGACTCGAGTCAGGTTGATAAGGTGCTGTCTGAATTCCATGATGGATCAGACAACGGTCATTTTGCTCCTAGGGCTACGACTGCAAGAATAATGAGAGATGGTTACTTCTGGCCTACTCTATTCAGGGACACCCATGCCTGGGTACAAAAGTGCCAAAAGTGTGCGCTCTTTGATGTGAAGCAACGGTTGGTTGCCATGCCTTTACAGCCTATTCAGGTAGAGAAGACATTCAAGCAATGGGGCCTTGACTTCATAGGGATGATTAACCCTCCCCCTAGTGCTAGGTACAAGTGGGTCCTGACCGCCATAGATTATTTCACAAGATGGGTAGAGGCTGTCGCTTTGAAGGAGGCCAATGAAAGTGCAGTCCTATATTTTTATGAAGACCTCGTGGCAAGGTTTGGGGTTCCAGCTACCATAATCTTAGATAACACGTTAGCTTTTTTGGGAACTAAAATAAGTGAATGGGCATTGAGATATGGTATCTATCTTAGCACTTTGTCTAATTACTACCCACAAGGGAACAGGCTGGCTAAATCTACCAATAAGAATTTGATCAAGATCATCAAGCAAACAATGGAGGAGAATTAGAGGACTTGGCATGCCAAGTTGAAAACAACTCTGTGGGCAGATAGGGTCACCCCAAAGAGGGCAATTAGTAACTCGTCGTACACGCTCATATATGGAAGGGAAGCTAGGCTTCCCATTTCACTTGAATTGCCAGCCTTAGACCTCGCTCACCAGCTGCAATTAGAAGAAGGCAATAGCATGGAAGTTAGGCTATGCAAGCCGATGGAGCTCTAAGAGACAAGAGACCAGGCTATGGCTTCTATGACTAGCTGCCAATAGCAGATGAAGAGACACTTCGATAAGAAATCTCCATCAAAAGGTTTCTTTGAAGGGGACATCGTCTTAAAATGGGATGAGGACTGAGCTAAGCCTGGAAAGCATGCGAATTTCAACACCTTATGGAGTGGTCCATACGTCATCACTCAGTGCAAGCAGCATAATACATTCTAACTCTCCAAGTTGGATGGTGAAGAACTTTATATCCCAGTTAATGGGATACATCTTAAACATTACCACTAAGCCCTTCTTCTATCATGTATATATTTTCCTTTGCTTTTTTCCTATTTTCCCTAAGTGCCTTTTGCACATGTCAGTAGTTTTCTTAGTTTTGTGTGTGTTTTCATTTCCTTTTGGGGTAAACCTTCACGATTGATTCTTGGATATCTCAAGGCTGTTGCTAACTTTTCAAAGTTACATTCTGACTCAATGCCCAATGGACTTTAAGGCAACTAGTTTCTAAGCATAGCAAACATGCTTCCCCTAGGAGTCGCCAATTTGTTGATTATTTTTGGTCCAACAGGCCAAAATTGACCCCTTTTTCTTTCCTTGCTATTTCGAGCTAGTTTCATTTTTTGATCTTGCACAAGTTTGGAAGTTTCTATGAACTCTACAAGGAGTTTCTACGGACTCTGCAGAGGGTTTCGACGGACTCTACAGATAAGAAACAGGTTCAAAACACTTAGACAGTTCATCGCTTTAGTTCAACAGTTTGGTTCAATTTCGCAGTGATGAAATAATTGTTGATCTCTATAGTGTCCCTCAGAGTCAAGCGAAAGCTGCCAGGTGTCATCTCTCGAGCCCCTTTCTACTTTATTTCTAAAAGTAACGAAACATGCCACGTGTCCCTTTATAGCTCAGCGGAGCATGACAAGTGTTGGCATCCGCATTTCAAGTTCCTATGAGTTTCAAAAGCTTCTTTCAACAAGATTTTCTTAGTGCGCATGGAGGGTGCCAAGTGGCAACTGTAAAAGTTTTTGATGTGTCTCTCTAAATGTAGTGAAAGCTGCCACGTGTCCCTGGTGAGGCTCAACGGATGCTGCCAAGTGTCAGCATCCACAGTTCTTCATTTTATTTCATTGTTAGGTAAAGGTTGTGGTGGGGCTAGGGCTTTTATTTCTAAAGTAAGCGAAATGAGCCAAGTGTCATCATCCGCATGAATCCGAGTGAGTCCCAAATGTTTCTAATATTGTTTCAAGAGCTCAATGGAAACCACCATGTGTCATCTTCTGTGAGACTCTCAAAGGACATCTAAAGTTTCTAAAAAGGGCATCGAATGTTGCCATGTGTCCCATTATAACTCAGTGGAGCGCGACAAGTGTCTGCATCCATGTTTCAAGTGTCTCATAAGTTTCAAAGCAGCCGACTGTGACAAATGTCAAAGATGGAGCACTCCCATTTCAAAGACAAAAAGGAATTAGAAATCAAAGGCCGCCTAGACCATTGAAATAGTGAACCAATAACGTCCTTATAGGCATCAAATTTAAGACAATGGAATATCTATTGATTTTCAAAAGTGGCAAGGAACATGAAAACAAACTGAGCAACCAATTGAAGAAAGAGGCAAAAGAGCCAAGTGCAGAAATGGACAAACATTCTAAGTGGCAAAGGGAGGTGCCGACTCCAGGAGTTACTCCAGTAGTTAATACAGTATCTACCAATTGGTCGTCAAGAGGTGTAAATAGTGAACGGTGTGCCCCTTTTTTCTTCACTTTGCATTGATGAGCAGACAAGCCACGTGAATGCTTTGAAGGAGTGGTCTTATTTGTAGACAAGCAGCGTGGCCCATAATTTCACACATAATGTTTAATATATCTTAAGATACCTGAAATCAAAACAAGAGCTGACACAACATTATCTTTGAGCAGCTTCCTCTTCCCAATGCTCAGAACGCACATGGGTCATTTGTAAAAAAGGGTGCCAAAAGCCTTTTTTTCTTCCTCTATATATTGTAGACTTCTCATTGGAAAAGGAGGGATCTTTCACATTATAAGGGAAGCCCTGGCAATTTTCACCTGGAATCAATAAAAATGCATTTTACTTCTATTATGGTTAGATATCTCTCTAAGTGTGTCCGAGTGTTAGTCTTGTGTTCAATCATTACTTCCTAATGTTTTCATAGGGTTGACACCAATGCACTTGGTATCTACAAGTCGCCATTCCTACAGGTGACAAGGATAGTTGTACCTGGAGTGCAGAGGCAGAAGGAGGTTATTAGACAGTGTGCTTTTCCTACAACGCCTATGGTAAGTTCCTTTTTTTGTGTGTTCTATTAAAGCCTCCCTGTCAAGCTTCCTGTAGCCTAGTCCTTTTACCAGTTAAAGTGTATGTATGTGTTCTTTGTTAGGTTGTGGAGCTAAAAGCTTCACTAATGCAGACATGGAGAAGGCCATTGGAGGAGTTGCTGAAGTGTCACAGACACCGGCGTCGGTCAGGCCAATCGACGTCGGCAGGGAAGAGACAGGAAGCAACCGACGTCGGTCAGAGATCGGTCGGCGTCGGTGACCTCCAAGCAGACAAGGACCGACGTCGATCGCCTGTGTGGTTCGGACTGCGGATGTTACGGGCAGTTGGTTGATGAACCAAGTGTTTGCATGTTTAGAGCTAATTTTAGACTGAGAGCTGCGGATCTAATTATTGTAATTAGATGTCTAATTATTGTTTGGATGAGATCTATATAATATACTCATGGATTGTATTGTAAGTTGTTCTAGTTTGAGTTGAGCAAAGTTTGCTTCTTCTATGTGTGAGGTGAGCAAGGGTGTTCCTCCTAGTTCCACAGCAGTACCAAGGTGGGTGCTGGTTCTGGAGAGTCAGCAGGATTCTTTAGGGGTGTAGGATCTTGGTCAGCAGGTGTGCATGGCCTATATAGGAGATCTACATGGTAAGTAAGATCATTGATCTGCAGGTGTATGTGTGTGCATGATCCAGGTTTGCAGGTGTGCAAAACTAGATTGATTTGCAGGTGTGCAAGATCAAGGAGGACAGCAACACAACAGGGAGCAGTATCAAGCAGGATCTACTTGGAGTACAGGTGTGTACTCAGAGCAAAGAGGAAGGCAAAGAAGTTCCTTCCATAAGTGAGATCAGATTGGGTTGTAGGTTGTTGTAGTTCAGGGGAGATCTACTTGAAGTACATTGAGTACTTGCGGAGTGCGTGGAGCACTTGTGGTGTGCATGGAGCACTGGAGGTGAACACCAACTCTGTGTTTGAGTTGGGTGTTGGGACCTAAGAGAGAGAGCTTTGAGAAGAGAATTTCTATTCACTTGAGGTGTGGGAAGCCTCTAAAGAGGTGGTGGAGAAGAAGTGGCATTTTCTTTATTGTATTCTTTTTTGTAAGAGTTTTAATACAAGTTGTGTATTGTCTCTCATATCATGTGTTATTTCTGGGTTCTAGTTACTTGTTGATTCTGGTTATTTCTGCATATTAAGTTGCTTGGTAATTAATTGTGTGCTTCCGGTTCATATCCCAACATTCTTATGGTTCAGAGTGTGAGTGTGAATAGGTCAAATTTATTTGGTGCATCACCCTCTTAGATTAGGTTTTGTTTTCCTGTAATCCTTCTCCCTTTTCACCCCCCCATTATATATATACATATGTATTAACACTTATTGGAATAACTCAGATGCATCAAAGGGAGCTAGCCCTTATCTAGAGACTTTCCCCCCAGTTTTGTTGTCCCCACAGGCAAGAGGGGAGTTTCCATTTTGACGTGTGGAAGGCAGGAGCGCAGCCTCCTATCAAGGGTGCAATCCACTACGTCAACACTTCCTACCTACTCTTTAATTGTACTAGATCTAGACCTATATTAGCATCAAAACCAACTAAGTACTCTCTTTTATGTCATATATATATATATATATATATATATATATATATATATATATATATATATATATATAATATAGTTGTACTTTCCATTAATAGCTTATCTCAATTTAATAAATTTAGTATCTGGTGCATTTGAGTTTAACACATTTATTAGCTTGTTGTAGATCTGATATTCACCCTTGTGCCTTGTCATTTCTATATCATTAACCCCATCTACCAAGTGGGGTTCCACAATTCAAATCAGGGTTAAACAACCAACTCACATAGAATTTGCATAAAATGATTCTCTAAATAGAAGCACATGTTATAGCCCATTCTAGATTATGTATGAAATTCACTCAAGAGGAGTCTATGAGCTGAAGAACTTAGGTAAGCAAGAGAAAAAAGTGCAAAAGGAGAGGACTTTGCTATAGCTATGTAAGATTTGTCTGAGCATGTCAAAAAACAACTAGAGTTGAGTACAGGTAAGTATAAAATAAGTGTTGATATTAGAAGAAAATAAGTAAATTTTGAGATAGGTGATTTGGTGCTGACACATCTTAGGAAAGAGATATTTCCTAAGGGAGAGTATAATAAACTAAAATTGAAGAAAATTGGACCTTGCAAGGTCATAAGGGAATTTTTTGCCAATACCTATGAGTTGGAAATACCATTTGACATTGAGATTTCACCCATATTTAATGTCACATACCTCTATCATTTCAAAAGAGAGGAAAATACAACAAAGGCACCTAAAGGTGAAGACAATTAGACAATCAGTTGGGAACAACTCAACTAGATGAGATAGAAGCTATTATAGACAAGGTGATGAAAAAGACTATAGATAAAGAGTAATTGATCAAATGGATAAACCATCCACTAGAGGATGCAACATGGATGACATCTTCAAAACTAGCTAAGCATGGCAATAATGTTGAATACCTCATGAACAAATCTTGTTCCTAGGGAGTTTGATGTAGGTGTTGTTTCTACCTCAAATTTGCTTTTCAGACTTAAAAGAAAGAAACTAAAAGAAAGTAATGGACAAGGCTTGGAAGTACCTGGACTAAAGATTACGCACCGTAAATCCAGACGTTTGTGAGCACTCCTCTTTGGCTGTGGAGGAATGACACCTGCAAGAAAAAAAGGAAACTTGGACAAGAAAAATGTTAGACAGATAGGCAGTGGGTTGCCAAGCAAAAGCTTGTTCCCAGAAGTGTAAAAACTTCCTTAAGGGAGGTCAACCCACTGTTTTGATGAGATAAGTGACTGATAAAAGACAGAATGCCAGAATACAGAAGTGACAAAGAAAGTAGAAAGGAAAGAAGAAAGCAAAATGATTACCTGAAAGAGCTGTTGGGCTGAAGACAGTCGCCGAGGTCAGAAATATCGCCGGCGTCGGTTGTCCGATCTGCCGGCGTCGGCTATCCTGCCGACGTCGGTTGGGGAAGTGACCGGCGTCGGTCGGGGCTGTGACCTGTAGTCGGGTCTGGGTTGCTTTCTGGACTGTGGACGGGTCTGAGACTGAACAGGGACAAGTTTGGATGGATTGGGGAGTGGTCTGGTTCGGGTTGGGTGCCTGGTGCAAGGTCTTTTTGGCAGAGGGGTGAGGAAGTTGGAAGAGACACAGAGGACAGGGAAGAGGAGGATTCACAGAGGACAGGGCCTGAGAAGGCTTTGCAGCCTCTCAGGGGGAGGGACAAAGGGAGCAGAAGACAATAGAGGATAGATGACTGAAAAATAAATGAAATAAAACACCAGACTAGCTTACCTTTAGCTTGCTGAATGAAGAGAGGAGGAAGATGTTGCTGGAGCCACGGAAGAGTTGCTGCAAGGAGAAGATACTGATCCAGGGCCTTTTCACCTATTGTTGCTGCTGCACGAGGTTAAGACAGAGGAGAGATGAAAGCCAAAGCGCCGAGAGAAGCTGTTTGCGAGCTCAAGAGTCCAGGGGGTGCAACGGATGCAGAAGGGGATAATGAAGGCTGCCGACGCCGGCAGTTTTGCCGACGTCGGCCGAAGGGTCGCCGACGTCGGCGGTCGCAGGATGGGCACAGAGGCTAAAAATAGCCTCTGCCCATTCTTGCACGCCGCCGGGCGAGGGGTCATGGGAAGAACGGTCACAAGGATGCCAAAATGGACGAGGGGGGATATAATGGTGAGATTTGGCCTAATAAATGCTAGGGGGAAGGTGGAGGGATTCAAGGGAGGATCCAAGGTGGCAAGGGTAGGGTGGAAAGGGGGCCTTATTTAATTAAAAATAGATGTTAATTTCTAATTAATAAGACTTAGGTGGGTTAGGGACCAAGGAGGACTAGGAGGGAGAAAGGACCAAGGGGGACTAGGAGGGAGAAAGGACCAAGGGGGAGAACCAAGGTGCAGCCACGTTTGCGGTGTCTACATTTGCCCCTTTTTGTCTTGTTGGTTGTTCTAGATGAACTGCAAGACAAAAACAGGAGTTGGTTGCCCCAGAAAAAGGATGAGGTGTTCCCCCCTCAAAGCGATAGTCGAGAGAAGGGAACCGAAGATCGAGTGTCGATTTGACAGAGAAATGGATAGAAGAGAGTGAGTGAAAACGCTGCCATAGTCGTGATTGCGCGTAGTCCACTTCACGAGAGGGTCAGGTCAAATTGTCGCATGTCAAGGGTCAAGGAGTGCCAAAATTGAAGTAACCGGGCCCCAGCATTTAGTTGTCTGCTGATCGGGTCACTCAATCTAAGCTGAAGCTCCAAACGGTCGTCGTGTCCCAGGTATCCAGGGCTCGAGAAGTGCTCCCAGAAACACGAAAAAGCCACAAGTAGTAGGGATCAACTGGCTCGCGATCCTACACTTGTGAAGGGTTAAAAAAGTCTGCAGACAATTCTGCTAACCAGCCGTGGAATAGCATACACGCAAAAACAACCAAGGCAACATTGGCTTGGAAGTGGGTCGAGGTCGAAGGAGATAGGCATGGTCGCCAATGGTCATTGGTCAAGAGGATGGATGGACGAAAGGATGCGGCCGAGCTAACCCCAGAAGACCCCATGTCAACTGAGTGCTGCCTACATAGCCCCTGGTGACAGGGCCTCAGGCCGATGTAGTTCTCCCTAAAAGGGAGGGAGGGTCAGAGGGATTGATTGGTCTTGGTCAAAAGAAATGATTGGTCTTGATCAAAGGTCTTGGTCAAGGTCTTGGTCAAAAGGTCTTGGTCAAAGTTGACGAAGTGGGGCGTGATAAGAGTCAAAGAAGAGAAGGTTTGTCCATCAAAGAGACGAACAAACGGGGGTGGTCGAGCTAACCTTAGAAGATGTGGTATCTGAGTGCTGCCTACATAGCCCTGGTCCTAGGGCCTCAGACCAATGTAGTTCGGACTGTTGAGAAGATTGGTTGATGATTGGATGTGGTCAAGCGTCGAAATGATGAGGCTAAGATGAGGATAAAAGGATGCTACAGATGGTGTACTCTGTAGAAGTGGTCGAGAGTCTTTCATCTCTAGCAAGTTTCCATAGTCGCGATGGATGTATGCTAAAAATGAATAGAAGGGTCTATTTATGCTTCAGCAAGTATTGGTTTATGCTTAACATAAATTGGGTCTGGTCGATAGTTTCCATGTGTATTGGTGTCCATGGGAACTATGTGAAATAGTCTAGGATGATGCCTGATGTCATGTTGAAAATGGCGAGGCTGGTTTGAAAAATGTTGAAGTTGGCTTGGTTTAAGGATGAGTCGACAATTGACGTGGCCAAAGCGTGACCAAAGTGTAGAGAAAAGGTGAAAGGCAAATTGCTCTTTCATTGACAAGGACTAGAAAGGAAGCATAGATGGGGGGTATTAGAACAAAAGCCCCGTTCATGCATTGCGTCGTTGACCAGTGTTGAGTTAGAACGGTAATCGAATCACTTTGACATTAAAGTGAGCTCGAAGTCCCTTGAGCCGGTGATAGGAGGAGGATAGGGTAACCCAGTGTAAGAGCAGGAATAACCTTGCCCCTTTTATAGGAGACCCTGAGACAACTACAAGCCAATGTCCGTGACTCGTTTTTTTTTTTTTTTTTTTTTTTTTTTTGGTGCAGACTGATCGATGCGGGAAGCCTGCATAGAGATGTCATTTGATGTAATGGTCAGGTTGCGAAGCTGATCAATGCGGGAAGCTTCTAAACTAGTGTTGTTTATTGCCAGAGTAGTCATAGCCATCCTTCGAGGGAGTGGTCTATATTTTTGCTTAATAATGTTTGAAAAGTTGGCCTAGCTGTCCTTCAAGGGATCAGTCTAGTAATACAGCAATGATAGTACAGCTGTCCTTCGAGGGATCAGTCTGTCTTTTTTAATTTGACTTGATTTAGTGACCATGGATATGTCTCGACATCTTGATTTGTATATATTGATAGGAATGCGAGTCACGGACAAGACTGTAGAAGCTCAAGGACGCCCCTTTTATTAGGACAAAGCATCACTGCATCCTAAAAGGGTTGTAAAGGACTTGTTAAAGGGGAATAGGGTTGAAAGGGACGAGGATTAAGAGGACGAGGATTGCTCAAGGGACGAGCTCAAGTTACGTGTCAAGTAGATGAGTACTCGACTAGTAGAAGAAAGGTCGAAGATGCAACGCATTAAGAGGCTCAGGTTCTGGCCGTCCGTCGAGGGAAGATAGACGATAAGTCCCTGACCCATACTTGTGCGTGATGATAAAAGGTCCAAGCCAATTGGGGGCAAATTTGCCTCGTTTACTTCGCTCCATATTGGTCACGTGCTGATTCTCTTTGAGGACGAGGTCTCCGATGTTGAAATCTCGTTCTCGCAGATTTTTGTCGTAGGCCCGCTTGATACGATGTTGGTAGACATGGAGATGATTAAGGGCAGCCAGACGGCGCTCGTCGAGTAACTCAAGTTGAGCTAGGCGATCTTGACGAAAGTCGTCGTTGGAGAGAATGTCATGCAGGGAGATACGAAGAGACGGGATCTGTACTTCGAGAGGTAAGACAGCCTCTGTTCCGTACACGAGAGAAAAGGGAGTAGCACCCGTAGAGGTTCGGATGCTAGTGCGGTAGGCCCACAAAGCGAAGGGGATATGAACGTGCCAATCCCTTCCTGTATCGTCGACCACCTTCATGAGAATTTTGGTGAGAATTTTGTTGGAAGCCTCGGCCTGCCCATTTGCTTGTGGGTAGTAAGGCAAAGAAAAGCTGAGTTTGATGCCAAATGAGTCGCATAGTTTTTGGACGGTCTTGTTTTTGAAGGACTTGCCATTGTCGATGATGATTTTGTGAGGGACACCGAAACGACAGATGATGTGGCTGCTGATGAAGTCGACAATTTTGTCGGCTTTTGTAGAGATAAGAGGAATGGCTTCCACCCACTTGGTGAAATACTCAGTGGCAGTGATGATGGACTGATGACAAAGAGACGAGTGAGGGTTGATCTCACCGATGAGATCTAAGCCCCACTGAGAGAAAGGCCAAAAATCTTGAGCGACTTGCAAGGCGTGGCTGGGGAGATGAAGCAGGTTAGAGTGCTGCTGACACTTGATGCAACGCTGAACATAATCGCTACAGTCTTGATGAAGGGTGGGCCAGTAATAACCCAGGCGAAGGAGGCGCTTGGCAACCGAGTTTCCACTGAAGTGTCCACCACAAATCCCGTCATGGACTTGCTTTACGGCATGAGAAGCTTCAGCGGAGGTTAGACAGCGAAGAAGGAGACCGTCGAAGCCTCGCTTATAAAGAAGACCCCCTAGCATGGTATAGCGAGCTGTGCGCTTGATGAAAGCTCGCCGCGCATTGCTAGAGAGGTTGGGAGGAGTGACAGAAAGAGACAAGTAGTCCACGAGTTGCTTATACCAGTCATCTTGTGGGCTAGAATTGATAGTGTTGATATGGTCGATGTGAGGAGAGATGTATGAAGGCAAAGGTACGCGATGCACTGTGACAAAAAGGCGGGATGATGATGATGAAGACGGGATATGCGAGGCAAGAGAAGTCATGGTGTCGGCAAACTTGTTCGTAGAGCGTGGAACAGTCTGCAAGAGGTAATGGTCGAAAGATGCCAAAAGAGTGTCAGCACGATTCTTATACCTCTGTAAAACTTTGTTTTTACAGAGATACGAACCGTTAACTTGATTAACGACGAGCTGCGAGTCGCTAAAGACGTTGATAGACTTGATGTGGAGAGAAAGGGCATTCTGAAGTCCCAAAATTAAGGCCTCATATTCGGCCATATTATTGGTACAATCGAAGTCAAGCTTGAAAGATAGAGGCAAGGGCTCCCCGTCGAGTGGGATGAGGATGACCCCCGCACCCCCACCGAGTTGACATTTGGAGCCGTCAAAGAACATAGTCATCTGGTAGACGGTGTCATCGGTGGAAAGGGTAGCGATAGACTCGTCAGGGAACTCACAGTGTGAAGGTTGGTTGTCGGGAAGAGGGGCATCTGCCAGTTGGTCAGCAATGGTTTACCCCTTGATAGATTTCTGTTGGATGAATTCGAAGTCAAACTCAGCAAGCAGCATGAGCCACCGAGCCATACGTTGATTCTGATATGGCTTGGAGTGCATGTACTTGAGAGGGTCGGTGTGAGTGACGACAAAGGTTTTGTGGTTGAGAAGATAGTGGCGGAGCTTGGTAGCGGAAAAGACTAATGCCAAACAGAGTTTCTCGGTATGAGTATACCGAGTTTCATAGTCGACCAGTGTTCGGCTGATGTAGTAAACCGCTTGCTCGCGATGATGCTCGTCTCGGTGCGCGATCATGGCACCTAACGAATGGTTGGTAGCGGAGATATAAAGGTAGAAGGGTTGGTCGTCCTTAGGTGGAATGAGGACTGGTGGAGAGACCAGATAGCCTTTGAGGGCTTCAAAAGCCTCTTGACAGCCCTTATCCCATTTAAAGGAGACGTCCTTCTTAAGGAGGTGATGAAAAGGTTGGCAGCGGTCTGAAAGCTGCGAGATGAAACGGCGAATGGACTGGAGCTTCCCTTGTAGACTGTGAAGCTGCTTGAGATTGGTCGGGGGCGGCATTTCGAGAATAGCACGGATCTTGGCGGGATCTATCTCGATACCACGGAAGGAAACGATGAAGCCGAGAAGTTTGCCTGAGAGGACCCCAAAGACACACTTCTTGGGGTTGAGGCGGACATTGTATTGAAGGAGACGAGAGAAGATGATTGTGAGAATGGTCAAGTGGTCGCGGCGGAGCTTGGACTTGCCGAGAAGGTCATCCACATAGTCCTCCATGATTTTGTGGAGGAGATCGTGGAAAATGTAAGTCATGGCGCGCTGATAAGTGGCACCAGCATTTTTCAGGCTGAAAGGCATGACTCGATAGCAGAAAGTCCCCCATGGGGTGATAAAGGTAGTCTTGTGCTGGTCTTCCGGTGCGATCAGGATTTGATTGTATCCTGAAAACCCGTCCATAAGAGATAGCATCTCATGGCCGACCGTGAGATCAACAAGCTGGTCAATGTTAGGAAGAGGAAAGTCATCTTTGGGACAGGCTAGGTTAAGGTCGCGATAGTCCGTGCAGATCCGAATCCCCCCAGTTGCTTTAGTAACTGGGACAATATTAGAGACCCACTGTGGATAATCGATGGGTTGGATGAAGGAGACAGAAAGAAGGCGCTGAAGCTCCTCTTTGACAAGAAGCGCAACGCGAGGATGCATCTTTCGAAGCTTCTGCCTAACAGGCTTAGCCTCTGGTTTGGTGACAATGTTATGGGTAGCAATGGTGGGGTCGATGCCAGGCATGTCGCTGTAAGTCCAGGCAAAGGCCTTGCTATGGTTGGAAAGGAACTGGGCATAGTCAAGCTGCTCCTGAGCGTCTAAAGATTGGCCAATCTTTAAGACGTGAGGAACATCGAAAGAAGAAGGGAGGTTGATGTCAATGGTGGATTCATTTAACATAACCTGGGTCTCAGAAGGGAGGAAACGCTGGACAAAAGAGTCATCGGCACCCATGTAGGAAAGGATGGCATCATCGTCAACGCAGTGGACAGTGTGAATGGTTGCCGACTCATCCTCTACCATGCTAGGAAAGATGAGAGGGAGAGACCTGGGCACCCCATTGAGCTGATAAGTCAGGGGTTCCAGGTGGATGGTGTTTATGGAAAAAAAAAACTAGGAGGGATGGAAACCACCGACTCCGTAGGTGACGAAGGAGAAATGGGCGAGTCTGGAAGAGTTTGGTCAATGGTTGGTTCGGGACAAAGGTCGGAAGGAGCCTGAGTGGGGTCATGATATCCCAGGCCATACCGTTTCTTGGCGTCGTGATCATTGAGCGGCTCGATGGGCTGATGGGAGCCCTGCTCATAACGTCCGAAACCAAAACCCTTCCATGCACACCTGTGAAGGTAAGTGTGTGCAAAGGCAGGGTTGCCAAGAAACGAGAAATCAGATGTGAAAGGTTGGGGTGAAGAGAGGGAAGTGCCGTTGGTAGGAGCTTGATTAAGCCCCCCATAGACAAAGTTGGTTTGGAAGTGAGGAGGACCATAAGGTACGACCGTCCCGATCCGAGGGTCGTAATTAGGACTGAGGTGAAGGCGTCCATACTCTTGCGGAGTTTGGAACATGTCGAGGGTCAACAAGCGATATTCCCCAAGCGATAGTCGTTGGAAGATGTCTTCCATGGGGTCTTTGGTCGGCGCTTGAAGAGGAGGGGTGAGGGCAACCGCCGATTGTGAACTGGTCGAAGCTTCCGCAGATGGAGGCGGTGCCGGAGTGGACGGCTTGATGGGAATGAGGACATCGTTAGGACGATAGGTGGTGTTGCAAGTCTTGAAGGGTGAAGGGTCAGTGGGGATGGTGTGGACTTGCCCGTCATGCTCGAATTTCACACAACGGTGCAGGGTGGAGGGTATACAGGCCATGGCACGGATCCAAGGTCGGCCCAGTAGAAGGTTGTATTGAAACTCTCCTTCAATGATATAGAAGAGCTCCGGGACTGTGCGTGGACCAATGCGAATGTGGAGGATGACTGTGCCAATGGTCGTGACGGTGGTGTCATTGAAAGAGCGTAAGATCGCGTCAGTTTTGGAGACGCAGTTCTGAGGAAGAGCCAGCTGATCAAAGGCGTGGGTAGAGATTATGTTGATGCTAGCACCGCCGTCGATCATAACGCGTTTAATGCGTGTCCGATCAACATAGGCAGTGATGAAGAGGGCGGCGTCCTGATCTTCCGTGTTAGATGTGGGAATCTCAGAATCGCTGAATGTGATGGAGGCGACAGGAGACAAGGAATGGATGAGGGCAGCGAGTGGTTGGGGGTCCTCGGGTTGGACCTCCGCTGCCTGCAAGGCTTGGATAAGGGCTTGACGGTGCTGAGGCGAGGTTTGGATAAGGTCGTAAAGAGACATCTTCACAGGTGTCTGGTGAAGCTGCTTCAGCATGGAGTCATGGATTGGCCCAGAAGAGGAAGACAAAGAAGGTTGGGACGTGCCAAGGATAGAGATTTTAGGCTTGGGCGCAAGGGGTGGCTTGACGAAGGGATAGGTCCAAGGAATGGCAGCTTTTTCCTTGGCCTTGTCCTTTTGCGATCTAGTGGTTATACGGATGGCATTGATTTCGAAAATGGGAGGCGAAGAAGGGGTCATGTCTTGCTGGTGAGATGTTGACGTGTTTGAAGAAGTTGGACAGGAAGGAGTCGGGGTCTGGTCAAGAGTGTCCTCAAGGAAAAGAGTGTCTTTCTCCATATGGCGGCGAATGACAGCCTTGAGGGCACAGCAAGTCTCGGTGTCGTGTCCTGGTGTACGATGATATAAGCAAATTTTCATATCGTCGAACCAGGAGGGCTTGGACTCGAGAGGTTGGAAAGGTTTGATGGGCGGAAGGGTTATGTCGGAAGTCTGGAGAAGTCGGCGCAATATCGACGAGTATGAGCCCAATAGAGGGTCCGTGCTATTTGATATGCGCGAGGTTGGTGACTTTTGCTTAGGCGAGGTTAGAAGAGGTTTCCGTACCACCTTATGGGTTGATGGCGCAGTGACAGATGGAGACGGCTCTTTCTTGACGATTGATACCGCCTTTTTAGGAGAGGGACGACTGGAGGTAGGCAGAGGAAGCAAAGGAGGCAACGAGTTTTGGTTGAAGGCTGGAGTGGGAAGGATGCTAGCCAAGGTCGAAGGATGGGGGCCCAAAATGGATGGCAATGGTGACGGAGAAGGAGGCGTTCGTTTCTGCGGTCTGGCAGTCTTCTTCGCCTTGGTCGGAAGACTACTATTGGTCGAGGTCTGGCCTAAGTCCACCTTCACTTGCGGGTGAGTGAGGGAGGAGATAGGATGAACGCCAAATGACTTGATGGGTTTGGACGAGATAGATGCAGGCTTCGGTTTGGACGGGTTTGGTTGAGGTTTGAGAGTCTGGTCTTTGTCAAGAGTCTGACGAGATTCCGCCTTGGGAGGATTAGCGGCATGTGACGAGAGGGCGCGGGTATGTTGAAGGGCTTTAAGACGCTCCCACAACACCTGAGGCGTCACTTTCCTCGGAGGGAGAAGTTCAATCTTCTCCACTAACCGGGAAAATGGCTGAGAGGAAGATGTTGATGGTTGCGAGGTTGAAGACGAGATGGGAGTAGTGGTCTTGGACACATGGTGTGGTGAAGTCATGACAGATCTAGATGAAGACGAAGGAGAGACAGGTTCTTCCCTGGGTGGAGAAGAAACCGGGGAGTGAGGCTCCTCCAGCGGGTAAGGGGCAGGGATGACGGTGCCCTCCACTTGCGGCTGAGGAGTAGGAAGGGTCAGGTCCTCCATAGGCTGCAGAAAGGAGGATGGCGAGACTGGTGGTGCTGGTAAGGCCGAGGCGTCCTCCAAGATGAGAGAGGTCAATGAAGAACTAGCCGGGGAGAGAGGCTCGTCCACATGTGACGGACTGATAGATGGACTAACCTCAAGAGGTTGATTGGGGACGAAAGGAGAGACCGTATTGACTGTCCGAATATTGTGCTCATGATTGTCGTCAATTAAGGTCTGGACATTGTTCTGAGTTGGCGGATGATTGGGGAAAGGTTGTTTGAAGATGTCAATGGCCTGATTAGGGGGTGCATTTGGATTGTCTAAGATGAGATCCCCCTTTTCAAGCATGTCTTGTATTATGTTCTTAAAGGTCTTGCAGTTCTCCGTGTCATGGCCCTTAACACGGTGGAAGCTGCAGAAGTCTTGCTCCCTATACCACGCGGGGATGGCGTGTGAGGGATCGAATTGCAGAGGAGGTCGGGCTTGAGGGAGATTGAGGACTCCCTGTTTAAGAAGCTTTTCCAGCACAGACGTATATGATTCTCCAAGAGGAGTATATCGTCGCTGCACGTATCTTTGCTGGAATTGCCGAGTAGCGCTCTGAGATGTAGAGGGCTCAGGCTGATTGGACGAAGAAGATGAAGGTCTGACAACCACGGCATTAGCTGAAGCCTTGGATTTAGAATTGGATGATGATGGCTTGGCAGAAGAAGAGTCATTGGTCTTAGAGCTGGGATTCTTACTCCGCAACTTGACTTTGTTCTCCTTGATGGCACGCAACTCTAGTTTGCGGGCCATCGTGAAGGCCTCGTCAAAAGTGTGAAAGGTTTGAACCCTCAGGGTGGAAGAGATATGTCGGCACAGGCTTGAGAAAAGAGTTCAATAAGCTCGGCCTGGGGCAAGGAAAAGGAGAGTTGGTTGATAAGGCCTCTCCATCGAGCAACGAAGTCGGCTATGGACTCGTCCTCGAATTGCCGAATAAAATAGAGGTCCGTGATTGAGACCTTCTTGGTTATGTTGATGGAAAAGTGATCGAGGAATAGCTGAGCCAATTGTGTGAATGAGAAGAGAGAATGGCTAGGAAGGGAGCTGTACCAGTCAAGTGCAGCACTCGAGAGAGACATAGGAAATGTGCGTAAGAGTAACGCATCGTCATGGCCAATGAGGTAGCAGGCGTGTCTGAATGCCCGCAAGTGTTGTTGTGGGTCTTCCTTGTTTTGAAAGCGAGAAAACTTCGGAAGCTCCCACTGGCTAGGATATGGTCTGATTGGGACGGAAGGATGAATGGGCTCGTTGCAGATCTGCTCATATGAAAGAGTGTTGCGTGAGCCGAAAACAGAGGTCTCAAGACTGGTCATCTTGTCCATCAGCATCTTGATGATGTCTGCCGACGGATTGACGGGTTGCGCGCCCCCTAAGTTGTAGGGCGCTTGGAAGAGGTTAGAGGAGGCGTGCGACATAGTCGGTTGTAGAATATACGGATGACTAATCGCAGGGGCAGAAGTGAAGGCTAAAGGTGGTTGGTTAGAAGACATAGCTAGGCTCGTTGTTGCCACGAGAGGTTGGACTGTGGTAACGGGGGCCAAGGGATAAGAAGCCACCCTGGTGTTGATAGGGGCCAGGGTTGGCGGGATAGAGACGACAAGGTTTTGAAAAGGAGTGGATAGCGGTTGAGCGGGTTGAGGTTGACAAGGGGCCGGAACCCCGGTGGAAGTGGGCCCAGTGATAGAGGGAGAGGCCACACCTGGAGGATTGGTCAAAGTCTGGTCAGTGGTCAAAGCGATGGCTTGAATGTCCGAAGGTTGAACTATGGATGTTGTCGATACAGCCGTAGTCGCGACAAGGGAGGTCGGCATTCCGTAGATCGGATTGCCCAAGGAGTCCCGCGTTCGGCTATGCGCGAGATAGTGTTGCAAAGCCTTGACATTGAGGTCCAAGAATCGCTCGAAGTCTTGGTCCCCTTCTTGGACAATGGGAGTCTGCGGCGGGGTTGGACGGACAGGAGTTCTTTCGGTCTCCGAGTTGAACTCCATTGTAGGCTTGGACACGGATGGGGTGGACGGAAGTGGTTGACGGCTGGCGTGGTCGACAAGAGCCTTGGCTTGGCTACGAGTCAAAACCATGCAAGGGAAAGAAGGTTCAGGTCTCAGGAACTGTGTTGCTCAGTTTCAGAAGACCAGGATGGAGTCTTTGACAGAGAAAGGACAGGTTTCAGGTTGCTGGTTTTGGAAAAAAAAGGACAGTGACAGAGACCGACGTCGATTGAAAAACCGATGTCGATAAGAAATAAGGCCGACGTCGGTCAGATAACCGATGCCGGTAACAGATGAAGCCGACGTCGATATCAGAACCGATGCCGGTGACAGGGGAAGCCGACGTCGGTGGCAGAATTGATGTCGGTGACTGTGTTTTCCAGAGAGCCAAAAGGTTCTTGGAAAAACAAAGAAGAAAGCATCCTCACACACTCAAACAAACAGATGAGAAGAGGAAAACAGAGAAAGACAGACAAGCCTAAGCGATAAATCCTAGGAATTAACCTTAGAAACTTGTGGCTTATGCCTTAGATGAATGTTTGGGGAGATTGGCTGAAAAATGGGTCCTAGAAGAAGGCGGTCTAAGGATGGTTTCAGGTGTTGTTTTAGGTGCTCAAAGATCTATGTTAGGGTCTGGTACGTGGCCTGGTGCTAAGGAGCAAGCTCCCCTCACTTCACGATTCCAGTGGTTAGCTGGTCTCGCTTAGCCAAGATATACCTCGCCTAGAGTTTAGACTCCGCCAGAGAACGGAGTGGGCTTCCCCCTTGGTGATGAAATCCAAGTAGGGTCACCGGGACGGGTAAGGTATCCGCTGGGGGATGAATTCCCAGTCGGGCCTTGTCTCAGGTATGTTTTATGTGTGTTTTAGTGCATGTGATTCGGTAGTGTAACATCAAGTGTCTACGGTTTATTCAATATGCGCCTAAGTTACTAGATGTGGACTAATGCAAGCACAAGCAGAAATGAAAGTGCAATATGTTTTAATGTCCAAGTCGAAATGTGATATTGTTATGAAGACAAGATGGAGAAAGGGATGAGAGTATGATATTTAGACTAGTCTAGAATGCAAGGAAGAAAGGTTCGTTTTAGTCCTGCTTATAGTGTCATTCGGAATAGAAGAAAGAGACAAGAAGGAAGGAGCCTAAATGCACCTAAATGAATGAAAAAGGAAAAAGGAACCCAGGAGGAACCTAGGGTACCACCGGGCGTGCCAGAGATGTTTCTACCTCAAATTTGCTTTTCAGACTTAAAAGAAAGAAACTAAAAGAAAGTAATGGACAAGGCTTGGAAGTACCTGGACTAAAGATTGCGCACCGTAAATCCAGACGTTTGTGAGCACTCCTCTTTGGCTGTGGAGGAATGACACCTGCAAGAAAAAAAGGAAACTTGGACAAGAAAAACGTTAGACAGATAGGCAGTGGGTTGCCAAGCAAAAGCTTGTTCCCAGAAGTGTAAAAACTTCCTTAAGGGAGGTCAACCCACTGTTTTGATGAGATAAGTGACTGATAAAAGACAGAATGCCAGAATACAGAAGTGACAAAGAAAGTAGAAAGGAAAGAAGAAAGCAAAATGATTACCTGAAAGAGTTGTTAGGCTGAAGACAGTCACCGAGGTCAGAAATATCGCCGGCGTCGGTTGTCCGATCTGCCGGCGTCGGCTATCCTGCCGACGTCGGTTGGGGAAGTGACCGGCGTCGGTCAGGGCTGTGGCCTGTAGTCGGGTCTGGGTTGCTTTCTGGACTGTGGACGGGTCTGAGACTGAACGGGGACAAGTTTGGATGGATTGGGGAGTGGTCTGGTTCGGGTTGGGTGCCTGGTGCAAGGTCTTTTTGGCAGAGGGGTGAGGAAGTTGGAAGAGACACAGAGGACAGGGAAGAGGAGGATTCACAGAGGACAGGGCCTGAGAAGGCTTTGCAGCCTCTCAGGGGGAGGGACAAAGGGAGCAGAAGACAATAGAGGATAGATGACTGAAAAATAAATGAAATAAAACACCAGACTAGCTTACCTTTAGCTTGCTGAATGAAGAGAGGAGGAAGATGTTGCTGGAGCCACGGAAGAGTTGCTGCAAGGAGAAGATACTGATCCAGGGCCTTTTCACCTGTTGTTGCTGCTGCACAAGGTTAAGACAGAGGAGAGATGAAAGCCAAAGCGCCGAGAGAAGCTGTTTGCGAGCTCAAGAGTCCAGGGGGTGCAACGGATGCAGAAGGGGATAATGAAGGCTGCCGACGCCGGCAGTTTCGCCGACGTCGGCCGAAGGGTCGCCGACGTCGGCGGTCGCAGGATGGGCACAGAGGCTAAAAATAGCCTCTGCCCATTCTTGCACGCCGCCGGGCGAGGGGTCATGGGAAGAACGGTCACAATGATGCCAAAATGGACGAGGGGGGATATAATGGTGAGATTTGGCCTAATAAATGCTAGGGGGAAGGTGGAGGGATTCAAGGGAGGATCCAAGGTGGCAAGGGTAGGGTGGAAAGGGGGCCTTATTTAATTAAAAATAGATGTTAATTTCTAATTAATAAGACTTAGGTGGGTTAGGGACCAAGGAGGACTAGGAGGGAGAAAGGACCAAGGGGGACTAGGAGGGAGAAAGGACCAAGGGGGAGAACCAAGGTGCAGACACGTTTGCGGTGTCTACAGGTGCATCAACTATGAGATCCATTTTTGTAAATTTTGTCAAAATTTTGGTGGTGTATAGGTTTAGATATCATTTTTTGGTCATTTAAGAGGTGATACAATAGTTAGACTTTCAAAAATTAGTCATTCTAGTGTATCTCCTATTTTCCTGCCAAAACTAGGAAATTCAAAATTTTGAACTTATTCTAAAGGTTTTGGTGCTTTTTATTTAATTTTAATGAGTTGTAAAGCTTTGATCCTTCTTGAAATGGGACATAAAGGTCTTAGAACATGGTTTAAGTGTCTCTATGTCTTAACTCATTCCCATGTTAAAATAAATTAATTCACCTATGTTTGTAAATGTGGTTTGTTATCCTATAAAACAAACCACATAGTGTTTTTAGGTTAGTTGTTTGAATAAGTCAGTCATTGAATAAAATAGGAGATTACAGATGATTTGTTCATCCTATTTTATAGGAATATTATGAGCATATTTAGGCCTATAAATTGCGTCCATGTATTGGTTTTTTCTAAGCTTAATGAATTATATTAATATTTTGCTCAAATTTTGTATCAAAGTTGGTCATTATTAGAGCCAATCTTTGATAAATTCATTAATGTGCAAGTTACATTGTACTTGAAGCAACAGTGGAGAAATTGGGAGCTCACAGAATTCAGTTTGCTCACCTTGTCATATGGTTTTTCTTGCACAACAGGTCATACACTCTCCACAAGTACTTGAAATTAATATCAGGTATTCTTTGCTATTTTTTACACCTCTGTAATTTGGATGAGTCAATTTTACTAGGCTATACAATGTTTTGGGCCTTTGGAAGCAAGTAGATCTTGTTTTGTCATCTTTTTCAATAGATTCGTATGGTGTTTTATCCATATCTAACCATACAAATCGAGTCACGGTCAAAAATTTCATGGAGGCATTCAAAACTCCATTTTTCATGCTTTGGATGTCGACTGTACAAAATTACACTAGGTTGTACCATCCTTTGGGAGCTTGCAAGTTAGTTATTTTTATTTTTGACCTACACTTTATTTTTTCTCAATTATGGGTTGTACAGTCACCATTTTTAGATTCTATTTTTTGCACATTGATTTTAACTCAGTGATGGATAACCTCAAATTTTCTCCCACATGTGTAGAGGTTGTTGTACAACCTTTTGGGATAGTCAAAGTTGTAGGAAGTTGTTTCAAATAACACTTGAAGGAGCAATATGGTTTTTCATCCATATCAAATTGTACGAACATGGTGGCTAAAGCCTGATTATTGTAGATGATCATTTGATGCATAATAATTCTCTTAAAAGTTTGATGTACAGCTGTGCATGTTGACATACCATTATTTAGAATCCTCTAAGTTGGCTTATTGCATGTGTTTTGCATGTGGAACATGCAAGGAGTTCTCTGATTCAATTTTTGGCCTGCCAACATCACTTTCACATGGAAAGTTGAATTATAAGGTCTATTTTTTAATCACTATTTCAAATTTATTTGGGAATTGAGTAAATTAAAAATCAAAAACTCTCAATATCCCAAGTGGCTAAGTCACTTTTTTCGTCAAACTAGGTGCAAGGTTCAATTCCTATGACTAGTGAAAGGTAAAATTACAAAGATGGGAATATTTATTTTTTGCCTAGTGGATTTATTTCCCATTTATTGTAAATTGTAAATTGAATTTTAATTATAAAATTTCAATATATATTTAGCCTCATGAAATCAAAGAGATTATAAAAATCTCATTTGTAGTGTTTGATCAAAATGATGCCTCTGGTTCTTGTTCATGGGTAATGTTATTGCACTTTGAACTACTGTGTCTCTAACCTAACACCGCTACCACAATGAAATATGGGCATCAACCTTTTAAATTGTCGAGGATTAATAAGGTTCATAGATATTCATAGCCTTCCCTCCATTTACCTATTCATTTCAATCGAAGGGTGTAAACCCTAACTGGTGGTATTTCTAAGTATATAGTGAGGTTGCACGTGTGTATGCAGAAATCCATCTAAGCAGGTGCTAGTGACTAGTGAACCCTTTTCAATACTGTTTAGGTACCAAGTATCAAATTCTTTCCCATATGTTTATGCCTCTTTCTCATACCATCGATATACAAAAAGAGCGAGCTTCTTCTCAGTACTGATGGGTATAAAGGAAGGGCACATATACAAAAAGGTCATGTATATCGGTATGATAATATATACAAAGGGAGACCTTGAAACCTGGAGTGATAAGGAACCAATCCATCACCCTTATTTAGTTTGATTAGAATTGCACACATGGCTATAAATGGATCATGTTTTATTTTGCCAAACATAGCTTCTTCGAGGTGACAATTATGCAGCCTAGAAAACCAAGGTCAAAACATAATTAGAATATGAAGAAATATAGACAGTAATTGATGGCACATAGACCCAACATGCTACTAACATTGATCAATAGTGAAAGTTTGACAAATCCAATCAGAAGGCTAAGCTCATAATCATGTTCAGAGTCTTGGATGAAGTTCAACCCCATATCCATAATGCCACTACAACTAAATATGCTTGGGATAAGCTTCAAATAGTGCATGAAGTAAAGAATCAAAATCATATTCTTTATCTCTAGAGCCAACTCCATTCACTCAAGTTGAAATCAGAGGAAAAAGTTGAGATTTTTCTTCATAGAGTTACAACCTTGTGGGCTTCGCTTGAAGCATTGGGAGACCTAGTGAAACATGAATATTTGGTCCCCATTATTTTAAGATCACTACCCCCTACATATAGAATATTTGTGACCAAATCAAATGTCATGGGTCAAAAACCAACCTTTGTCTCATTGGTTAACATGTTGCAACAAGAGGAAGCCATATAGACTGCAAAAGAACTTGATGAAGAGCATGAACTTGCCTCCTCTCAGAAAGGAAAGAAGCCAATAAAGGTAATTAAATAGAACCCCAAGTAGAACAAACAATAAAATCAATAGGGGAACAAACCCCGTTCATAAAAGGTTTGTCTTATTTATGGAAAGATAGGGCATGACCTAAAACATTACTAGTATAATACATTCACATAAGGATCATCCAACAAGAAGTCCACTTCATAGAATTCACCTCGGTCATCGAAGATAAAACCCCATTCCAAAAAGAATTAGAAAAATAAACAACACCATGGGAATGTTGCCAAGAATGATCATTCTTCAGAAGATGATCACGTCTTTACAACACAAACACATGAGGAACCTTGTTATTCAAATTCTATCTAGTATGTTTATTCTGGTGCCATAAGGCACATGACATGATAGAAAGAATGGTTTTACACCTTACACCAATTAGGATCTTGGGGTAATGTCTCTCTTGGTGATGATTCATCATACACTATTTAGGGTAGAGGTGATGTTTCTTTATAACTTGGTCACAGGACTACCAAAATCATAGATGTCCTATATGTCCCAAGACTCACTAAGAACTTGTTGTCTGCAAATCAACTTCTTGATCACAATCTCAAAGTCGAGTATGATCACAGAGATGGTAAAAAGTTTTGCCTTGTCAAGAATAAGTCAAGAGGCTCTAAAACTATTGCACAAACTTTAAATATATGCAAAATGTTTCAACTTGAGTTTGTAAATAAAGATTAGCATGCACTTATTGTGAACAATACAAACAAATCTCAGTTATGACATAGAAGATATGGTCATTTGAGTTATAGGTATTTTCTTGCATTAAACAAACATAACATGGTCATATGTCTTCCAACACTCAAACAATCTTCTAATATTTATCCCAATTGCTTAGTTGGTAAACAATGAAGAGCTCCTTTTGGCAAAAGTGAATTTTGGTCTCTACATCCACTTGATCTAGTGTTCACCGATCTGTGTGGACCTATGACTGATAGCCACAAAGGATATAAGTATTTTCAACTCTTTGTTGATGATCATTCCCACAAGATGTGGGTTTCATTGTTGAAGTCTAAGGATTAGACTTTTCAAGCCTTCAAATAATTCAAGGTCTCTATTGAAATGAAATTGGTCATAAAATCAAGGCCCTTTGCTCAGATCATGAGGGAGAATACGCCAATAAAAATTTCACTGCATACCTTGTAGAACATGGAATACATCGTCAATACATTGCTCCCTACACACCACAACAAAATGGTGTTGCAGAATGACATAATTATGTCATTATAGAGATGTTTTAGAGCATGGTTGAGGATGCACAACTACTTCATTCATATTGGGCATAAGCATGTTTGATAATTATGTACTTGTTGAATAGGTCACCCACCAAAGCTCTTGATGGAATAACACCACAGGAAGCATGGACTAGGGCAAAGCTAAAAGTCTCTCATCTTCAAGTTTTTGGTTGCAAAGCATACATGCATATCCCAAAGAAGAAAAGAAAGAAATTGGATAACAAAACTAAGGAATGCATTTTTGTGGGTATAGTAAAGAGTTAAAAGCATATTTGCTTCTTGATCTAGGAATTATGAAGATTCTTATCAACAAGGATGTAGTGTTTGATGAAAAAAGTGAAATCAGTTCATCTTCCATAGGCATCAAACCTGTAATATTTTTAGATGAAAATAGTGGTGAAGGTTAATAAGAAGATCCAATGCCACCTAAAATTGTTCAACGTATGCCTAAATGGTATACGAGTACAATTCGAGATGCAAAACTAGATGGACCTCCAGACACTTCATCTACAAGACCAAGGACTCACAACATGGCTCATCAAGAAGTAAATTTGGCCTTAATGAGCATAGTTATGGAAACATTTGAGCCCTCTACAGTCTGTGAAACCCTGGAGTTCAAACCTTGGAAAGATGCCATGGATGTAGAATTTCAGTCTCTCTTGAAGAATAACACATGATAGCTTGTTGATCTTCCACCAGGAAAGAAACCTATTGGTTGCAAATGGGTCTTTAAGACCAAATACAAAGTAGATGTTAGTATAAACAAGCACAAAGCAAGACTCGTAGTGAAGGGTTATGCTCAGAATGAAGGTATAGACTATGAAGAGACTTTCGCTCCTACAACTATGATAAAGACAATCAAAATGATCTTTGCAATAGCTACATAGTTTGGCTAGAATGTTCATCAGATGGATGTCAAAAGTGCCTTCTTAAATGGATATCTACAGGAAGAGGTTTATATGACTCAACCAAAGGGTTATGTCACACTAGGGCAAGAGCATAAAGTGTGCAAACTCATAAAATCTTTGTATGGTCTCAAATAGGATTTTAGAGCCTGGTATATAAAAATTGATGAGCATCTCATGAAGCATGGATTTCAAAGGAATCCATATGATCCCAATCTCTACCTCAAAAAGCAAGGAGGGGAGATTGTTATTATTATCGTTTATGTCGATGATCTAGTCATTACTAGTAGCTTAGTGAAGATAATTGATGCAACAAAGATTGATCTTAATCGATCGTTTGACATGACATATTTTGGGCTACTGCACTACTATCTTGGATTAAAATTATGGCAAAAAGGGCACCACATATTCATGTCTCAGATGAAGTACACCAAGATAATGCTCGAGAGGTTTTGGATGATGGATTGCAAACTAATGTCTATGCCCATGGAGACAAGAATTCAACTATCTCGCTTAGATCCATCACCACCAATAGATGCTACTCTTTATCACCAATTAATTGGAAGTCTCATCTACCTCACATACACTAGGCCGAATCTCAACTATCTTTCATGGTTCATGCAAGATCCAAAGGTAAGCCACTAGAAAGCAACTAATCAGGGATTGAGATATCTTTGAGGAACAATGGATTATGGCCTAACATACAAGAAGAATGATAAGTTCTTCTTAACAAGATACATGGATGCAGATCATGCAGGTTCAATTGATGACAAAAAATCCACTTCTAGGTTTATATTTTTTTCTTAGATCTGGTCCAATCTCAAGGGGGAACAAGAAGCATAACTTTATTTCTCATTCTTCTACTAAGGCAGAATATCATGTTGCGGGAGGAGCTATCGATGAGGCAATATGGTTATGTTGCATACTAGAAGGATCGAGAGTTCCATAGACTCAGCCAATAATTCTAAACTGTGACAATCAAGGTGTTCTTAAACTTGTTCGTAATCTAGTGTTTCATAAACACACAAAACACATTGAAGTTCAAGTCCATTTCATACGCGAACATGTTCAACAAAATAATATATAGCTCTAATATTGCCCCACTCAAGATCAATGTGTAAATGTCTTCACAAAGTCACTTGCACATGATAAGTTTGAGGCATTTAGAAGTTATCTCTCTTGTACTCTCCAAACTATGATGAATTAAGGGGGAAAATATTAGAATAAATTAATTCACCTATGTTTGTAAATGTGGTTTGTTATCCTCTAAAACAAACAAACCACATAGTATTTTTAGGTTAGTTGTTTGAATAAGTTAGTCATTGAATAAAATAGGATATTACGGATGATTTGCTCATCCTATTTTATAGGACTATTATGAGCATATCTAGGCTTATAAATTTCATCCATGTATTGATTTTTTGTAAGCTTAATGAATTATATTGATATTTTGCTTAGATCCCAACCTTGTCAAAACTCAACCAAGGTAAATCTTGGAGTTGAGCACATGAGTTTGTTAAGATACTTGGAGAGAATATAGAAGTCTTGGAATGAGGAGAGAACGTAAAAGAGAAGTTACGTGGGAGAATAGGAAAAGAGGAAAAGCTAAGGAAAAAGACAAAAACCTACCAAGATTTTGAAAGGAAGGAGAATCTGGAAAGAACAAGATTCTATCATTCAATTTATGTTATGTTTCTTCTTCAAATACAATAGAAAGCCTAGTTTATGGAATGGCTTTTACAACATCAAACTTATAAGTCATTGTAAGTGATTGGTACTTTGTTTAGAAGCCCGTTTTATTGTTTAGAATATCTCTTTTCCACACTTATTATTTAAAGAACAATACATGCTATTTGCAGTGTAGGAGCCTACATATACAATTAAGGAACAAGTTGAAAATCCACTTTCTAGGATTGTTCATCAAAGTACCTTGTAAACTACCTCTTGTTCACAATGTTTATAGAAAACAATACAAAGATTCTACAAGAAATCTTGCATGCCAAATTGGCTGTTTGCTTAATCATGACCAAAAACCCATTTGGGGGCTTTAATTTTAATGAAAATGTATATGTTCTCATCTCTCCATATTTATGGATTTAGACATAGGCAAATAAAATTGATTTTGAGTTTCACCACCTTTAGAATTCACTCAATCGTTGGAGGAGCACACAATGCACCATAAGTTGTGTTCTGCGCGAGCTCCCTCCTCATGACTCCCCAACAACAACACAAATATTCTTATAATTTCCTACACTTGATAGTTTTCCCCCTTCTAAATGAAATAGATGGAGGAGCACACAATGCACTCGATAATCGTTGGAGGAGCACACAATGCACCATAAGTTGTGTTCTGCGTGAGCTCCCTCCTCATAACTTCCCAACAACAACACAAATATTCTTATAATTTCCTACACTCGATAGTTTTCCCCCTTCACATAACAAAACTTCCACTACTACTATACTATTTTAATAGATCTCTCAAATACTTAAAGTGAGGGAAATTGGTGAGCTTGTTCCAAAATTCTATTAATCAAGGTGGATAGGAAACCCTAACCCTCCTTCGATGGGGCCTTATGCGTTGGACTTGTATTTAAAAAATATCATTAATTCGTGAAGGTTATATTTGAAATGACAAAAATACAGTCACCCAAAATTCATAAATCTAAAACTACCTTTTTGAACGCTTTTTGCTAGATAAAAATACAGAAAAGTCTAGAACTTTCCAAAATATTTTGGAGCGTGGACCAATCTCAACCCTAAAGCAGGGGCGGCAAGCACATTATATATATCAGCTATCTATAACCCAAACAACATTAAATATTTGCGATAAACATTTCTTGTTGCAGAAGGTGCTCTCGAGAAAACTTCGAATCCTTATTTTATTTTTCTTCAGCGCTTGTAATAATGCCGAGACGCAGTGGAGGCGGAGGCGGAGGTATGATCTCCCGACATATAGAGTGCTAAATGTTTTAGTTTTCGTTTTTAATGGGTTCAAGAACCAAAAGCAGATTTCGTACTATCCTAAATGGTATCGATAATAGAAAACACTATCCTAAATGTAAATCATGGAACGACACATTACAACGTCGAGGATGGTTTCGATCTTTTGAAATTCAAATCGCTGTTCGCGAAATCCTAGTGTCTGTTTTCGTTAGGGTTGTTTTGGGTGAAACCCTAACTGATGTCGACGAAACCCTAATTTTTGTTGATAAGGCGGGGTTTATCAAAATTTGTTAGAAACTTTATGTACGCTGGGCACACGATGCATGCGGTTTATTTGTGTTCGTGAATTCGGTTTTGTTATTGTGATTTTGTTTTTTAACTTGTTTAATTTGGTCTCATTCTTTGCTTAGTATTTTGAATCCTGTAATTTTACAAGGCAATGGTTCCATGTAAGGGATTTCCAAAAAAAATCATACTGGTTTGGGGAGGTGAACTACGATTTTTTCCTTATAGGATACAGATGTGCCTCATACAGCTGCACAATTTTTCTTATCATAAAAACAAACGACATTTACCGAGTAAAAGCCATTAGGGCTTGACAAATCATTTGCACTTCATGAACCAACACTTCATATTCAGTCTTCCAAATACTCACTCTCAGATTTTTTCTGATCTCCTTTAGGTGGGAGCCTCAACTGAATCCTACGAGTATATCATAGAAGAGTCCTTTATAAATTTACCTTCATCCAATGGTAACTTGCCGTGTTTAAATTTTAACCAAAATTGGGCTTTGCTTTTTTCTTTATGATTTTTTCTCTTTTATTTTATCCTTGGGAAATTGCTGGCAATTCCATTTGAGCATATAAAAACATGCATGGCACTCGAAACCCTTTCATTTATATTTGAAGGTTGAGGCCACTATAATAAACGTTTGTAGCTTCATGTGCAATGTCTTAAATACAATTAAGAAGAATAAAGATAAGCATATTACTATCATATATATCTTAGAAAAATATATATAAAAGATGCATGTATATGATTTTGGAATTGTGAAATAAATGGGAATGGGGCACCTGGAGAATGATATATGAAAAACAGATTAACTAATATAACATTTAAATTACTAATTTTTTATAGGTTACAGCTTTTAATATTTGGTTATAGCGCTGGCATTTAGTTTTTGAGATTTTGTTATAACGTTGGTATTTAGAAAATAATCTTATCAGATATTGCTTGTTATTTAGCAATAAAACTCCCTATAAACTCATTAGAACAGCTGTTGGAAGTTTCTTATTAAAATGTGGTTGATATCTTTCTTAAGGGAACTCCATATATAAATAGCATCTTGAAACTTCCTATGAAATGAACCTTCAAAGGATAAATAGGAATTGTTGCCAGCCTAAGATCTCATTAATTCAGATGTTTTTGCCACGAGTTTTATTATTTTTTGTATCCTTTAGTTAAGCGGCCAAAATACGAGGGAAAATATTTGCTAGGGCATGTACTAAGGGCAAATCTTCCATAGGGGATGTAATAGATGTGGTTACAAGCTTATCTTCAAGTTCTATGGTGTATGTTTTTCTCTTGATATTTCTGTTACACAAATAACCAGCCTTCTTCATCTGTAAGCTGCTGTGGTCTGAGGGTAACACTTCTGCAGGGTACGTAATTTATTTATTTTAGCTTTCACCATGAATTCAACCTTTATGTTGTAATTTTTTTGGCTCAACCTCCATGGTTTGAGAATGCCTGTTTTGTATGTCATGGATTATATGCGGTTTAGTTGTGGTCATCATTTTTTTTTCACCAGTTATGTAGAGCAACTGGCTGGCCTTGAAAATACCTGTTTTGTATGTCATGGAATATATGCGGTCTAGTTGTGAAATATCTGACCTCCTTTGGCTAAATCTTCATTGTTTGAGAATACCTGATTTGTATGTCATGGAATATATCCTTTGGCTAAATCTTCATTGTTTGAGAATACCTGATTTGTATGTCATGGAATATATGCGGTTTAGTTGTAGTCATCAATTTTTTTCCCCAGTTATGTAGAGCAACTGGCTGGCCTTGAGAATACCTGATCTGTATGTCATGGAATATATGCGGTTTAGTTGTAGTCATCAATTTTTTTCTCCAGTTATGTAAAGCAACTGGCTGGCCTTGAGAATACCTGCTTTAAATGTTATGCAATATATGCAGTTTAGTTGTGGTCATCAATTTTTTTATTCCCAATTATGTAGAGCAACTGTTTGGCCTTGGCGTCTTTAGCCAGGTACTTGGGAAATCCCCAGGATAGGGGCACACTTAATCTGTTGTAGGGATTTGAACTTGGGTCTCTTATGAGTGTGGGCACAAGATATATGTGGTTTAGTTATGGATATGAATTTGACGTTGAATTCCAAAGCTGTATTTTTTGTGCGAGGTTTCAAACAAGGTAACTTGCTGGTTACATGAATGGCAGGCCTTCCTAGGCTTAGCTTTCAGGTCTAAAGGGCAGCTCTTCATAGCATACAAGACACATGGTTTAGTCATGGTAACAAATTTAGCTTCAACTTATATGATGTATTTCTTATGTTGGAAGAGTGAAACAACCAATGAAATAAGGTGGTACATGCCTTTTGTGTAATCTGCATAGGTTGGAGGGTGATTGTTTTGTTGGGCATGTAATGCATGTGGTTTAACTGTGGTCAAGCTTTCGATGTTTAATTGGATGGTTTGCTTAATGGTTAAGCATTTGATGTCTATTTGGATGGTTTTGCTTGGAGATTCGAAACAATCCAAACTTTTTGGTTGTCACAACTGGCCTTCTTTTATTGAGCCGCCAAGGTCTGAAAGTAAGTCTTATGAAAGGAATTGATGGTGTCATAAATGTGTAATTTTTTGTTGATTGTGTGGTGTGATTTTTAAGGGTTGAGGAATGATCTTATCCTCCTTTGGATAAATATGCCAATGTTTGAGGGTGACTCTTCCATAGGACTTGGAATGTATGTGGTTTTGTTGTCAGGGTGATTGTTTTGCTGGGCATGTAATGTATGTGGTTTAGCTGTGGTCAAGCATTCAACGTTTCATTGGATGGTTTGCTTAATGGTTAAGCATTCAATGTCTATTTGGATGGTTTCCTTGGAGATTCAAAACAATCCACAACTTTTTGGTTGTCACAATTGGCCTTCTTTTATTGAGCTGTCAAGGTCTGAAAGTAAGTCTTCCGAAGAGTATCTATCGATGGTGTCACATTGTGTAATTTTTTGTTGACTGATGTGGTGTGATTTTTTTGGGTTTAGGAATGAGCTTATCCTCCTTTTGATAAATCTGCCAAGGTTTGAGGGTGACTCTTCCATAGGACTTGGAATGTATGTTGTTTTGTTGTCGTCATGAATTTAACTCATGTTTTTATCTTTTTGTTGGAGGTTTTTAAATAAGATGCAACTTTCTGGTTGTTTGACCTGGCCAAGCTGCCTTAGGTCTGAGGGTAGCTCTTGAGTAAGGCAAAAGCTATATAAGGCCTAGTTGTGTTCATGAAATGCCTGGTGAGGTCATGAAAATTACCCTGCATGTTCACCTGGTACTCTTTTCAGGTGTCAGCATTTAAACTTGACAGGCATGGAGTTGTGCTGGGACCCTCATGAGCTAGCTTTTTTGTTCAAATTCTGCACTCCCAGGTTTAGGCATCAGTAGCAAGCTACATTAGTGTAATTCTGATTAAAATAAATTCTAATCCTTAATTTGTCTGGGTTCTTCTTTTGGTGCCTCCCAATTGTAAAGTGTTTTTATTCGTATGATCCAAAATAATCAGAAATCTAATTAAATTTTAATCCGTGGGTTCTACTTAAGGTCCTTATTCTCATAATACAAAACATGTTATAAATCCAATTAAATTGTAAGCTGTCGTTGCTAGCGGACAATGGCGGAAGCTAAACATGTGACTTCACTGATCTGGGCTTTATCTTGTAGGCTCGTTTTTTTTTGAAATATACGCCCATGTGTGTTGAGTTTCTCTCTCACTAGGTAAAATATATCTCAACTAAATGAAAGGCATTGGTGACTACCCTGCTTGAGGTTTTGTTAAAAACAATGATAAATACATGGAAGATCCAAGGAGGTACACATATTGTGGTTTCATTGTTGATGGTTGTGTTACTCTTGTTTAAGATTAGGGGGGCTAGAGAGAACTGTGTGCATCATGTGCCCCTCATTTATATTTACCTGGTGTTTTGGTAACTCTCACCCTGCTGTCATTCACTGCATTGAAATTGTACCTTCAAGCTCAGATTACTGTTTGGCTTAGAATCCATGAATGTCTGAGATGTTTATGCTTTACCGGAGTTGCCCTGGGAATCACACTGAGTCTTATCTGGGAATGCATTGCATTATCATAGAAGATCCAAGGAGTCGTTTAAGATTGGGAGGGATGGAGAGGATTGTCTACACCATGGGTTCTCCATTCATTTGCGGAGATAATGCTTAAGTACATATTTTTTAAATTGATATTTTCCTGGTCGTATATCTCAGATTACTGTTTGGCTTAGAATCCACGAATGTCTGAGATGTTTATGCTATACCAGAGTTGCCCTGGGAATCACACTGAGTCTTATCCGGGCGTGCATTGCATTATTATAAAAGATCCAAGGAGTCGTTTAAGATTGGGAGGGATGGAGAGGATTGTCTACACCATGGGTTCTCCATTCATTTGTGGAGATAATGCTCAAGTACATATTTTTTAAATTTATATTTGCCTGGTCTTATACTAATGGAAATTGGATCATGAAGCTTAGATCACTGTTTGGCTTAGGAGCCATAACGGAGATGCTTATGTTGCACTAGACTCACCTTGGGAATTGCACTGAGTCTTGTGCAGGTGTGCTTTATGTTATCACGGGCCCGCTGTTTTAACGTGAGCATGCGCAAAAGGGCTTGAGCCTGGGTCATAATCATGTTAAATTGTCAGTATTGAATACCATAAAATGGCTTGTGAGGCTTTTAAGGTTGGAGAATTTTTGGGGCAAAACTTTGAGAGAATACGAGTCATCTAGAAATGTTAATTTTCAACCACGAAGAATACTTGTTTTGAAAATAATGTCTTTTGCATTATTATCTGCCACATTTAGAGAGAGCGGTTTATCTTTTGGAGAAAACCTATGGACAGTGTTTACCAATGACTTGTGTTGAAAGAGGCCTATGAATAATTATATCATGATATGCTCATAGTTTTTGAATGGTGTGGTTCCCAATGACTTGCGTAGAAAGAGCCTTATGAATAATTATACCATAATATGCTTGTAGTTTTTGAATGGTGTGGTTCCCAATGACGTGTAGAAAGAGGCCTATGAATAATTATACGATAATATGCTTGTAGTTTTTGAATAGTGTGGTCCCATGCAGGGGGGTTTTTCTGAAGTTTCCATGCAGCCACTGAGAAATTTTAGGATTTTTTTGGGGTATTGTTTCATGGAGGTCTTTTATTGTTACTTTTTTTTTTAAGGATTTTTTTGGGGGTGTTGTTTCATGAATTTCTTTTATCGTTGCTTTTTTTTTCCGACCATTCTCATAAAATTTGAAGGTTCAAGCTGGGTGCAAAATGTGGAGAGAAATGTGAAGGGAACCTTTTAACTGTGGCCAAAAATTGATGAGACTGGTGTTTTAATTTCAGCACCCCTACTCTCTGTCCGCAGCTGGAATTCTCCATTCTAAAATGCAGCTGCTATTACGTGAATGTTCCAAAATTTACCGTCCCCCATTTAAAACAAATATAGGGCACTACAGATGCCTTAGAAACAGAATCGTTAGCCCATTGTGTAATAATATCAATGGCCACAAATGACTAAAAGTATGTCAATGAGACTCAAGAATACATCCATTTACAATAGAAAGTGCTACTAAGAGGAACCACCCTTGATACATTGAACCGATGTTTCTTGTACTTCTTTGATCATATTACCAGAGGGCAAGTTTTGTTTATGTAAAGAGATATTTTCCTTGAGCAGACAGGAGATTTTGAAAGGTCCAAGAAGTAAATTTTATTGTGTAATAACTCATACTCAATTAAATAGCCCTTGAATGCGGCAAACTACTTACAGTGTGAAAGGTCCTAGCTGATCGATCGGAGCTCTCTCTCTTGTCAAATAAATTTATAAGGTCATTTTTTGTTCCAATATATTATTTGGATTTCCAAGAGCACAGGAAATAGGTGATTGCAACTGAAATAGTGCCAAATAGAATCTGAACGTGGGAGTGCTTGGAGTGTACACAAGATTTTACAAAATACCCATATAAGATTTGCATTAGCTAGGAAAGCATTTTGGAATACCCAAAAGATATTTCTCCACACAGAACGGAAGTTGTCAGTAACAACTCATGCCACGACAAAATCTGTCTACCATCAAGAAATTTGGTTTTGCATATGGTATCTGGCACACCTTACTGATAACAGTTTATCTGTAGGATAAAATGCCATGCACAGCCTTTTCCTTTGACTCATTTTGAAAAAGGCAAAGGAACAATCTGATACATGAATCGTCAACTCATTATGAGCATTTTGGTTAGTAATTCTTAAAAGAATGCTAATCTTCTGTAAGTCTTATCCCCGCACTTATCCATTCATAATAATACATCTACTTATCAAATTAACCTAACATGATTTAATGAACCAATTTTTTTTAGAAGAAGGTATTTAAAACTACGAGAAAGTTGTCTTGAGCAGATAGGAGAGTTGGAACAGTCCAAGAAGCATAATTGTCTCTGTAATAAAAATACACATGCTAAAGAACTGGTGAACCCTGTGGACTGTTAACAGTTTGAGGGTCTTTGTTGAGAGATTGGAGCTGTCTTCCACCACCATCTAGATTCTTGTAGTCATTTTTGTTTCTACACATCATTTGTAAGGCCAAAAAGGACAGGAAATAGGTGACTACAACTATTATTGCATTCAAAATGTGCTTGGAGTATGCACGGAAGATTATAAGATTGGTCTTGGAATTATTGATTAGTGTGTGTAAACCAAGAAAACATTTTAAACACCCAAGAATGCTTCTCTACGTGGAATAGAATCTTTACAAAAATATTATATTTAGAACATGTCTGGCTCTCCTTAAGCTTTGCATCTGAATAATTATTTACATGAAATGTTTCAGCCGGTAAATTTTTTATTTAGTGTTAAGAAGGTTGTTTTGGATATGGTTGGAAATTGAAAATACAGTTGTCTTGCAAATAAAAATTATTTGAGAGTTGACATATCATGTAAAGAGAAGTATCTCTGTTGCTTTTTTTTTTAAATCCCGAATGTGGTTACTGATTTATATATAACTATTGTTTTGCAGGAAGGATGGGTGGTCGTCCAGCTCGAGCACCAGTACGTAGCCCACCACAACCAGGTATGCCTCAATGTTTTGTAGCTTTCTGATTTATTTAATGAGTTATGGATTTGCATTTCGAAATTTGGCATTTCCTAGCATAGTTATGAGTCTATTAGAAGTATTTTTTGGCTGGTAAATTATCAGCTAAAGTATTTTCTTCCAAGATACTATAGGTTTAACATCTTTATTTTGAAATTATGAATCTGGTAAACTAGATTTTTTATTTTCAGTGTTTAGAACAATTGGCGGGAGCCTAGTTTTTAAAACCTCTTACAGCAGTGGTGCAATTATTTCCTTTGTTTTCACTGGTATTCTGTGAGACGGTAAAAGGTGGTGTAATTTAAATCATATCCAGTATAATTAAAGATTTGTCTTTCTTTGTAGTTTATTTATTGCTCTATGCACTTCATTTCTTGCATTTAGGCGGAGAAGCCTTAGTTAGGTATTACCCTCCAGATCGGTTCATTCTTACATTTAATAGTGATAATATGTATTAGATCATTACGAATTACATTTTTCTTCACCCCGAGGGTTTCTACACATTGAAGTTTGAACATTTGATGAGAGGTAGTTTGGCTATGAATGTTTGGTCTTGTGTGTTTGCTAATGATCTTTGGTAAAAGGTTTTGGCGTTTCATCAGGATTGCTGATCATTCAGGCAATGCTGAAACAGGGAAGGATGTACAGATACAAAAAGAGTGTGCGCTGCACCCCTTGAGATGGGGAAGGATGCGTGATGGAGGTTTCTAGGGTGCTTTAGATTTTTTTCTATAAAGTCCGGGCCCTTTATTTCTTTTCAACCTAGGCCCTATAAAGAATTTAATTGTGGTGGCTGTAGGTGGAAGCAGGTGTAAGAACCCCTCATTCTATCCTACAAGTTGACATGTGATAAATGTTGAGCACATATCAATACAAGGAGGAGAATTTCTACTGCATACCAAAATCCTGTGACATGTGTCTACAAAGACCAACAAATCTTGATCCCACCTTGAGTTCTCTGTTAATGATTTGCTACAGACATTCAATTTTGGCACATAAAGCAATGAGCAGAATCTTAAGACTATAACTGTAGCAAGAGGTTTGTGGTTTTTGTAACAACCTTATCATGTGTCCTTTACGTTCCTCCCAGCTATGTTGTTTGGATACGGGTATGGGTACGTCTCAGATACATGGGTATGCCATTTTTCAAAAACCTTGATTTGGATATGTTGTGGATACATCTGTATATATATTTACTATATATATGTGTACGTATAAAATAACAAAAACAATGCATATTACTCATTTTTTGAGGCTATGCCAATTAAGTCAAATATGAAAATAAGAAAAGATCCCTTGGGGATTTATTCCCCTTAGGGATTATCTTTCATTCATTGTTATGGCATTCATCAGCGTGGCATGGTACAGGTTTCTGGTGCACAACCACCTTTGACATTATTTTTCATATCGGGATTTTTGGTGCTAGTTGATGGGGCCTTGCCCCTGTTTTCAACTTGGTTTGCTTTTGTCTAGGACTTGTTATAACCTAAGTCACAAGGTTCAAGTTTGGGTTTGATGAGGATAAAATTCGGTTCAAGCTCGGCAATAGATGAAGTTCGAAAAAAAAAAATTGCCATTAAAATTGAACAATAATTTTTTTTTAAAAGAGTAAATATAATTTTCTAAGTAAATATAAAATATTTTTTAATTAAAATATTTTTTAATTAAAACCAAACTTTAAAATTAAAAATGCATCATAAATAAAAATAAATAAAAATTAAAAAATGAAAAAATATGAACAAATAACAAAAATAAAACACTTGTAAAAAAAACAAAATGCCAAATATATAATAAGTTGTTAAAAAGATTAAACATAAATTTAAAATTCTAAAGATAATCTGATAAAACAAAAAAGTAACAAATAAAATAAAAAATATAAAAATAATAATTGAAAAAAGATAAAATAACACCCGTTAAAAATCAAAGCATAATAAAAATTGTTAAAAGTTCCTTGACATTCCTCGTTGGCTGCTCCACCCACCAGCCTCATCTGCTGCTCCACGCACCAGCATAACATCAAAAAATCCGATGGTGTTATATCTGCCGGAGGAGACTCTAATTTCATTGTCAGGGAAGTGAAAGTATTCTCAAGGCACTTCGTAGACAAATAGATTCCAAGGGCATCCTCACACTGGTTTGAAGCAATAGTGTGATAGAAAAAATTTGTGAAAAAATCTTACCAACTAATTCTACTTTTTGTGGTAGAACGCAGAGGAGATCGCAGAGAATGCAGGGGAGAACAGGGTGCACAGAGCAGAACCCAGGGGCAGAGCTGCACATTTCACACCACACATGAGCCGCACATTCAACGCTCGGATGGGGCAGATTCCATCATGCACAGTGAATACTAGGGCGTGCTATGAATGGAATATCCAAGAGTTTTTTTTTTTTTTGGTTTTTACATGGGAAACCCGTCTGGACGTCTCCGGTCATCTCTGGGACATCTCCGGATGGATCCGTACCAGAGACGTCTCCAGGCAGGATTCGTGGGAGGGGGACGGCGTTTCCTGCAACACAGCCTACCAGTCTGTAGCAAAAGGAAAATGGTATCTATGCCCAGTGAAATCAAGGAGGCTGAGAATGCCCTTCAGATGATAACCATAATCATGGTGCTGGAACAAGAGACTGGGAAGATCCCCCCATGTGTTGTCTGGTGATTTATGTAGATCAACCTAACGAGAACTCTTCCTATGCTGTTATGCCAAAACCATTCAAATACGCTTTTAATAATGGTTTAACCTGAACATGTCTTTACCATAGCATACGGTGTTGAACATATCAGAATGCCCCAATTTATGTGATTTGGGTAGTTTTATTGACATCCTTTGAGTTGTAATAATTTACTCTTTTCATTTCATTCTGTGCATTCTTTGCTTCTACTTGATGTTTTCAGTTTGCAGGTCTAGATACCATTCTACAAAATAATATGTGATTATTTGTACTTGTTTCAGGGCTTTATGTTATTTAATGATCATGTGTCTGATGTGTGTTTCAGAGCTTTATGTTATGATTTTTCCAGTTTGCAGGTCGAGATACCATTCTACAAATAATATTTGATTATTTGTACTTGTTTCAGGGCTTTATGTTATCAATGATTGTGTGTCTGATGTGATTCAGAGCTTTATGTTATGATTTTTTCCAGTTTGCGGGTCGAGATACCATTCTACAAATAATATTTGATTTGATTATTTGTACTTGTTTCAGGGCATTATGTTATTAATGAGCACGTGTCTGATGTGTTTCAGAGCTTTGTATTATATATATTTGTTTAATGTTGAACTGTTATTTGCTTTTAACATTTATAAATGATTCCATGTTCTTGTACGTGACTAATAGTCTGTTATAGTCGATAAGATTTTATGAAAATGTACATATTTTGTGGTTGTTGGTTTGTTGTTTGGTACGCATGAGCTATTAGCAATTCTAGAGTTTCTCACAATTATTCTAGTAATGGTCCTATACCCTAATCATAGGACAACTTTGAAAATTTTGGTTTCATTAGTCAAGGGTAAGTACACTGCTAAGAGTTGCAATGGCAATGGTTCACTTAATGTTTTTTAATGATTGTTTGTCTGATGTGTGTTTTAATTGGAATTACAGAATATAATCGCAAATTTGTTGTTCAATGGCCAACTGTCATTAACTTTTCTTTTCAACCTATGATGGCATTTATAAATGATTCTATATGCGGGTATGTGTAATTAATAGTCTGTTATTAGTTCTTTTGCAACTACACATGCACAAGTTATCAGTAAACATTATGTTCTGAAAATTTCACAATTATTCTCATTAATGTCATACCTGCCAATCAAAGGCCAGCCTTGACTTTTTGGTTCCACTGGTGTGGAGTAGGAGCATTACTAAAATTTGCAGTGATGATGGTTCACTGGTTTATATGTCAAATTTTATTGCTTTTCTTTTACTTCGGATTAGAATCTGAACATTTATATGGCACATACGGTGTCCTGTAGGTATGTAGTGATTCAAGACATTGTCCGCAATTGTAATGAAAAGTCGGATATTAAATTGAACACATGTAAGCCAGTAGTATGGTTTCCTTAAACATTTGTGATGCAGGTCTGGGATTTCTCTTTCATATGTTGCACGGTTGGTAACGCTGGTTTAGATTGGTCACCAGAAACTTTTGCTAGTTATAACGGTGTAATGAAATTTATTTTATAGGAACCCACATTGATCGGGGGTGTATATATATTATTTTTATTAATTAGACCCATAATATTTCTTTGATCAAGTAAATATTGTGTTGTAATCTTTCTCTTGGATTTTGCTGTTGAGTAAAGTTGCACGATGATATTAATCAGTTCCTCTTTGTTGGTTTTTATGATCAAGCTTCTCATGCTCCTCCTCCCGCAACAGCTCAGCCTAGTGGCGGTGGGTCCATGCTTAGTGGCATTGGTTCTACCATAGCACAAGGTGATGTTTGAAAACTGGACTTCATATTTTCTATTATCAACTAATTGTGCGCGAGGCAAATTTAATGTTACATAGAATGTTAACTGAACTCCATGGGTGGTTGTAGGGCTGGCATTTGGGACTGGAAGTGCTGTAGCACATCGAGCTGTTGATGGGATTATGGGTCCACGAACAGTTCAACATGAGTATGCGCCTGGTGAAGCACCTGCTACATCTGGCGCACCTGCTATTGGAAATATGAATGGACCAGATTCTTGCAGCAATCAGGCGAAGGCATTCCAAGATGTATGCTATTGCAAGTTTTCCATGTCAAGTTAGTTGATTGTATGTAAGAATGGTGATGTAAATAATTTTAATTGTTGAAATTTATTGTTACAATTGGTTTTGTAGTGCCTGAACAATTATGGGAGTGACATTTCAAAATGCCAGTTTTATGTTGACATGCTCAATGAATGCCGCAAGGGTCCTGCATCAGGTAATGATATGGGGTAAAACGTTGACAATGGCTTACTGCAAGGGAAAGTGACAGTGTTCCTCTGGATGAGTGTTCTGGGATGTTGCTAATAATGGTGAATTTCTTTTGTTTGATGCAGTTCAATTCTAAGTGTGGTTGGAGCTTTTCAGGACTGGAGTCAGGATGAAAATAATTGAATTAATTGAACTTTACTTGAATTATTAAAATGCTATAGGAATTCAGTAGCAATGGACCACTTTTTCTGGGTGCCAATATATCTGATAACTCGTCACTTTTCATGTTTAAGTGATTTTAGCATTTATAAATTCGATGTATTACTCATAATACATACTTTAGATACGAATTCAAGATAAATCTCTCTAAATTACTGGCCCAAATTCTTATGACCGGGTATTTTTTATTTTTTTTCGGGGGTTAACATTCCATTTTCTTTTCTTTCATGTGCATCTTTCCAGTGTTCTTGATATGATCAATTTTAAAAATTTGGATATTTTTGGATAATTAAGAGGTACGTTCCTTTATTTTATGTGCATGCACTATTTTCAGTGTTCGTGTTATTGAGAGTTACATTTCTTTCCTTAATACGCAGACATGTCTGAATGTAGACTGTTTCATAATTGTAAGAAAACCACATTTGTATGTTGTATTAAACAAAGAGTTATCAGTATAGGACTTTTTACTTTGGCCGCACACAAGAATTCTGTTTAATGTTCATCAGCGTGTAGTATTGAAATTTGTGACACACAAGTTAGCTTCTGTGCATCAACTTGAACGAATCCTATTTCCTAATCATCCAGCATATTACGATGTACATATGAATGGTGAATGGGGGTGGTAGTAGACGCCCATTCACAAATTAATGGAATCTTTTCTATTGCTTCAACAACTTCATCCGTTAAGGACTGTGCCTTACATGGTGAAAAAGTTTTCTTCCTGTTCTCGTCCAACAATGAAATCTGTTAAGGAATGTCACCAGATTGTAAAGGATTTCTTCCTGTTCTATTACATCCCTATCCGTTTGTCATCCATGTTGAAAAGGATTTCTTCCCATTCTAGTCTATGCCTTAACAATGCAATCCATTAGGGAATGTCATCAGATTGAGAAGGATGTCTTACTGTTCTATTCCATGATTTTTGGAACTATCAATCCTGTGTGATAGCACGATGATAATTGGCATTTCAATTGTGTTTCTGCCATCATCTCTCCCAACTTTTGTTGTCACGGTCTATAGAATAAATACTTCGAGATCTGCTTATGAATAGAGATGTATTGTATAAAAATCCATGTTTATGGGTGGTATGTGTTCATTGGATTTTTTTATTGGAGATAATGGTTTTACTATTCTTTGATGCTGTTCTTGCTATTTTCACTCTCAGTGGTGCAGTTTGTCTTTGGTAATTAGTGTTAGGTTTTTTTGGTTCTATAATTTTGTTTAGAGATTTGGTGTGTTCTGGGGTAGAGGCTCTTGTTTTGCTGCGTGTTGTTTGAAGGTAGGTAGGGAATGGGATTGTGCTATTTTCGTTCATGTCTGTGTTTGGAAGGTAATAGTATGTTTTTGGGCTGTATGTTCTTTTAATTCATTGTTTTTAGTTTGTTTATCTGGATTTTGCATAATTAAAAAAATACTTGTATTATTGAGTTGGGTCTTTGCCATAGATGCATATAAAGCCCTACTAGATCAATGGTTTACCTTCGAGCTCTAAAATTAAAAAAATAATTTTAATGTTGCGGCTTGTTTGCTGTGTACCCTAATAGGTATAGGATTTTTGCTGTTTTTCAATCGTTTCTATATGTTGTGGAAGGAAATAGCGTGTAATTTTTTGGTGTCTTTTCTTGCATTGTTTTCGCCCGAGGTCATCTTGGGTTTGCATTGGCGAAAAGTGTTGATATCAACGTATGTTTTAATATGTACAAAATTTTGTTTGATGCACCAGCTCTTTTTAGGTTAAGGAACGTTCTCACTATTTTTAGGTTAAGGAAAATGTTCGCACTTCTTATGTCACCAATAATATATTTTTATTTATTCTTATTTATTCTAGACATTAATTTTGAATTTTTATAAGTTGTTAAAAGGGCTTGCATATATTATTTGTGTCCGTCTATTTTTTAATCTGATCAATCTTATTTTAAGACGAGTGTTATTTTAATGATTTAGGTTGTTTATCATATTCAGACTGTGAAGATCTATTTATCTTTTAACCATGCAAGTTTGAGATATGTAAGAGTTCAGTGTTCTTTATTCATCAAATTTGTAAATTATAATGTGTTTTTGATGGGTGGTTTAAGTGCTTTAATAGTAGACATTTTTCAAAATGATTGGTATATATGCATGTTCAATTTTTATTCATTCATCACTTAGCATAGGATTAACAATAGGATTAACAATTCACAAAGAAATTTTTTCAAAGGTCTCAAAAAGCATTCAAATGAATAAATATTTTTATTTTCTCCTATTTCTATATTAATTGTAAGGATCACATCTCTACAACATTGAAGTATTGAAGGAGCAATTCACTAGTCTTGTCAGTGTCCTAAGTTAGGTATTTATCTTCTAACCATGCAAGTTCGAGATATCTATTTGTTTTTCAATTATTCGAAGACTTGTATTTTGCTTTGTGTCAAAACAAGTATGTAGTATTCTATATTCATCAAAGTTGTAAATTATATTTATGGGTGGTTTAAGTGCTTTAATACGAGACATTTTAAAAAATAATGGGTATATATGCATGTTCAATATTTATTCATTCACCACTTAGCATAGGCTTAACAATTCACAAAGCAATTTATCAAAGGTCTCAATAAACATTTAAAATGTTTATTTTTAAAATTTTCTCCAATTTCTATATCAATTATATGGATCATATCCTTACAATGTTGGAAGTATGGGAGCAGTACGGAAGGAGCAATTCACTATAGTGATAGGTTAATGTTGTATTTGTTTTTAACATATTGCATCTTTGTGCACTTATAAACCAATAAATTATGTCGTATTTGGTTTTTACATATTGTATTTCTTTGTGCATGCAAAATAATTACACCAATTGAGGGCTCTCATCAAAGAAGTTATGTTGGCATTATGTATTGTTAAGGCATTGTGAGCTCGCTATTTGTTTTTCCACTCTATGAAAATAAAAAATTAGAGTTTTGTTGTTTGATAAAAAACGTACAGATGTGATCAATTATAGGGATCACATCTTTACAATGTTGAAGTATTGAAGGAGCAATTCACTAGTCTTATTTGTGAGTGTCGTAAGTTGATCAATGTTGTATTTGTTTTTTATATTTTGCATTTTTGTGCACATACAAACCAATAAATTAGAGGAGAATTTACATCAATTAAGGCCCTCGAGTAGTGATTATGTACGTGTCATCTTTGACAAAAAGGTCTTTTGCGTTAGTTTGCCATCATGAGCTTATTGCTTTTTTTCCAATCAATATGAAAATAAAAAATTAGGGTTTTGTTGTTTGAGAAGAAACGATAGTGTAGGGTTTTGTTGTAGAGATGTGATCAATTATAGGGATCGCATTTCTGCAACGTTAGTATTGAAAGAGCAATTTACTAGTCTTATTTGTCACAGTTGTAAGTTAGGTCAATGTTTTATTTGTGTTTTACATATTGTAGTTTTGTGCACATACAAACCAATAAATTAGGTCATTATTGTATTTGGTTTTTACATATTGTATTTTTGTATGCATACAAACCAATAAATTAGGGAAGAATGACATTGATCTAAGGCCCTTGTTAGAGAAGTGGCTATGTAGGCATCATCTATTGGTATAAAGGTTTTTGGTTCAACACTGTGAGCTTACTATTTTTTTCCTTGTGCAATATGAGCTTACTGTTAAAGTACATTGGAATGAAGTTGATATTCTAAAATATTTTAGGTGGTTGCATGCAGATCTAACAAGCATTTTGTAGTGGACACTTGCATTTTAAGTTACACAAGTGTCAATGTTAAGCGTTCAAAGTTAATGCAAGCGTTTGAGGTTACATGATGCAAATTTTTAGATTTTGATGATTGATCTAAAACATTGGTTTAGTCTATTTTTAGTTTGTTTTATATTAAATTTGAATGCATATGGTTGATAGTTAAGTATTATTGTTTTTATTTTATTATATCAGCGATTAATTGTACTATCTTTAAAAAATTGTAATTAATTAGTTTGTTATAAATTTGTTTAGCATTTTCATGTTTATTCATTTTTATATTTTTAGCCCTATACTATATTGAGCTTCTCTATTTAAAGTTAAACATTCAGTGACCTTGCCTCGAGTCTTTCTTTGCAACTCTAGTTTGCTTCAGAGTTTTTAACTTTCCCGAGGGTTTTAACCTCTCATGATTGATTTTCAAATCTAAAATTTTAGCTTAGGGTTTTACATTCATCTAGTTACAAGGTTTTGTTTGCATACATTTGCAAATTTGTCTTTTGTGAGTGGGACATTTCAACGTCAAAAAAATTTAATTCTGAATTTTTACAGATGTTATTTCTATTCAAATTGGTATATTAAAAAATCTTTTTGTTAGTCTAAATTTGGTACAAATTTTTTAAATTTTATAATTTACTATTTTTAGTAAATATTGATATATAAGGTGAATAATGTAGTTATTTTCATATAAATTTTTAAATTTTGTCAAAAATGATATTTTATTCAATTTTTTTTTTTGCAAATCTTTGAAATGAATATTTGTTTTATAGTAATTTTCGATTATTTATTGAGAATATTATATAATTTTTTTTTGAAACATTCCATATTATTTGACCTATTTTTGATTCATATTAGATTGAATTTCAATTTTTTCAAAGATTTTTCATAATTATGTTAATATAGACGTTTTTTTTTCCTTAAAATATTGTAAGAATTTTTTAAATTTAATATTTTTAATAAATTTGATTTTGTAGGTCATACATTGTTTTTTTTTTTTCCTTCTTTTTTGAGTTCCCCTATTTTTCTTAAAAAAATATATTTTAAATTAAAAAAATATATTTTAAATTAAAAAAATTCTCAACAAATCACTTTATATTGTTTTCTTTTCATTTGTCACATTGTAGTGACTTTTGGTCTTTTAAGGTTTCTAGATCTACTTTTTTGAATTGTGATTTTAAAGTGTTCAAAATTTAAATTTAATTTAATTTTTTTTTAACAAACATATTTAATATGAATATATATGTATATATATAGCTACTTAATTTTATAGTACATGATGGTAGTTGTTATTTATTGTGTTTCAAATATGATTAAACCAATTAAAATGAATAATCAATTTGATCAATATAATGAGAAGGTTTCCAAAAAAAGAAAAAATGAATTTTCCTTTTTACAACTTTTATTATTGAGCCTTTTCTATTATTTAATTTTCCTTTTTACAATTTGATCACTATTATTTTAATAATTAAGGTCATGCTATCACTTCTTCAAGGGGTAAGGTAGATGGTATATGTATATATATTTAATTTGGGATATTTAGAGTTTGTGCTTGTGAAGCTTTAAAAGATCAAATTATTTTTATGAATAAGTCAATAAAAGAGTGACGAAAGAATTTTAGTTCAAAGATCACATTGTTGAAAAATTAGATTACATACCTATAAAATTTAACACATGGTAGTGTTAATCATGTGTTTTGAGTCCTCATCTATCAATGTTGCCCCAAATAAGATTTATTATCAAATACAAAACTATAACAAAACATACAAGTTATTCAAATATGTTATCAAAGATTACTAAGAAACTAAGTGAAATCTTGAAAGAAATATTTTGAAATAAAATGATCAAATTTCATTTTTCATATCCTATAAGAAAATGGAAATGCTTTTGTGTATATTATAGAATGTATGAGTATCATATAGATTATTGTTTTGCATTGATGAACAAAATAAAAAGTTTCAAAGATGGCGGGGACTTTATCATTGATACATCACTCAAGCAAATCATTTACATTATGAGTACCTCTCTTAAAACACAAGTGGTAAGATAATTTATAGGAAAAACAATTGCAAGTACTATTATTAAAGGATCTAAAATTTTTATATGATATGCAATTACCAAATGAACCAAGGCTACTAAAACCATCATAAAATAAACCATGTGAGCTCCATGTAACTCGGGATTTTCATAAGATATTAACCTTTGAGATGCACATGGATACAAATATTGACATATTCAAAATGTCACAACCACAATATGACACAGTTCTTTATGTACATATATTTCAAATGGTATATCACATGTTCAAAGATAACTTAAGAGTTTTCAATTATTTTATAATAATAACTACGTTGATTATGATCCTAATAATACAAAAGATTGGTATGATCTTGATGATATTGATTACATAACATATAGGTATGATACGAGGCCTTCATAAAGATATTTCATTGATGAGATCTTTGGGGTTCTAGTAGCACTTTTATTTATACATTTATTTATTCACATTTACATCTTTCACAATGTACTAGATATGCTATGTACTTGATTTTTTTTATTGACACATTTCGGGGCTAGTATGCTGTTTATGTTTTTTTATGCACTTCTTTGAGTGTCTTGTCTTATTTGTTGAACATTTAAATATGTCCCATTGTTTGTGGCCTCTATGCCATTGTTTGCTTACTTTGATATTTGCATATGTCATTGCTTGTTATATAGACATTTGATTATGTCATTCCTTACTTTGTGGAGATTTGACTAAGTCTTGTCCTTTCGATTGTGCGACATTTGAACTTACTTTTTGTTTGAGGTCTTTTTGGACCATTGTTTTTTTATTTGATTTCGAGTGCTCTTGTGTGTGTTTAATTACTTTATGAACTTGTATTATTATTATCTATATGTTGCTATGATCTATATCAAGTATTTTAGGGTTTGATGTGATCACATTCAACGTGTTTCATTGTTATATCTATTTAGACATGCTATTCATATGTTTTATATAATACATTCACAGATTATATAGTTATCTCATCCTTTTGAGGTAAGACGATCGAGTTTTTACTTTCTCATCTTAAAAGGAGGCATATTAATGAGTGCATGTCATAGAGACATGGCTTCAACATTTTTCATAGTTTACGAATTCATATATATAGTGGGGCCATGTTATGGAAACATATTTTTCACATTTGTCACAATTTACAGATTCAATTATATAACATTGGTTTTCACAATATGTGAAGTTTTTGATAATGCAATGTGCTTCTAGTGGTCGAAGCCACCCATCCAACGCCTTCATGTTGATTTTTCCTTGAAACACTAGGATATCAAGATTGACTTGCTCCTTGAATGGATTTGGTGTTGTAACAGGGAATTGGCACTAGTCGAGGGCATTGTGGGACCTAATTGAAGCATTAGGTCACAAAATTGCGACAAGCTTTTGGTCTTCTATTGAAGCGGGTTTCTTCACATCATTAAACATTTTGGCCTCCTTTGTTGCTATACTGGGTATTTAGAAATGGACTTGGGGTGTATGCCTTATTTGTGATACCATGAGCAAGTACGCATGCACAATTAGGCCGAGGAATGTTGTGAGATTGAGTGGCAAGAGTTATTCTCTTAACATCCATGGTTTGTGCTGAGCCTACCTAGCAGACGGATCTATCTAATTAATCAGTGAGTTATATTAAACATGCAATGGAAATGAGAGATAAATGTTTAAGCAAAATTACACGTTTAGATAGAATAGGGGATAGAAAGTATAGCTCTTCTATTCAATAAATGAACATGATACCATGCATAAGTGTACAATGCTGGACTTAGAAACCAAAACTATGTACTCCCATGGGCTGAATCCAGAGATGGATTGTGTGGCATTGAGAAGTATCACAAAATATGGATTATGTACGATGTTCAACCATATGTCCCAATAGAAATCGATTGGATGAGAGTTATATATTCAATTACAAGACTGTTTGGTTCCAAGAACCATTGGTGTGCCGATCGTTTCAATTACCTAGGCCATTTCTTGACCTAGAAGCTGAATTGTCACTCGGTTGGTTATAGAAAATTCATGTTATGTTGGTGTCCCGACTTTTCCTTTTGTGCACGTGGAACCCAACAAGTTGTTGTGCTCTTTGTAGTGTTACTTGCAAGTGTTGCGAAGTTTGCACGCTACGAAGCAATAGTGTCAATATCGTGCGAACCCTAGCCTACGTTGTTTTACTTGGACCAATCTTAAGATGAACTTCTCGGCTATCACTGTGTTTTTGTCTTTTGAGGGGGATGGGTCTGTCTTAAGATGAACCCGTATGCAAGGGTCCCAAGGGATGATTGGTGAGTTTAACGGACCTAGTGAAGTGTGTGTCTAGACGGATGTGTGATAAGGCAAGGTGGTGGGGCTTTGGTCAAGACCAAAGGTAGTCTCTGAGTCCATCAGAAAAGTTGATCTCAAGACTGGCCATGATCCACTCCAAACCACCATATGTCATGTGATGGGAGGCCAATGTGCTCGAACCATAGATGGCATACTTGGCGTGTAATCACCAATAATCATGCCTTGTGAGTATACTTCATTTATACTCGCAGTTTTTTTGCCGATTCTATGCAAGTTTTTGCACAATACTTGCCACAAGTACTCGCAAGTATTGTGCACGAACTTGCTCGCATTTGAACACACAGTCAACACGACAAAAAAGCTAAAAAACAATTAAAAACGTTGAAAAATGCAAAAAGTTATTTTTAAGCACAGATGCCCCCACACTCTCATCACACAACATTTGAGCATCTTTTGAGCAATAAATTTGAGAAAATTCGATTTGTAGATTAATTTTTTTCCCTCAAGCATGTAAATTTTTTGTAAATCGTTAATATTAGGTTTCTAAACTTGTTTGACAAATTTACATGGATTCTATTCAATTCCATAATTCTTATTCATGATTTATGCTAGTTTTTCATATTTTATGAGTAAAATTGTTGGTTTTTCCCTGTTTATAGGGTTAAGTTTTACAAATTTATGGTTTAGATTTTTTTTGATGTATTTTTTTGTATATGCAAGGTTTAATATTTATGTTTACAACTTTATAGTTTATTTTTTGTTTAAAATGTTCTTTCCTAATTTTTTTTGCATTTAAACATGTTGCAAGTTAACCATTAGTATACAATGGCATCCGACACCACATTAGGGTCAGTATCAACGAGTGGTAGTTGTCCCGTTAAAAGTCACACCATTGCTTGGAAGTATGCCATACAGAGTGGACCTTCCAAGGGAGTGTGATTTGTATGTTTTGCTTTAAGAAGGTTTTTGGAGGCATCAATCGCCTCAAATACCATATCACATGCATTTCTTGTTGCGATGTCACGTGTCTCAATATCACGAAAGAGACAAAATGAGAGATGAATGCAGAGCTTGCATTGTTGGATGAGAAGAAACTAGAGAGGGCAAGGAGACAAGCATTTGTAACAGCAACGATTGCTCTCGCATTGACAATGAAAACTGAGGTAGCTATGATAGAGACTGTGTGCTCTAATTGTGGTCCACGCGTGCGAGGTACATCCACCTCATCTAGTTCGAGCAAAAGCTAGTCACATAGTTTTTTGGTACCTAGAAACATCCCTGAGGCAAAATCTTTGTTGCAAGGTACAAGGTGGAACAACGAGGGGCACGTGGAAACAAATAAGGTACGCGTGAATTTTTGGTACTACAACCACTTTTCCTTCAATGTGGTTAAGACCCTGTACTGAGAGTATTTGGTGACGACATTGACAGTTTCAGGGAAAGGGTACAAAGTGCCCCCTCCAAAAGACTTAAGTGGGACGTTGCTCTAGGATGTTGTTGAAGATGCAAAGTCAATTATAGAAGGTTAAAAGTAGTGGCGAAAGTTCAAATTCACCATTTTTTCAGATGGGTGGATGGATGGAAGGAACCGCACCTTAATCAAATTTTTAGCATCTTCAAATGGCGAGATGTTTTTTTTGAATTCAATTGATGCCTCTAACAAGGTAAAGAATGAAAAAATTTTGACCTTGATGCTCAAGGAGGTTGTCTTAGAGGTGGACGTCGAAAATGTTGTGCAAGTTATCATTGACAATTCATCAACATATGTGGTGGCTGGGAGACTATTTAAGCAAAGACATCCATCACTCTTTTGGACTTCTTGCACAACCCACTGCCTTGACTTTCTTTTGGAGGATATAAGCAAAATTGATTGGGTGAGACCAGTTGTAGAAGATGCCAAAAATCTCACCAAATACATTTATAATCACCTTTGGGTTCTCAGTTTGATGAGAGATCACATCAAGGGGAAATAGCACGAGCGAGCAAATGTCACAAGTTTTGCAACTAACTTTCTTATGTTGCAAATTATTTGTAGTTTGTTGACACTGTTGAAGTAGATGTTCATGAGTCAAGCATGTCTTGATTCAACATATTCAAAGAATGTTGGTAGAGAGAAGACCGCAAAGACAGTTTTTTATGATGCCTTTATGAAGAGAGCTATAGAGCTTGTCAAAGTAACTTTAAATTTCAAATTAAATTTCAAGTCGATTCCTTTATTTTCAAATTTTTAAAGTATTTACTTTATTTGTAAGTTTGCAAATTTGATTTGTTTGTAACTTTGTAGGTGTTTGAGCCTTTGGTGAGGGTTTTGCGCTTGCTGGATGGGGAGCAAAACCCATTGGAATACATTTATAAAGAGCCATGGATAGGGCCAAAGAAGCCATCCAAAACTTTTATGGGAGGATAGAGGGAAATTTGATCCCATTTGGGAGATAATTGATCGGAGGTGGAATAATCAACTCCACCAACCCATTCATGTAGCAGGGTACTACCTTAATCTTAAGTTTTACTACTCCAATGTCATCATAGATGTTAATGGGGAGGTTATGGAAGCCCTCTCAACATGCATTGAGAGTATGACACCTGAGGTTGAAGCGAGGGGCCTCATTATTTCAAAGTTGCAGAATTGCAAGTAGGCTAGGGAGAGGCGCTTTTCTTTGGCACTAGCTGTTTGAGGGAGATCCACCCAGACACCAAGTAATAAAAATTGAAGTCCTTACTCTAACCTTACAAGCTACAAATTTACAATTATTAATTACTTACAAAAATTTGATTATCTTGTTTGCAGGATCTTGGTGGGAGATTGGGGTGGAAAGATCCCAAATTTTCAAAAGCTAGCCCTCCGAATTTTATCTCAACTTTGTAAAGTTTTTGGATGGAAGTGCAACTGAAGTTTGTTTGATGCCATTCACACAAAGAAGCGCAATAAGGTGACACAACGACGCATCAATGACTTAGTTTTTGTGCAATACAACCTTTGGCTTAGTACAAGAAAGGTGGACACATCACAAGAGCCTATTGATTTGGATGAGATTGATCTCTACAACCAATGGATTGTGTAAGACGAGGAGATCCCCTTGTTCACAGGGAATGAGATTGCTGATTTCGAGAGGCAAGCTATGGAGGGTGTAGGCAAGGGTACAATATAAGCATAAGATATTGGATTGGATGACATCCTTGTAGTTGTTGTCGAACATGAGACATATGAGGAGTCACTGCCATTAGGTAGAAGGTAGAGCCGCAGGGGCAACGCTTTAGGCAGAGTGAGGAGGCGCAACAGAGTGCAAGAACTAGACTCTCAGTCGCCCATATTTTTCACTAAAACAAGGGGAAATTGTAGATTTTTGTAATTTGTAACTTGCATCCATATGCAATTTATGATGATGATTTTCAATGACAATCATCATAAATTTATAAGTATCAGTGTGCTGTTATATTCGTATGATTATGTGATTTTATACTTTATTTGTATTCAAATCTAATAGAAAACACTTTCCCAACGTTTTACAGACTCATTTGATACATTTTGTAACTGTAATTTGAATAAAATTTAGGTTTTTTTTAATAAATTTAAGTATTTTTTTAAAGTTGCCAAATATTTGCTGAGTCAATTTTTTTTTAATTTGCTGAGTACGAGTATGCAAACTTTGGCCCAAACCTTAAAAGCAAAATGTTAGTCCTCATTTTTTATGTATACAAACATAACATTCTTTAGATTAAAGGCCCTCTCGCTATCAGAGCTGGCATTTTACTTTCAAGCTATGCCAGACTTCTGATGCAATTTTTGACACTGAAAAATTGGTTGGAATTTCATTGTTACAAAGAGTTTGAAGACCATGATCTTTTTCAAGGTCATCTACCTGTCCTACCCATTCAACAGGATTTCTCTGTACAACATCAATGATGTCTCTATATTCGAAGATTGCAATCATCATACATTTCCATATGCTACAATTTTGGCCATTAAATTTCTGGGACTTATGAGAAAGAGAGTGGTTAAGTTTGACGTGGTTGACTGTTTTTCTTCAACAGAAATGTTTCTGAAACCTTAGTTTGAAATTTTCTCATCTGAGCTCGTTTTATTTTGTACTTCATATAAATTACAAACTTTGAATTCTGATAAAAGCCCGATATCACTTCTGATACCGTCTTAAGGTATTTAGTTTCTGTCTCATACTATCTTGAACGTCAGATGTAAACAAAAAGAATCAGAAACTCTGTTACCTGATATAAATTCTAAAATGCACAGTTGGAACAGAACTGGCAGAATTTCTGGACTTTGCAGTTGGAAACAAAGCCGTCCTCTGTTCACATTTCACAGCACACAGCAAAATGAAATGCTGGCAACCAAAAACAGATGTAGAAATGTCAAAAACACATCCAGGACACAGGCCGACTCAGAGACCTCTGCTCTATCGAATACTAATTCTCAAACTTGATACGACTGCTTTAACATATTTCCCATCCTCAAACTGGTCACATTTCTGCCTTCTATCCACAGGCCTATCCTTTAACTGTTAGATCTATATAGCCGTTCAGGAAGTTACAAATCTATGCACTCTGCCTCTAAATAGTACCGTTCACATTCCCATTTGACAAAAACAGAAAAATCAGAAAGTCAGAAATCCTTGAGAACAGAAATATAATATTTCTTTACTTTTCAGAGCCACCTTTGTCCAGGCTCATAAGAAATTTTGTTTAGTCCAGATTTAACACTGGAACTCCTATTGATTCCTGACTTTGAATTGTGCATTCTCTTTTCTGCAGAGATACCTAAATCCTAGACTCTGTCCTACTCACTTTCAGATGCCTTCCTCAGGCTCTGACTTCAATCTTGGACCGCATTCACAGAGACCCATCACCTTGGACTCTCATACCATAAAGGAATATTAAAACATAACACTAGAGGATATAGAGAGAGAAGAGGGAGCAACACTTCATTCAATAATGCTCTGGTCTGCAAAGTCACATGAAGATGGTAATGGTAAGGAGACAGGCACAGGGCCACCATTCAAATTAGGGTATCCGGGTAAATGAATAAGGGTATGGCTATATTATGAATAGATATAGTTGCCAAGAGATGTGTGTATGAGCATGGGGAGGAGGTCTTTGTTCCTATACTGGAGTTTCCAGGTGACAATGGCATTACACATTTCTAGGGTTTTTTATCAAATGTATTTTTTACTTAGATTTTCGAGATTATTTCCACAAGTTATCTATGAACTGTGTTGTATCCACTTTTTTTTTTCGACGTTTCAGGTCTAACTTCTAGACCCCTCTTCTGGGACAAATCAGATCATAAGATGAGATAGCTTTGCTGATATTTTTATTAATATATAATTGTTTTTAATCTGTTCTTGTTAATTATAATTGTCAAACTCCTAACTGTTATCTAACTCATAACTATTACAACCAAGTAGAATATGACCATTACATATATTCTAATAGGAATCATTCTCCAATTTTTCATTTTAAAAATAGCTATTTTTCACAAGGAATCTAATGGTGCAATCAAATTCTGAAAATTATGCCTCAGTGACTAGGAAATCTCAAAACATCTAGCGAGACTCCTATACAGAACCGTTAGTGATAGAACGGCACAGAAATGGGAAAAAATATACGACAGGGTAACAAAGATGGGGATTGCTCCATGGAGCAAAAGGAGTTGTAGTATGATGCTTTTATCATTGAACACTTAACATATCATTGTGGAAAGTAATCACAGGTGCATATATTTTGCTTCTTCGGTACAAGCAACTTGTTATGGAATGGGCAGTGTTGCACAGTACCAAAATAGAGGGCTAATCACACACCCATCATAGGAGAGTTAGAAATACTTGCACAACTTACCTGTTTGCTGCAGTTATTACTCTCTTTCTACCTACAAAATGGGATTAGATGGGCAAAGATGGGCTAATAAGGGTGATGTGGCATGATTTTGATAGTGGGGAAGGACAATGTAATAATGGGAGCATAGGTGGACTAAAATGGTTGGACTGGAATGGGAAGGTAAAAATGGGTGTGGGTGTGATGTGCCCCCTTGCTTGAGGGGGTGGGATAAAATCATATAAAAGTGGAAGAGGGGTCATATTTATGACCTTATTTGGACATAATTAACTTGCCCGCAATAGTCATGGTGTACTTTTATTGTAAAGAAGATGAAGGTTAAATGACCAGATGATAGTAGTGTTGGATATAGAGGTGACACTCCTAAAGGGGGCTCCTTTGACTTGGTAGTGCGACCATGATGTCAATATCCCATCTGACTAGGACTTAGGTTGCCTAGAAACAAAAACAATATACTAATCAAGGTTAAGGAGACTCAAAATGATGCGAAATAATCCTCAGAGAAAGGCAAATGTGAAGAGTTCAAAGCCCCTTGCAACATAGTAGGTGTACCCTAGAAGGGAGATAGAACTAGACACATGCTAGGGCTAGGAGTAGCCTTTGTGTTGTAATGATGACGAGTCCTAGACGGGTTGGTTTGTAGTACTTTTTGTATGACACTTATGCCCCCCATGTGGTTACAACAACGATCTATATTCGAGACACAGACATATACCTCTTTTGACTTGGCTCCATATTTTGTCTAGTGATTATGGCATGGCTATTCTTTTTTTAATCTTTGGATGGGAGTATGATGTGGATGATGACATATAAAACATGTATGGATCATATGACAACATAGGCATATGCATTAGATCACCTAACCCTTGGTAATGTAGGCAAATAGGGCCAAAGAGGTCAGAGTCAAGGAGATGAACAAGGCATTCAGGGTGCGACAACAAAGCATTTGTAGTCAATGGCAGTGGTAAAAAACTAGGGCAATGATGTGACGAGAGAGGGCAAAACCTAAGTTCAACTGAATTGGACATTGAGGAAAACCACCTTGATGACCATGAACATGCATACTAAGGCCAATAAACCATAAGTTTGGGCACAACATACATAGATTGACTAATTGACATCCGTGGGCTTGTAAAAGGTGGGGGGGCCTACAAAGAAGGTAAGCGGTATGGCTCCCCTGCATGATTGTTATGAAGCTTATGGCATAGATTGATTTTTAACTTAATTTTTCACTTTTTGAATACTTTTCAAATACTTTTTGATCTTATAAATATTGATGAATTTCAAGCCAATCGCACGTTGCCATTACCTACACTAGAAATATCAAGCTCAAGACATGATACCACCCCTTGCTAGTCAAATGACAATAGCCTCGTGTCCTTACTTGCAGGTTGCATTGATATGTTGCAAGCTACGCATCGAGTCCATCTCCCTCCTCAATCCATTGCTCTCTCCTCCCCCTACTGATGTCAAGAGAGGTAAGTCCTCAATCTCCCGATGTCAATCGAGTACATATCTATGCAGGACCAATGTAGGATAGCCCCACCTTGAGACCATGGGAAAACACCTTAGATATACACACTTGGGCTGATTCCATAATACACACAAGCCAAACATGCCAAGACATTGGCATGAAGTAGATTATGTTGTAGTCAAGGAGTAATATCGACATGGTGCATGTAGTTATGAAGCAAACATGGTTGTACAAGAAAGGTAGGCTGGGCAGCCTAAATAGACTTGATTGCCATACATCGACTCCAATGGAAGATTAGGTTGGATCAAAAACAATTGGGAAAGCTCTATGTAAGGTGTATAGGCTAATAGACAAGAGGGGCATGACATGGGAAAAACTGGTCAAGGTATTGGCATGATACAAGTCCTGGCCAAAGTGATAGTGAATGGCGTGAGACAAATGCTCTTGAAGGGAAAGGAACCGTTAGGATTTTCATGGGAAAAATTGGTCAAGGTTTTGGCATGATACAAGTCCTGGCCAAAGTGACAGTGAATGGTTTGAGACAAATGCTCTTGAAGAGAAAGGAACCGGTAGGATTTTCAAACTCCCTTCAAAAGAGGGTAGATAAGTGAAGCTTGCAGTTTCCATAGTATTACATGAATTTATCTGGTCTAAGACAAATGGCATACCCTACAGATGAGGTCCCAAGGGAGACTCACATGAAATGGAGGCTTGAAAAACAATAGATCATGGGCTTGGTATGCAAAATTGTTTGTAATAGGTGCAATACAAGATAACGTGGCACTAGGTTTTCTCCTATAGAGGACACATACTTGGTTAACACAATGTCCTTTGAGATAGGAATATGTTTAGCAGGCATGAATAGACATGGTCAGTCCCTGGGAGGTTTTCCAAAGGAGGCGACCTAATAAGGGCTCTTGATTGCCATAAATGACCTGGGATATAGCCTATGTGCCCCCTTGTCTTGGGGGTGAAGGCGAGCCCTCTTGTGGGAGGAGGTCGGGAAGTGCTCCTCATAGCGGAATGTGATAACTTGGTTCTCATCATGCATAGATGGACTAGACATTGTTTCAACTCCTCCACCGGCATTGGAAAATTAGATTGGCTGATGGGTTCATTGTCTCTTGTTCATCTTATCACTTTGTTGTGGTCTTGATAAGCTTTAGTGTTGGGTCCCATTGGGCCTTAGGCTTAGACCCAACATAATGGATGTGATCGGAAGTGCTAGTTATGCCATGATTAGAATAAGCCAGGATATCAATAATTTAATCATCGCTTATGTTGATTCCTCCTAGTGTTGCAAGGAAAAGGATTAGGGCCCTTGTTAATAGTACAAACCTTCCCTTGGTACTTGAACTTGTTCAGTTGATACATAAACCATTGTATAGCACGCATATGGGGAATCCAAGGGGAACCTAGGAGAATGTTATATGTGAGATATTTGTCCATAACAAACATGATGTCCTCAGTCCTAGGTGCAAGGCTGATGTCGAGATTAGCTATTCCCATAGGTGTGGAGGATATGTTATCATGCCCCCTCATAATGGTATGTGTTGGCTTGACATTATTCTTTGTACAATTGATTTTGAGTAAGAACTCAGATGAGACTATATTCAATTCAACCCCTTCATCTATGAGAGCCCTCTTAACTAGGTGTTGATTGATTTGGACTTCAATGTAAAGGCTACGTCATTTTTTGTATCAAAAGATCATAGTCTGAGAGCATATTTCCAAAGTCGAAGAAGATGTTGTTTTGTATGGTCATGTGGTTTGACTTTTTGTAGCCAAGTTGGGCTCTTCAGGATTTTTGAGCTCTATAAAGCTGATTATCTTAAGGTTTCCTCTACCATCTGTGGGCTAAGGATTGGTATTTCATGGGCCAACAAAGTAGATGGTTTGCCATGGTTGGGCATAGGGTTTTGATTTGATGCCAAGGCTACTATTTTGTGTGAAAATTGAACCAAGAGATGAATTGTGAATGATGGACACCTAGACATTTGAGCATTGTTCCTTAGGGAATTGCTCAAGGGACCCTTTTAGTCCCCTGCATTTGCTATTATCACGACGAGGGATTTGATGATAAATTCACTGCTCTCTTTGGCGATACAACTTAGGAGGAGGTTTGTTGGGGTCAGACTCATTAGACTCATTGTACAATTGTTCTTGCTTTGGTTGTGTCATAACAATGTTGTTGTGGATGTTTTGTTCGTTGATGTTGTGCCTAATTTTGAACTTGGGATTATGGTCTTTTGAGGAATTGTAAGGTTGGCTAGTTCTTTTGAGGTGAGCCCTGAGGTTGGGCTGAATGTTGATGTGTTTTTGTAGTTTCTACATTGTTTAATCATCTGTTATTGGTCTTCATAGCTTGGTTGTTGGCTTGATAGGAATCTTTTTATAGTGTCCCTCAGAGTGTTGTTCTTATTGAAGATTGTATTGATATTATAGTTGGACTGACTTGTAAAGGCTTTTCCCATCAATTTGAAGGGCAACTTCTATAGCTTCTTCACAGTCTCAACATTTAGTCTTCATTATCTCCGATTAAACGTCCTTGTCAGATGACTTAATGAATAAATTTGACTCCACTTGGGTCATCTTAGGGGCGCTAGTTGAGGCATGGGAACAATTCTCCATCTCTTGACATAATTTGCGCAAGTCTTGCCCTTGTTTACCTAGTGCGTAAGAGTCCTCTCATGTCGATGCTAATAAGCTTATGGGTTTGAAAATATTTTACAAATAAGCCCGAAAGTTGCTTATAGATAGAACACTCTTCAAGGTGATGGAATCAATGAGGCTCCTCTCTCGTGCTTATGCCACATTTATTTATAGATCCTTCTTATGGGTTCGAAAATATTTGACAAACAAGTTTGAAAGATGCTTAAAGGTATAGATATATTTGTCGGTCCTCCTTCCTACCTCTGTTTCCCAATTTAATCTTAAGCGGGGATGTTATAGTCCTTCAACATACTAGATATGTCTCTATTTTCCCACTCTCGTCCTGCTAATCTTCGAGGCCTCCCAAAACTCCTTGTTCTCCATATCTGCGTGCATGCCCATAACTTTATTGGGGAGGCTTGTTAATTCTGAAATCAGCTGGCCTATATTAAATATTGCCTTTTCTCCAATGTACATCACCTTGTGATGCGTGTGGCATAGTAGGAGGCACGTTCATTTTCTCGACTTCTTGTAAAATGGGAGTTGCATGGCATGTTATAGGCCAATCCTTCTAAGAATAGTCTACAAATAAGTCCTTTTTCATCGTCATGTCTATCTTATTGGATCCTAAGTATAGTCAATGTTGGTAATTATGTATTGATTTTTGCCTCCTTGTGCACGTGGTACTATAGGTTCGATGAACTCAATGGCCCACTTATCAAAGGGGGTCTTATCATACTTATGTGTAGGTATGCTACCGCTCGGCCCTTCTTAGCACTCATGCATGTGCTCTCAAGCGTCACTAAATAGTGATGGCCACTACAACTTGATTTGGAGGATTGCTCAGTGTAGATCCTCTTCAATGTCTCGTGCATTTCAGGCCCTGTTGTAATGTTCACGCAACACATTTTCTTTCTTTCTTCTCCATATGCATCGGCACACAATTCCATCCCGCACAAACTTAAAGAAGTGCTTGTTTATCATAAAGAACTGGGCTGATCGTGCCACAAGTTTATCTCATTTAGCCATCGATATAGTGCATTGACAAGGTCCCTGATGTTGAGTAGTCTTGAATCTCAATAAACTTGTTTAGGTCCCTAAAACCCAACGATTGTGTGGGAGACTCGATGTCTACATCCTTGTACATGAAACACGCCTTTGTGGCCAACATAGCTTCTACACTTTTCATGCCCTCTTTGCCCACATGGTTTAGTGAAATCAATACTTCAGGTTTTTCCCCCTGCATGGATCCTTGCGCATTGCTTGCTTGCAATTTCCCCTTTGGGCATGTATCTTTAACTTGCATTTTGTCATTGCTAGGCCCTACTCTTGGCAATGTAGGTACCTCCGTCTTTTCCTGTAGTTGATCCATATGGGGTGTAGACTGGGACCTTGTGAGGTGGATGTCTCGTATGCATATTCCCATTGGTCCTCAACAAGGATACTGCACACACCACCTTGTCCAACTTGCATAATTTTGTTTGCCTTTACATATTGTCTTTTGGGTGGTTCCATTTGTGCATTAATTGCCTTCACTCCAGTGCGTCTACTTTCTCTTGTGCCACACCAAAGTCATCTTGGGAGGTTTGAAGGCATGGGGGATTGGACTTGGAAATTTCCTTCCATGGGTTGTATAAATTTCTATCCCCTCATGGCATAGTACCACATCCTTGAGTTCCCTTAGAGGACCTATCATTACCACCCTAATGTGCATCCACCATCACTCCAACGGGGGGTGCTTATGCACATCTACGACTTCGTGTGGCATCCCCAACTCCAAGTCCTGCATTGGTCCTCAACAAGGATACTACACACACCGCCTTGTCCAACTTGCATACTGTTTTTTGCCTTTACATATTGTCTTTTGGGTGGCTCCATTTGTGCATTAATTGCCTTCAACGCAATGTGTCTACTTTTCTCTTGTGCCACACCAAAGTCATCTTGGGAGGTTTGAAGGCATGGGGGATTGGACTTGGAAATTTCCTTCCATGGGTTGTATAAATTTCTATTCCCTCAATGCATAGTACCACATCCTTGAGTTCCCTTAGAGGACCTATCATTACCACCCTAATGTGCATCCACCATCGCTCCAATGGGGGGTGCTTATGCACATCTACAACTTTGTGTGGCATCCCCAACTCCAAGTCCTCGAAGGAGAGATTTGGTTCCTCTTGGTTGCCTAAAAGGCTTGTGAGGCACATCTTCCCTATATAGTACACACATCTTGGCTTGGTTTTTGTCTTCTTGTGCACCCATATGGGATGTGTGGAAGTCTTGGGTTTTGGCCCTTTTGTTTGATGTTCTTGAGCTACTGGGTTGTACAAGATATTCTTGGGTTTGGAATTGGTGGGTCCCTTCAGCTACATCCAGTTAGATATTTCAGTCACTTTGCACCCATCTCTCCAAAAGTAGCTTGGAGTCTTCAGAAGAGTTGTCATTGGTGTGATTGATGCAATCTCCTTGATGAACGGTAATATTGTATATATTTTTTCAAGTCATTCTCCACACCCATTGATTCTATGTATGCTTTCCCTTGCTTAAGATCTAGAGGAATCGTCACGTGCTAGGAGTCATTTTTCAAACCTCATCCAATGTTGATTGAATCTCATGTTAGCATTGCTTTCATAACACTGAGGTTGTCCCAAGAGTGTCGGATAGTTCTCAGCTTCCACAAGGTTGATTACTTCAAAATTGAAAACAAACTTGGCACCCATGATATTGAGTTACATGTTCCTTAAGATTCCTAGAGGTTGTTTGAACATCTTGTTGTCTGAGAAGGTTTGAGTGTCAGATTCCCCATTGCCCTTCATGCCTCTTGTGTTAGCATGCTAACCTATGCACCACTATTTGTCATGATGTCGCATATGTCTTAGCCATTGATAGTGGCATCTATGATCAATCCCTTGTCATATTTGCTATTGCATGTTAGGCAAACCTTTCTCAGGGCCAATGCTTCCTACACGATGTCATGTTGATCTTTCATGCTAACATTGTCCTTAATCTCAACGCGCAACCAATCACACAATTTTGTAACAACTTATTCTCTATAGAGCAAAGTCGGTATAGCTTTTAGGACTTCCAACTCGGTCTCCTTGCTTGGAGTCACTTCTTCGATGTCGCTTCATCACTTCTTTGGAGCTTCCACCAACACTCCTTGGAGCTCCTTGATTAGTCTGGCAGTTTCCATAAAAATCAACGATTCTCCCCTTGCTTCTTCATTTCGAGGTAGTCGGACTTCGGCGTTGCATCCTCATGGGACCACTTTACCTTGATCTTGACCTTGGGGTGTGTAAGGGTATTAGGACTTATCCCAATGTGCTCTCTTGAGTGGGTAGTCACATTTTCTTGTGGTGCACTCTTGGCCATTGCAAGCATGGGATCTTATAGGGGCCAAAGATTCCATGTGTTCAATTTGGCTGGTTGCATGAACCATGCTCATTCCTTTTCTTCACTTCTCTTGATCCAAGATCTTATTGATTAGCCATTGATGGTCTTTGGTACAATGTTCAGTGTTGCACTCCCCACATGTCGGGAACTTTGGGCATCCTTGCCAAAAATAGCTAGGTCACCGCACTTATAACATCCTCTGCTTTGCGTAGCTCTTGTACGTCTTCCTTGACAAAACTAGCATCCTCTCATGTTTTGGCCTCCGTGCCTTGATCGTTTAGTGGCGTTGTGAGATTCAAAAGTTGCTTGCCTAAGCCCTTTTACATGGGCATCACCTATTGAGTCTATAATTCGACAATCTTTGGTATCATGTGCACTACTCTTGTATGCATTACACCAACAACTTGCTGCCATCTTCTTGAGCTTTTTGTAGGAACACACACTCTAGCAGGATAATCGACACGTGTGTATTCTTCCATCACACAATCCGCACACCAAAGTCCCCTTCCATTCTCCACATGTCAAGAACTTTGGGCATCCTTGTCAGAAGTACCTTGGGTCACCACACTTGTAACATTCTTTGCTTTGCATAGATCTTGTATGTCCTTGGCTAAATTGTGTTTCAGTCTCCAAGCCCTAATACTTTAGCGGCATCATGTGATTCAACAGTGCCTTGCTTAAGCCCTTTTGTGTGGGTGCCACTTATGGAGTATATACTTGGACAATCTTTGGTATCGTGTGCACTACTCTAGTATATTTTTCACCAACAAATTGCCACCATTTTCTTGAGCTTCTAGAGGAGCACACATTCTTGTGGGACATTAAGTATGAGTGTCCTTCCACCACCCAATCCTCACACCAAAGTCCCATTCCACTCTCTACAAGTTGGGCAACATTAATTTGTTCTAGTTTATGTGCCATATTGACAATCTGGGCTTCCACACGAGTGTTAAGACTTGAAGATTGTTCCAAGTCTCCTATGACTTCTAATTGAAATGCAGCTTCTAGTGCAACTCTATGGTTCTCATATGTCTTCTGACTCATAATTCTCTTCAGTGCTAGGAGAAGATTTCCGATGAACCATTCCTTATGTTGTTTCGGGTGTATCTGATATGGCAGTTTGGCTAACATGTCCTAAAATTTAGAGTCGTACAAGTGCACACTCTACCTAGTGTATTACCTGATATCATTGAGTGTAGTTATATTGTGTTGCTCTAGTTTAGAATATCGAACTCCTCCAGGAAGGTCTTTTTTAGCATGTCATGGTAAGTCGTTGTCTTATCAAGCTCATATTTGTAGTGCAGAGTGTGTGCATGGTTGGACAGGGTTGCTACGAACTAGTTGTTCTTGTGTGTGGGTTTTGTGACTCCCTTTGCTTGCCACAAAGTTTCACATTTTTGCTCATGTTCTTCAACATCCTCCAATCATAAATACCTTGCATTGCTAGAGCCATCTCATAGATTATTGTTTGCTCAAGTGGAGGAGGGGGAGGGGAAGGTGGAGGTGGAGGTGAAGGTGGTGGCAGTGGAGGGGGATTATTATTGACACCTTGGTTGCCCCCTCCATTGGGTATTCCTACTATTTTTCATTGTGATCATCCTTTGGTGTCATGGTCCTCAGGGGCTTTGATCTCTTGGCCATGCATTTCCCTCAATCAAAATTGTTTTGTCATCCACCTAAGTTTGCTTCGCATCTAGTGCATCACTGTCTTGTGGGTCTCTGACTTTGCTCCTATTTTTCATTGGATAAAAGGCATGCGTGGAGTGACACGTTGGGGAGGGTATACGGGTTTGGCTCTGTATTGCCTCAGTGCCTTGATTTCTTTGTGACTTTGGTTGGGGCCGAGGAATTCTTCCACAAGTCATTGTTCAGGTGTCCAGGTCACCAGCTACCAGCTGTGCTCACCCATCTTCATGTGGGTGGAATGTTAACCCATTGCACAACAGTGCGTTGGGCATCTTCCCTATCTTCCATGGGATCCATTAATCCCCTGCTGACCCAACATCACCTTGCTGGGCTCTATCGAACTAGCACCAACCCTTGTGCCTTCATGTATCATTACAGTCGTAGCATCCTACCCATAGTTGGCATAACCGGTTGGGGCGAGTACTCGCCGAGGGCCCAAAATGGGTAATCGGCGGTTCTTCGACCCGCTCGGTCGAATAACCGGCAGAGGCAAACGATAATTGAAATTCTCTCGAAGTAGACAATATATAAATAAAATAAACATTCAAGTATAAGTTTACATTTAGATTGGGACGTCTAGTTTCTTATACTTGAATGTTATACTTTAAGTTATAGTTTATTTATATACTTTCAGGATGTTTGAGAGTGGTTTCGCACCTCTAGGAGGTATAACGCAAATTCTAGGTTTTGGAGGATCCTATCACATTTCAAACTTAATCAGATTTCAGGGTTTCAGGCTTTTAGACTTAGCCATATTTTAGGGTTTCAAAATTTCAAGCAGACATCATAGGAGGAATTAAGGTTGCATGAAGGGATGTAGGTATGATAGAATAGTATGAGAACATCTCTCGCAAAGTGCCACAAGCCGAACCCACCCCATTCCTTGTGCATAGATTTCTAGATTTTCTCAGTCTCCCTTAGTTTTCTAGAGAGCAGGGAAGAGAAAAATATAGAATCTTGTAATTTGTACTTGTAGATTCTTGTATAAGTATCATTATATCAGTTTTAATCTATGCATAGGGAATGGGGTGGGGCCGACTTGTGGCACTTTGCGAGAGATGTTCTCATACTATTCTATCATACCTACATCCCTTCATACAGCTTTTATTCCTCCTACGATGTCTCCTTGAAATTTTGAAACACTAAAATATGGCTTAGTTTGAAACCCTAAAACCTTGAAATCTGACTAAGTTTGAAATATGATAGGATCCTCCAAAACCTAGAATTTGCATTATAGCTCCTAGAGGTCTGAAACCAATCTCAAACATCCTGAAAGTATATAAACAAAATATAACTTAAAGTATAAGGTAAACTTATACTTAAATGTTTATTTTATTTATATATTGTTTGGTAACCGGCAACTAACCGGAGAGTACTCGCAGTTAAAAAAAAATTGCGGTTTTTCTAGCGCTGGGGGTTTTGAGTGGCGAGTATTCCCCTGATGAAATTCCTGGCGAGTAACTGACCAACTGGGAGTTACTCACCGGTTATTCCATCTAGATTCCTACCATCGAACCTGCTCTCGTTATTATTTGTTTGTGCGCATGCCTTCCCATTGTGGCTCACCCTTCCCCTTTACTGTTGATTTATGATGCGCAACTTTTGCCATGCCATTACTACAGACTCATCTCCTTTCTCTTCCATTTGCGGTACCACCGAGAGTTTAGTTTGTGTGGGGAAAACAACATGCAATTGCCTCAAGGGTTTGACGGATGTAATCGTCAGTTCTAACTCTTCTAATCCGCTCACTTAGAGGCCTAATGATGTCATTGTTTTTCGGCAACCATCTTGCTCCAATCCCTCAATACAATAACTTGTTCCCATATACATAAGAGGGCCCTAGCAACAACACAAAAATTGTTGGCTAAATCTATAAGGTTATGGGTTCTATGCTAACAATATGAGTGTGTCGGCATACCACTCCCCAAGACGAGTACTCACTTGAGTGCAAAGCTCCGCCCCCCCCTTTGGTTATGCATGTCAAGGTGGACTAAGGGGTGTGTGAGCACACACATTGGCATACAAGACTTGATACACACAACATACAATTAATGGCGGAACTTCACGTTATAACAAAGATGTAGAACAACCATTGTCATAACCACAAAAATCCATCAACATATGCCAAACAATTGAGAACTAAGTTAATTATTCCATCACATTAGTTAACAAGCTACATATGTAGGGGTATTGTCCCCTATGAACAATGGTGGACAGACAATAAATCCAAAATGCCTCTTATGCTATATTCGACACTCTATCTTATCTCCTATCCTAGATATGCTTATGCTATCACACACATCCCCCTCTAAAATGAAGTGCAAACCTCTCCATATATAGAAGATCAGTGGGAAGGTCATTATAAAATGGAGCCTCACTTTGGTTGTGAGAGAGCTGGTAGTCAAAGATTGCCTCTGATTCTTGGTAGGCCCCCTGCATAGTGGTGGCTCTTAGATGTTGATATGCACTGATTTCATACCTGGTCCTTCGATACATTGCATATTTGTCCCACATAGTAGTCCTGCACACTCTGTTTCTTCATGGTTCTTGTGCCCATTGGAACTTGGCAAAATTTTCAAAATTTTTGGGGGCCAAAAGTTTCTGAGATCATTCAAACTCATTTCCAAAAGGGGAGAATGCCCTATTTGTAGAAACATCTCTAGGGTTTTCCTCAAATGTTAGAAACATGAATAGAGCAAGGGTAGCCAATTTGTCAAGGCAAAGGTATTGTTTCTTCCCTTTGAAATGCTTGTGACAACCACATCGAAACTTAGACCAACCTTGTTGGGTGTGGATGTTACTATTGTGTGGGGTTATTGGGTATAGAAATCGTAAAACTTGAAAGATGTTTTTTTTGGCCATACAAACTCAAAATTAGGGCATTGTTATTTTATTTTTTATTTTAGCTAATTATTGCAAGGAATCTATTGGTGAAATAAAATTCGGAAAATTACACCTCAATGAGTAGGAAAATATAAAACTTCTAGTTAGATCCCCAAACAACCATTAGTGACATATTATGGTGCCAAATGGGTAAAAATATGTGACAAGCGAAACAAAGATGGGGATTGCTTAGAGGTGCAAAAGGGGAGTTCCATTATAAGTAAAGGGTGTTTTTTTCAAAATCACAGCAAAGCCAGATGCCCGTTTGGCATATGAGAACCCCATTGTGGAAGCCCACAAGGGGATTTATTTCCTCTTATATTATATATTGTTCAAATTATTTACCCGTGGGCCTTGGCTTCATGACCAACTTTGGAAATAAGCCAGACCTTGCCAATCTGCCTATAGTTGTGAGTATGAAGCTTTCAACATTGAACACCTAATATAACTCTCTGGAATGTAATCTAAAGTGCATACAGTTTCCCTCTTCGCCATATGGTCTATCTTGCTTGAGACAAATAAGAAAATTTGAAAAACCAAATATATTTTTTCACACAGATTTGGCTAAAAATTGAAAAAGGGATTAGCTGAAACTATTAGTCGACTAATGTGGAATGAAGAAGATAGTAATGTGGAACAAAGAAGATACTAATGTGGAATGAGGCACAAACAAGAAGTTGAGAAATGTTGTGTACTTATGCACATGATATTGGGACGTAATTAGGGTTATGGGGTAGCTGACATGTGACGTGCATAACCTTAAGAAAAATTATGACTGCGATTGTTTTGTTTTGTCGAGGCGAAGCTAATGCCAAGCGTTTACATCAACCATAAAATTAATGTCTGAGACCCTTTTAAAACCCAAAGTGCCCTGGTGAGATCATAATAGAAAACTTCCTATTGGAGTGCAAGAAATTTTGTACTGCAGAATTTGAGTTATCAGGAACACAAATCGATGGACCTGACAAGTGAAAACTAGGAACCATAGTGAGATAATCGACAAGGAAGAAAAAGGGCAGGATACCAAAAATAGTGTACAGATTTTCTAGAATCAATCAAGTACATAATATTTTGTCTGACATTTCGGGTCTCTCTGGAGGACCTGTCATCAGGGATAATTTTGAAGCATGACATCTGCAGAGAGACTTGAAATGTCGGAAAAAATATTATCTATGCAGTTGATTCTAGTATACCCTCACACTATAGCACACTGCAAATTGTCACTCGAATAAAAATACCGAAAAATAATCGCAGCACGAAAAATATTTCAAATGGTTTTTGGAAAACTTCTAGAAAGTATTGTCACCAAAGTCTTCTCCTTGGTTCCTTTCATTTGCATTGCAGATTTGCTGCGCAAATCACCACTTTAATTATGAATACAAAAAAATGTAAATATGTTTGTAGCAATATAAATGTACGTAGTGAGATATATGGAGGATACAAAGACCCAAATATTGACTATACTTAAACGAATACCCTCAAGGTAGGGTTACCCCATACAATAATTCTTAGGAAGGTTATGCTTCAGAAGAATACTAGAAATGTAAATATGCTGATGATTTCACAAATGTGCACACATGAGATATATGGAGGGAACCACATATTTATACTCTCGGAAGAAAACCCGTAAGGTAGGGTTACACTGGACAATAATCCTCAAGGAGGGATGCACTCCAAAAGGTCTACCGATAAGCAAGTACAATTCTGATTAATACCTCCCAGGATGATAATGAAATGATGAATCCTATTTATATAAATTACAACTTAATTATACTAGGGTAGGTAAAACCCTAACCCACAAGGTACCCATTTGACTCATAAACTAATAACACTATGGTAGGGTAAATACCTAACCACCAAGTTACCCTCTTGATCTATGCGTGCCATATGTCAGCTACTCCATAACCCCAATGAATCAAAATATCATAGACATAGATATATAACAAAAACTAGTGGAGTTAACCTTGTAGAGCTACAAAGTGAACTGCTAGCTGTTCAATTTATTCCTGATTCAAGCCATCCAGAAGCCCCTCTTCATCCATTCATAAAGTTCAATATCAATGGAGCTTCCAGAGATAATGGAGACCATCAAGTATAGGATGTCTATGAAGAAACTGCATAGGGGAATACCTGCTAGTCTACTACCAATTTATGAGTAAGGAAAAGAATAATGTTGCAGGGATTGAAGTAGAAATGTCAGGAATTAAGCATGCATTGTAGCTGCATCATTTTCATGCGTTATATGAAGATGGTGTCTTCAAGAGCATATTTACTATGAACTCTCTCCACAACATGCAATATTTTCTGTGTTATTTGGAAAATTTGTAGGATGATCTTCGTTTGAAGTATCTATATAGTGGGAATTGAGAAGATGTACAAGGAAATACATGGCCTCTCTTCGTGAACTTTTGGTATTGCAATGGAGCCAAATTGGCTGAGGAGGAACTGCCTTTGTAATGTGAAGGTTGATTTTATTCCTTCAAGATCCAGTAGGTCATAATCACAACATTAGAAACTGACTCTCAAATAGAGATTTGAATTAGAGAGGCACCTTGGGAGGTCAACTGATTGCGAACGAGCGGAGCTTGATCAGCAGGGTATCTCATACTCCTGTTGTTATGCAGCGTCTCTTTGGGCAACTTCTCTAAGTGTGTGACGGTCTTTTTGGATCTGGTAAGCATTTTGAAAACAATCTGCTTTATAAATTCTTTATTTATTGTAGAACGATTAATGTCTACTGCGATACTAGACCATCGATAACAACGTACACAGAATAGTAATCCGAACAATAGCAACTTGTATTCATATGTGATAAGTCTTAATACAATTTGCACAATACAAGGAAACCCTGATACTGATGCCCTTTTCCCGACATTCACAATGCTTCATAAAGGAATAGAACAAATCGGTCGGTGTGGTTAATCCAACCCTCACAACTGACCAGACTAAGGTAATTACTCCTAACCAACAACATGCTGACAAATTAACAAAACATGCTGGTTACATTTATTCGTAAATGACAAATCAACTTACTACATTATGCCCCCTTTAGATTAGCTGGGGTCCCTTCTGACTATAATAATAAAAAATACCTCAGGAAGAAGCAGCAGGAGGAGGGGCAGAGGAAGATGTCCCTAGAATAAGAGGGGAGTCAGCAGGACCACCAGTGGGAACCGATCCTGAAGAAGCTGTGTCCCAACTTTAACTGCTGGAGCTCGGCACAAAGAGCATAAACTTCAGTAGCATGGAGCTGCAATTGCTTGGTGGCAATAAGTTTATGTTCTTGTGTATGTCTAACCAGGCGGACAGCCTACTGAAACTTGGCTTGCTCCTGAGTAAGCAGGTGCTCGATCTCCACAACCCTGTTTACCTGGACCTGGGTAAGCTGAGTTTGGTGGCTTAACTGTTCTTGGAACCTGCCACGCTGATCCTATAACTGTAATTGGATCTCAACTAACTGTAAAGTAGTCTTGTCCTTTTCCGCCACTTCACCAAAACCCTTCAAACATGACTCCTTTGATGCCAAGGCTGCAACTCCAAAATTTTCCAAATTTTGATCCTCTGCTGAAAGTAAAAACCTGAAGTGTTCTATTATACTGCCCTCCTTTGCTTCATTCAATTCGTGGAAATCTTGTAGGTTGTTGAGTACCTGTGTGGTTTGTTGCTTTGAGAAATCGGTTTTAACTAGGCCGTATGGGGTTATGGACACAATTTTTTTTATATCCCTAACTGGACGAACAGTGGTTTGTAAGGAATTGTCATCACCTTGGTCATACGGCAAAGGCAGACTTTGAGCAGCTAAGTGAGCGTACAAGCTGAAGCATAGTAGGCGAACAAGAAATGAAATGAAATGAAATGAAATGAGTTTTAATGACGTCCACGAGACCAAATAGTTTATGGGACCAAGTTTCAAGATCATTAAAGATTTTTCATATTCTTTTCGAAGTCATTTCGCCTCTAATGAATTTTTACCAACACTCAGGCTGTTGTGTCGCCTCTCCTCCTCAAATAATTCACTAAAACTGCCCACATTCACACTGTTATCCTGCTGTATACGAATATCCTTGTACACATCACTCCTTGTACGCATCACACTCCGTAATGAAGTGTCGTTCAGTTTCAACCACTCTATCATTGCAAAAAATGCAAGTCCTATATTCCTATCTTTCCTTGAGAACCGTCCATCTTCCCATTTCACACCTTCCATGGTGTGAACCGGTCCTCAATTGTGCTATTAGGGAGGGGGCATACAGTGGACTGTGGCTGTACGGGCTTTATTTTCTGCTGTGGCCATACGGTGGGTGAAAGTCGGTTTGGATGTGCGGGTGTGAAGGGTTGGACATACAATGCAAGAGCATTTGGTGAGGTTCAGAGCGTTCGGTGAATCTATTGTACTGCTAGGTAATTTAGAAGTAGGCTTATGGTTAGGGGACTTACTATTCTGTTTTGGTGTACTGTATGGTGGCTTTTTGCTGTGTTTCACGAGACCAAGGGAGGCGTACTGTTGCCTTTCTTTCCAGCCGTTTCCCCATTCATGTATAGCTGACCACACTTTTTTATTTTTTTTGGCTAGTGGGCCCTTATGTTAAGTTGTTGCTTGGCTTGACTTCAATTATATTGATATTTTCTATGCACATTTTATATAATTTTAATTTAGAGCCGTTCACTGTGCCTTTAACCATCATCCCATTCAAGTTTTCCAGCCCGACTGCCCCATTCTCCAAGATTTATATAATTTTATATGGTCCCGACGTAACACTTTGAAGTTCCCTGGCTTAGTTTTGTGCCACCCGTTATATCTCAGTACTAGAGCTCCAGATTCAGAGTTCCTTCATTGAAAGTGTTTATCGTGCTGATACTTCCTTTTTTGCATGAATTTACTTGTGTTCTCTGCCATCACACGTTCATCCTGCTCGAGCATATCCGTCGTATCTGATCGTAATTTAAAACTAGATTGTACTTAAGGAGGTTGTACCTCTCCTATTAATTTTTTTTACTTTGACCTCTCGTTCACACTTGTTGAAGTCGGCTCATTAGAATGCATGTCGGTTAGCTGTTCCAATTGGCAGGCCAATTTTCCATCGAACATTGCACCCTTAGACGTTGTAATCGTTGAACTCCGGTGATGATTCGGTAGGACTTAGCATTACCAACATCTACCGTTGGTCATCTTGCTGCAAGTTTGGCCTTCATCAATCTCCATAATCTCCACGTTATTACAATCAGGTTGGAACGTTTTGTAGTCTTCTATTTGCTAATGGAATAGATCGTTGATCATCTTCGGAGCATGATTTTAACTCCAAGACCCTTTCATCGTTCAGCGTTACTGTACCTTATTTTGCTTCAACTGAGCATTCTTATTCAGATTCTGAATCCAATGAGTTTGATGAAGTTGCTTCCTCACTAATTGCTCGATTCTTCTAGTCTATGACATACTTCCTTTGTTTTCAATCGAAATCAAATTATTCTTCTAGTTATTATTGGCTTTGGCTACTATCAACCCGCTGATACCAAACTCTACCCAATAGTGCATCATAGGCCTTCTTTTGCACTGAGATGACCATAAAATTCAACAAAAAGGGTTGGGTTCCAATAATTATTTTTTGTCCCATCAGTACACCCGATACCTTAATACCATGTTGATTTGCTCCTACAAGTTGGATTGTTGTTGGCCACATATATGGCTTCCCAAGACTCTTCCAAGTCTTTTCTAGAAGAACATTCACACTAGAACCACTGTCAATGATAGTGTTTGTCAAAATTCTACCCAGAATTCCCATATCCACAGCCGCTGATTGTCGAATTAGGTACATAGATAGGAGCATAGGATTGTTCAATTGGTCCCCTGACAAGGGTGGCTTGACTATAGGTTCAATCTTTTGTTTTGTGCTCTCCCTATCACCGAACTTTAGGTACACCATTGTGTGCTCCATTTCGAGCCAATGTCGTGCAGGGTAGTAGTTAGAGCATTTTTGAGTTCTGGGATGATTTACAAGAAGTCAACTATCTTCACAGGGATAGTGGTTTGCAAGATGTCATGCAATAGATTTTTTGGACTACAATCTACTTCTCATTGCACTTGTACATTCATTTGAGTGATGTCGTTCTTTGACCATGGTCCTCTTGATTTCCACCCTTGCTTCGGCCAACCTTTCCTTCTTCATACATGGTTCGGTGGTAATTGGCTTTCTTCACTTGTGCTCTAGAAATTGCCATAACTACCTTTCCCTTGGCTACGCCAATCATATTGACATTGGCTTGCTTTGGACAATTGCCATCGTTATGTTTCTTGGGCCCACACCATCTATAGAGAAGTCCAGTGTCATTTTCGTTAGGGAAATCTCTTGTGAAATGGCCCCACTCAATGTACTCCCAACATTGTATAGTTGGCCGCCCTTCGGAGTTGTACTGAATCTGATTCCCACCACCGCTATTATTCTATCTTCAATAGTTCCTTGGCAGCATGGTGGGTGGTGTTAATGACTCTCCTTGTGTGAATAGTACTTGGCCACTCTTATTTCACAAATTATACAGGGAGCCCTTGACTGAATGTCTTATAACTTGACAAATCTCACACAAAAGATCATTACTATCGTTATTATCTTTTGCCTTTAGTTCCTTCATCATCTAGAGCATGTTTTTTCTCAAGGCTCGCACTCATCTTGGTTTGTTGTCATTGGAATTAGAGTCATCTTCACTTCATCTTCGTGTGTGTGAGGATGATGTTTTCTTCTCACTTTCAATGTCCATGGCTCGGTTGTTGGCATCTTTGTATGACGATGGTGGGACTCCCTTTATTTTTTTCTCAACGAGGGAATTGAACCTTCAGTAAGCCATCTCTTTTTCAGCCCACTAGCTGGTTCCTTCTCAAGTTTTCCAAGAAATTCCTTGAGTCTCCTATTGTAAACCTGAACTGTCTCGTGTTTACCTTATCTAGTGTTGTAGATCTCTGTGACAATCTCGTTGTTGTCTCTCAAGAGTTTGAATGCCTTTTTGAATGCTTGCTTAAGTGCTGCCCATGTTGCATTGTCAGTGCTTGATGCATTGGTGTACTAATTGATGCCATTTTGAAGCATCGCTGGGAAGCATCTTAACCACATTCGAGCATCTATTTGTCCATTGATAGCCCAGATAGCTATGCACGTAAGACCATGCCGAACTAGATTGTTAGATCCGTCACCAGTAAATTTTGGTAACTTCTACTTTTCTAGCGATGGAGTTGATGTGGTAACCATGGCTTTGGCAATTTTTTTCGAATACAAGTCTACCTCATCACACAAGCCTCATATCTTTTAGCAAAGGCTGCTTTGATGGTCCAATATCCTACTCCTCTCCAAGCCTTTCTTGTAGCATGTTTTGAAAGGGTATGGTATAATTACACTATAATACTGACTTGCTTATTGACGAGATACATGCCTTCTCAAGGTTATAATTTCTTTTGACATTTGTCCTCTTGAAACTATCCACTTCTCTGAAAAGATAATCACACCTTGCTATGAAACAAAAGGTGACTAAAGATATTTTAACTTGCTCATCAAATAAATTGTGGTTTGAGAGAAAACTTCCCATGATTTTCATTTGACGTGACATATAGGTCATCACCATTGTGCCACTTGCCCCTTTATGAAAACCAATTAAATTAATGGAATAATGTGCTTGAAGGACACAAGTACTTTTCATCATTTTAATTCCACCTCTGATATCGGCTGTGTTGCAGGAAATGTCCCCCCTCCCCCACATTCCCTATCTTACGAAAACACCAGGGAAATGTATTGGAAACATCCCAGAAACACTTGAAAACCTCTAGACGTTTCCGTGGTGTTTCCAAGAGATTCCGACAGAAAAAATAGTTGAAGTCAACAACTTAAAAATAATTAAATGTAAAACCAGCGGAACTAGACAATCTATATATAAAATAAACATTTGAGTATCTTATACTTTAAGTTATATTTTATATATATACTTTTAGGATGTTTGAGAGTGGTTTCCGACCTCCAAGAGCTATAATGCAAATTTTAGGTTTTGGAGGATCCTATCATATTTCATACTTAGTCAGATTCCAAGGTTTTAGGGTTTTAGACTTAGCCATATTTCAGGGTTTCAAGATTTCACAGAGACATCATAGGAGGTATGAACTCTGCATGAAGGGATGTAGGTATTGTGAACATAGGAATCCAATAAGGGGAGATTAGTATCATGTAAGTAGATGAAAACAAATCCAAAAACACACTAATAAACTAACACCTTAATCCTAGATATTAGGGGGGAGTTTGGTGAGAAAAATCTAATGAAGACACAACTAAAACATGAAGAAATAACAAACTTTTTTCACCTTCCTTGATTGCCCCAAAGGATTTGTTTGTTGGCTTGCTTGGCTTGTGCTTCAAAGGTTTTCGTCAATGGAGCTTGGCTATTCTCCACTTCCTCTTGACATCATTGGCTTTGTGGCTTTGGCTTGTGAAGCTTGACTCACTATTTTGACATAATAACACTATATCGAAATAGCTTTGAAATCATTTGTGCATTATAACTTTACGCCAATATAGCTTAAAATTATGAGTGTGATGCCTTCTATTTATAGATTTTTGCAATTGGTTAGAATGAACCTGAACCATCCATCTCAAGATGAAGATGTGTGGCTAAGAATCAATTCAATTTTGGAGGCTAAAATCAATAAATGCCTTCATAAATATTAAAGATAGAGGGGCATTATAGAGGCATGGGAGGGCTTAATCAGATATTTGTTGCAATTAAGGCTTGTGGATGCCACCCCATAAATAACCTCCCCTGATGATGCAGATATTAGAAACCAATTTTCATTAATGAAATATTCAACAAGTTCCATGAAAAATTAACTGAAGCTCTTGATTCAAATTAATTAGTCTTAAATATGATTTATCAAATTTGGTGCAAATTTTGAAAATCGGTGCTCAAATTAATCAAACTGGTCAAAATATTGTATTATTGGCTCAAAATTTGACTAGATTGGAAAAGGCGATGTTAGATGTGTTGGATCCGTTATCCCGTTTAAGATGTTGCTAACACAAAATAACAAGGGCACGTGTCTTGTACAAAAAAATTGGTAGAAAAGAGCAATCCAGAGCACTCAGGTGCGAAGATGTCATTTTGACTGGAAATGATCTAATCAAAGTTAAGCTATCTCATAAAATGCATTGCCCCATTTAAGGATACATTGGCCAAAATTGACACTTGTATATGACATATTCAAATCATTTAGCGTGTTTTAATGTTTTTAGCCCAAATTGTGTATTTTGGTAGAAATTGGTCTGAAGCTTGGTCGGAGGTTATTGATGGCCACTTTTAGGTGTCTACAGTTTGCTCGTGTTTGGAAAGATGTTGCAAACCGTAGGCACAACAATGTCTTCTCAAATAATGAAAAAAGCCTTGTATGCCAAAAGGAAGATGATGATTGAAGAAAAAGTTCCCGACAATGTTTGGGAAGCTTAGGATGATGCCCACTCGAGGGAGTTGCTATCAGATTTGTTGGATGGTCCCTTGAAAAGAAACAAGAAGAAAAGTGGAATTAACCCATGGGTGAGATTAATCTAAATGGAAAAATGCTTGCATATGTTGATTTAAAAAGGTATTGATTTGCCCAAAGGCAGTTATAATCAGGAATAAAAGTTAAAATAATGTTTTACCTACAGGCGGTTATAACCATTAATAGGACTTGGATTGGATAAAAATGATGTTTGATATGGATGAATGAGATTGCTCAATAGAAAAGATTTAGTTGTACCTACCAACGAGGAGATGCTCATCCTTATTAACAATAATACAATTAGAATGGTCAATGGTTTAATTTGATCAAGATGGGTGGAAGGATTTGCCAAGGTACCAAGGAGAAACTTCTGTGGCTCCATTGCTTGTATGACCTCCTTGAAGCTGATTTTTGCTATAGCATGTGACGGTAGGCATCATGATATAACACCATGAGGACTTGGTTGAAATATGCATAAGGACTGATTCTCGTGATCCAATAAACAATTGAAAACAATGCACCAATGATAAAAATCACGATGACAATGTTGATGTGTGATTATGGATGGACTCAAGAATATGTGCAAGGAATCACCCAATGAAAGCATATAAATTGAGTCGAGGCAACAATGTTGAAAGCAAACAAATAGGAAAGTGAACAAACAAACAAACAAACAAATAGAAAAACAAACAAAAAAAATAGATAGAAAGCCTAAAAATAAAACCAATAAAAAGCATCTTACAGTGGATTTGCCCCAGTAGGGTGGATCGAGGATAACTGACTAGGCTTAGATAGGACAAATGTTTTTGAATTTTGAAATTTTATGAATGTTTTAAAATTTTTGGAGTATCTCAACTCAATCGAGAATTATGAGATACTAAATGGTCCAAGCTCGCAAAACGGTGAGAGCGTGAAAAACTTGAAAAGATGCTCACAAAATGGTGAGAGCATTCTATGTTGAAAGGATGCTTGTAAAATGGCGAGAGTGTTACTTATGTTGCTCACAAAACGGTGAGAGTGTGGCTTAGGTTGCTGACAAAATGGTGAGAGCGTGGCTTAGGGTGACTGAGTTGACCTCAACAAGTATCGAGTGCTGCCTACATAGTCCTAGGATGAGACCTCAAGTCACTATAGTTCCACCTTACAATGGAGGAATCTAACGAGTGTAGTAGTCAATTCAAACAAAACAGGGTCAGTTGGTATGATGTCACAATACGACATAGAAAATGACTAGTTGGTATGGCCAAGGCACAATAAACAAGTGTTGCCCCTAGTTTGCCCATAGGCAGTTATAACTAGGATACAATGACATAAATCAATGATACTAATTTTTTCATAGGTGGTTATAATTAATAGTGTGACAATGAAACAAGAAATGAAGGATGCAACTGCCAAACTTCTATCTTACTGCTCCAAAATACTCTCTGTTTGGAATGCTTGAAAGAACTGTTGAAACTGAATCTGAATCCTCTTGCTGAAAGCTGCTATGGAACTAATGGAATGGAACCAAGGTCAATGGGCCGGGTAGGATGGATCAAAACATGCTTTGGTTGATAGAACAGACTGGAAAGATGGATAAGTGATATGATAATGATAGGCTGGTAGATTGATAGGATGATAAAGAAGAATGTTGGGGCATGTTATAAAACATGATCTCCACATTTATATCAACTTTTAGTTTCAAATTTCAGTGGATATAAGTTTTATAAACATGTTTTCCACACAGTGGTAAATTAGTCAAATTGTACAATTATATGATTTAGATATATATTTGTGACATAATTCTATACATGAGTACCATTATCATAACTCATAATTCAACATGATATATATATAAGGTGCATATGCTATATAAAGAGCACCTAAATTACAAAATTAAAATTAATTTTAGATTTTAAAATATTTCTACGGACTCTAGCTCATTAGGATGCACTGTTACAGATTGTTATTGAGTCAATCTATTGCAATAGTTAGTTCACTTTTGGTATGATTGAGGTGATTAAATCAATCAATCTTGTCAAGTTTATAGGTTGAATTTGATTACATAATCTAACCTCACCAAATTTATAGTGTGGGTTGTTTTGGATCAATTTATGCTTATCAGATTATAAGTATGATTGGGTTACACGGTTGAGCTACTTTCAACTATTAGGTGACAATTCACTTTTTCTCAAAGGTTGGAGGGAAGTTTGTTCTTTAAACTCTATATATATGCACTTCTAGATTAACATTTGTCCCAATTTCAATTTAAATGATTTATAATGACACATCTTCTCAAAGTAAGTTGTCAAAAGGTAAGACGGTTGCATCGATATCTATGTGCTTCCAAACCATGTTATTTTTATTTTAATCATTTTAAATGCTTTTGATTTCAAGTTATATGGATTGATTATATACTTAACATGATTTTAATTGCAGGTCAGTCGCCAACAAAGCACTCAAGTTGGGTTCATGTAAAGACAATGTGTGTTATACACACCTACATATGCGTTTCTTTTCCTTTAAACTATCAATTTCATTGCTACATTAAATAGAGACAAATATATACACTAAATTTAAATTGTATATCACTTCAATCTTGTACATTTGACAAATACCTATTATGGCTATACCTGTTAGTTTGACCTTTCTATTGTCAAAAGGTTCACATACACTATTTCTTGGTGCCAAATTACTTATCTCTTAATTCAACTAATGTTATTCTAATTACACAGGGCTTCTATCACGTTTAGAGTGTTAAAACCTACTTATCTTTTGTCTCTGTAGGTTTGGGACTTGTGCTTGTTTTCTAGTTTTTAGACATTTACATCTTAGTTAGACGCTTACGTTGATGCAAGTGAACTGTGCAAACACAAGTGTCCTATGTCTTAAATTCATCAAAATTTTAAATTATAACAAGTCCTTATGGTCGAAGTGATCAATCTTCATTCATTCACCATGTAACACATACATAACAACTCACAAGATAACTTATCAAAGGTACCCAATAAAAAATTCAAATGAACTAAACTTCCCTACTTTCTTCTATTTCTATTTTAGTTATAACGACAACACATCTAAAGGTCTAAAGTATTGAAGGAGAAACCCATGAACCCTATTTGTCAGGTTACAAGTTAGGTCACTATTGTACTTGATTTTCATATATTACACCCTTGTGCACACATAAAATAATACATTATGGGAGAACTATATTAGTCTGAAGCCCTCTTTGGAGTAGTGTCTATGTATGCAACATCCATTAATAGATAGATCTTTGGTCTTAGTTTGACATTATGATTCCACTGATTCATTTCTCCCATAGTCACTATGAAGATGAAGAACTACAGTTTTATTATTTGACAAGGAACAACAATTCATGATCTATATATGAGCACACTAGAGAGAAGGTGACAAATAACTCAAAATATCTCAAGTAGTCACATTCATATCCAATAGGTATTCCTTACTAGACACCTACGTCTAAGTCAGACATAAGCATTGATGCAACCATCTAAGGTCAATGCAAGTGTTTGAGGCTATAAGATGCAAATTTTTAGAATCTGATTACTGATCTAGGGCACTGATCTAGTCTATTTTCAACCCCTTTTATATCAAATCTTGCACATAGTTGACTAGTTAAGTACTCTTGTTTTCATTATTATATCAATCAATAGTTGTACTTACTATTTTTAATATATCTCAATATTTAAATTTAAAACATTTTTTATTTGAGTTTATAATTAATTGACTTGTTATAGATTTATTTATCATCCTTATGCTCATTCATTTCTATATTCTTGGCCCTATACTATATTGACCCATCTCAATTTAGGGTTAAACATTCACATTTTATATTTTCTATATAATAACTTTTTGTGTCCTTGTGGCAATGAATGGTGTTTAGAATTATCTCATGCATTGGTTGAGATGTAGTCTTTTAGAGAGAATTGTTCTAGTGCAACCATTGTTAGTTTTATGTAACTATTGTATAATATTTTGTTAATTATATCGAGAGTTATTCTACAATGACATTTGAAGGTAGAGGTGGGCTGTAATGTAGCAAGTGTGTTCAATTTTAGTTTTAACTTTAAATTTGACATCTTGGATAATTCAATCAAAAAATCATAATCTCTTAGCCATAGGTGGAGTTTGGAGCCATTTGTTTTCAGAAAGATTATTTTGAACTTGACACATTGACATAGTTAGATTGACATTTTTTTCCACTAGCCAATGGAAAATTTGTGAAGAAAGAAATTAAGTTATAAATAATTGTGATATGTGATAGACTCAACATAAGGGCTTTGAGATTGATCTATCTTGATGTTTTTTCTTCTTCAAATAAATGTATTTAAGATGATTGTACTAGTTAATATAGTCTATTTATTAGTGACTCTAATTTCTGAGTATATATGAATGCACTGTAATGTTTCCCTAGGTGTTCTTATTTTTATAATATGACATCACAACTATATTAATATAACATGGTATCAGAGTTATACTAATTTATTTTAACTTGGTAATATTATATTAACATAGATGTAATGCCATATTTAAAAAAAGGAAAAAGAGAGATTCACCAATAAATAAACATTATTAATTAATAAAGTAATATACAATACTTATGTGCAACTAGAAATGATGCACTAAAACATGGCTCCTTAAAAGACTACATATCCATTAGTTCACAGGATGACTCTAAGATCTATTAATTTTTACAAGGATACAAAGGTTCTTTAATTTAAGAAAAACAAAAGTTGTGTGAGAAGAATTAAGTGTAACTTGAGAAATAATCCCACCTTTCATTTCACTAATAATAGGTGTTACTTAGGGAATGATTCCACCTTTTATTTTACCAATAATAATCTCGCACACTTTTTACTTTTTCCATATAAGGATCCTTTGTGTTCTTGTGAAAAGTAATGAAATTTAGGGTAATACACATTTTATTGTGGTAGTTATCCTCACATATGTGAGAAGGGTTAAGTGCAATTTGAGAAATGATCCCATCATTTATTCCATTAGTAATAATCTTTCACTTACCTTTTGATCTTATTATATAAGAGCTCTTTGTGTCCTTGTGGAAAGTAAGCTTTACTCAAAAAAGAGAAAATAATTCACCAATAAAAAGATACTATATTAATTAGCAAACTAATATACAAGGTTTATATGCAACCAATAATGGTTGCACACACATTAAATTAGAAATAAGGAAGGGGCTAGGGAAAATTTGCAATGCGAACACCATTCACATATATGTACTTAAAAGAAAAATGATTTACAAATAGAAAGACACTATATTAACATTAATGAAATATACAATGTACATATGTGCAACTATGATGCTATATTAGAAATGAAGAGGGGGGTCAGGGAAAATATGCAATGTAAACACCATTCACACATATGTACTTAAAAGAAAAAATATTTATAGATAGAGACCCTATATTAAAATTAATGAAATATACAATGTATATGTGTGTAACTAGCAATGGTTGCTCCAGAACATGCCTCTCTAATAAATTATATATTCACTAGCTCAAGGGATGATTCTAAGCTCCATTATATTTCTACAAGGGAACAAAAGGGTTTTATATAGGAAAAACAAAATGTGAGGGAGAGATTGTTATTGGTGGAGTGAAATGTGGAATCATTTCTGAAGTTAGACACAATTTTTCTCACACGTGATGATAATTACTAACATCAAATGTGCATTAAACAAAGTTATACATATATTAAATATGTAATGTTCTCAAATTGGAACAAATGTACAAAACTAAGGTTTTGCAACAAACCCTGTCAAATTTGAAATAAAATCTGAATTTTGGAAATAAAACCAACAAACCCTACTGCCAATCAAGATGCAGTACATATTCTCCTCAATGCTTAATTTAGACACGAACCCTAGGCACCAAAGAGCCAAGGCTAAATACTAGATTTTAACCACTAATCAATTCATATTTCCTGTCATAAACATGCCAAATTCATGTCAATTTATTTCCAATAAATGTTGTAATAAATACCTCTTTCGTTGGACCTTGTGAGATGAGTTTATCAACTATTTGAGTTCCCTTCAAGTATGATTTTGTATGAAATCACAACCACCTGATACCTATTTTAAACACCTTGAAACCCTTGTAAACACTTGAATAAATACACTTAAATGCTATCAAAAGATATGACCTTGAACGTCCCTTGTTAGATGCTCACATCCACTTCCAAACCTCTCTAATCAAACCGTTTCTCTCAGAATATTAGCAACTGTAATTACTAATGATTATACAATTCCAAACCCTCATATAATTTGCCCAAACAAGCTGGAATTGATTATAAAATTAGGCAAAAATTATCAGGATCAATTTACCTTGTTTTAGGTTCAAATAACACCCTACAATGTTCACAAAATTCCCCAATGAGGATTGCTCCACTTGGAAAATATTACAAATAATTTCCGGAATGTTCTAGGGGGTCGCCCTCACAACCCTACAAAACTTCTCAACACAAATAACCCTTGATAGAATAAATTAATAAAAATACCATCAAACCTTAGAAGAGGGTTTCAATGTAGAACAACTCTCTAAGGAAGGGTTTGTAATCCACCAACAAGTTTGCCACCTTAGGAATGGCTCCAAACCATAAAAACAACCTCCAAAATCAAGTTGCTCCACTAGAGAAAATTATGCAAATAAATTTCTAAATTATTTCATTTATTTTTAACCCTCAATAATTTATTATTTGCCTTAATCAATTGAAACTTCAAAAATTCATTTCTTCCAGAATATTGCGAATTTCAATGCAAATGTTAGCTCAAAATGATCATAAAAATAGTAGTTTTAAAACAAAATTAGAATCAAAATTTTTTCTCCATGGGAAGTCCTTCAAAAATATTTTTAATGTTACAATAACCCTACTTATAACCCTAGATTCTTCCAAAATCAAAAAAACTCTTACAACCAAGTTCACCCACCTCTTTGACCTGCAATTCATGAATTTTCAGCTCTCCGAAGGATTTTCAACAATTCTTTGATGAAGGTGGTGTCCAAAGACACCTGTGTAGATTTTATTGCATACAATATGCATAATTATGGCATAATTATAGCTCCTCTTGAATAGAGCTGCCATGGTAGAAGGATGGAGGTTTTCATCCTCAAATTCCTTGGTGCACTTGAATGTTATCATCCTCAAGTCACTTGTTCCAGTTTGACATACTTGCACACAAATTTTAATATAAAAAATGCATAATCTTCAAATGAACAACTCACATTCCTTTTATATTCATGCCCCAAGTGTGGTGCCCAAAATAGGAGAAATTTTTTCCTTTTTTAAAATATTAAAAAAATATCCTTATAATTTCACTTTAGGCCTTAAGTGTCCATGACCCTCAAAAAGCCCCCAACTTAAGTGAAATTTAGATTATTATTATTACTTTATTTTAAGTATTTAAAAATATTTTTTATTTTAGTAATCATATTATTTAATTTAAAAATGAGGACATTACAATCCTCCCCACCTAAAATTGCTTGTCCTCAATCAATTACAATATCCAAAGAGGTGTTCCAACACACCTTATGATGCAATGTCCTCCTGTGATCCCTTCCCATGGAAGAGAAGCTCTGAACTAAAATTTGGACCTATGTTTTGAGGGTTGTCCCCAAGTGTTCCAAGTGTCAAAAGAGTCATCCAATGACTTCCCATGTCCACATGCCAACAACTCTTTCAATACCAAGTGGTGCATGATGGAGTCCATAGCCATACCAAGTCAATTATTGCACCTGTAAAGTGTCTTCTTACTGCCCTGTATGTAGTAGTTTACTTGTACTATCCTCAAGGCAAGTAAACAAGTAAGGTTAAGGCCACCAATTACCTCACTAGTTCTTTTAGGCCATGAGGGAACCTCCCCATCTTGAAAATGTCTCACCTTCATATGTAACCATTTGTTAAGAGTCCTCATCATGTGCAAAGTGAAGTTCACCCAAGGTTCTCCTTTCTTGTGGCTTATGTGTAAGTAAGTGATCAAATGGTCGTCAAGGGAATGCTCAAGATGCAACCAAATACACTATTGTTCCTTACATATTTCATCATTTCCTTATGTAAACCATGATCCCAAAAGATGTCATTCTCATAAATTATGAGTAGCTAGAAATATACAATGAAATCAACCATATAGCTCTCATAAGAGGCCTGTGGTAATGTTAAAAAAGCTAAGTTTTGTGATTTTAAAAAATCAAAATTAAATAGTCCACTAATTTTTCTTGGTTTGAAGTGTACCAAGATCTAAAAATCATTTTTTTTTGAATGTGATAGGTTGCTGTAGTTAATAAAACAACTCAACAATTTTAGAAACAAAATTTTCATACCTTTCAGCAGCAATTTTAGGCCTCTTAGTTGGCTGCCATGTACAAACAATGTGCCCTTTTTGGGGGTCAATGGCCATAATTGTTGCTAATAATTTTTTGGAAAAAAAAAGACAAATTTTTCCTCACCAATTTGCCTTGCCAATCGTTGCTCATGATTTGAGCCTTTATCCAATATATGTTGGACCTTAAATCTTCTTCCATGTCTATATTCTTCAAGGATGCCAATATGAACTCCAACAACATGAAAAGAAAGTTAGAGCTACTAATTTTTTTTTTTGGAAAGTGATACGTTGGTGCCCCAAATGGAAAAATCCATTTGATCTTCATCCCTTGTGTGCATACTAGGGTGACCACCCTTCAACAACTCTTTGGTAGCCTCTATATGCTATGACAAATCTTTCCCAACTTGCAAGCAATTGACCAAATCAAATGCTTTGAACAACATACCTTGGGAATAATTTTTTCCAGTTTGAAATCCTTTTTGGATGGTACCTTTTATGTCCTTCATGTGCTCAACCATTGGTTGTACTATGCCACAAAATCTTCCCTTTGTGTATGATGTTATCCATAAATGTAGCAAGACAATTTCAAAACTTTCTAGAAGAAAAGATGACAAAAATTATTCTAAAATCATGCCCTATAACTCGCTGTTCACTACTTGGGCCTTTGCCCAATCTAAAAGGGCTTTCATGCCCTCCTTCATGAACTCAACTTCACCCCTTGAATTTCTCTTGGTTATGGAAAGTGATGTCATTAATGAACCTAGACATGGAGCAAACGTGTTACAAAAAATATTAGTGTTTAACAACACTTTTATAATTATGACACCATGCCTCATAAGCATGATACATGCCTCCTTTCTATGCTTCAACTTAATCTTATCCTGGATGGACTATGCCTTTTTCTCCTTTCAAATTCTCCTTCTAGTGGTTGGAAATTTGCCACTACACACTTGAATCATTCCCATAGTGTTGGGATGTGAGGAGTGTAATCTCCTAGGAACCATGCACACCATATAAACAAAATTTATCAATGGAAACAAACTAAAAATGCAAAAGATAACAATCACTATGATCTTGGGACCATGCTAACCCTTGTCTGTACCCATCTTTATATTGGCCCAATATGTCATAGTATCAATGTTACTTTTGTAGTGCTCACCTGGATCCCATATCCATAATCGATACTTGTCATGTTCATTCACTTGGAAGGATCTTCTTTCCCATTGAGTGACCTTCACTTCAACCTTAGTGATATCACAAACTTTGCAACCAATATAATGAAGGAACCAAGCATGAGGAGAAATCAATGAGTACTTACCAAGATGACGATTCCAATGCTTACCCAAACACAAATATGATCTTCCTTATTCCTAATGCAAAATGGAATCTTCTTCCATTCTATTTGGCATTACTCTATCAAAGGGCCCCTTTTCCTTGTCCAATATTGTTAGGACTTGTGCTCCCTTCCCAAATGTTAAGTGTTTCTTCCAAGCTTCCTCTTGAAATATGAATTCATGCAAAGAAGGTGAATTGTGATTAAAAATAATGCAAAAACCTTATTTTCTAACATACCTTTCCTTTGTGATTTCCTTATTACTTTCCAAGATTTCTTCATGATACTTGGATTGCTCATTAAGTTTTTGAACAACTTCTTTCTTAACTTTTAGAAATTCTAATTTTTCTTTCGCTTGATGCAAGTGTGCCAACTCCTCAAAGTAATTTCTAGGATTACCCCAAACAAATCTCCCAATGAGCCACCTTCTAAATTCATCATAGGTATCTATGAGATGGTATTCTTGGGTTACTAAACCATGGTATCACCAATCATAGGCAACCCCCTCTAAGTGTGATATGGCAAATTTCATGGCCACACCTTCCTCCATGGGACGTAATGAGAGATATGTGTCTACCTTATCAACCTAGGCACTAGCTGAAATACTTGTAGAATCATCAAATATGGGAACAAAAAATTCACCAAAGGTATCCCGTACTCCTTTTTGTCTATGTCGGTCCATCCTATGACTGCCTCTTCCTTTCTTCCATAACACAAACTCAATGAGATTTAGGGCCTTTCGAATAGAGGGTGAAAAGGTCATGTATTCTTCATAGGTTTCTGTGAGATCAATTTGAATATAAGGATACCCTTTCATATCTTCCATGTCATGTAACCCTTCAATTTTGATAATTAGCCAAGATGTTGGCTCTGATACCATTGTAATGTCCTCAAATTTATACAAATGTGCAAAACTAATGTTTTGAAACAAACCCTGTCAAATCTAAAATAAAATATGAATTCTAAAAATAAATCCAACAAACCCTAGTGCCAATCAAGATGTAATATATATCCTCCTCAATGCTTAATTCAAACACAAACCCTAGGAGACAAAGAGCCAAGGCTAAATACTAAATTCTAACCACTAATCAATTTAGATTTTCTCTCATAAACATGTCAAATTAATGTCAATTTATTCTTAATAAATGTTATAATAAATACCTCTTTCACTTCTCCTTCTGATATGAGTTTATCACCTATTTTGGTTCCCTTCAAGTCTAATTTTGTATAAACTCACAACCACCTAATACCTACTTCAAACACCTTGAAACGCTTGCAAAAACTTGAAAAAATACATTAAAAATACTATCAAAAGACGTGACCTTGAATGCCCCTTGTTAGATGCTCATATCCACTTCTAAACCTCTATAATCAAATCGTTACCCTCAATATTAGAAATTATAATTACTGATGATTATGCAATTCCAAACCCTCATATAATTTACCCAAACAAGTTGGAACTAATTATAAAAATAGGAAAAAATTATAGGGATCAATTTACCTTGTTTTAGGGTCAAATAACATCCTATAATGTCTAAAACATTCCCCAAAGAGGATTGCTCCACTTGGAAAATATTACATAATTTCCTAAGTGTTCTAGGGCATTGAGTGGCCCTCACAACCCTACGAAACCACTCAACATAAATCACTCTTGATGGAATAAATTAATTAAAATACCATCAAACCCTAGAAGAGGGTTTCAATGTAGAACAACTCTCTAAGGGTCTGTAAGCCACCAACAAGTTTGCCACCCTAGGAATGGCTCCAAACCACACAAACAACCTCCAAAAGTTAGTTGTTCCACTAGGAAAAATTATGCAAATAATTTTGTGAATTAATTCCTTTATTTCCAACCCTCAATAATTTATTATTTGCCTTAATCAATTGAAACTTTGAAAATTCATATCTTTCAAAATATTAAGAATTTAAATGTAAATGTTAGCTTAAATTGATCATAAAAATAGTAGCTTTCAAACAAAATTAGAATCAAAATTTTTCCTCCATAGGAAGTCCTTAAAAAATAGTTTTAAAGTTACAAAAACCCTAGTTATATCCCTAAATTCTTCCAAAATCAGAAAAACTCTTCAAACCAAGTTCACCCACCTCTTTGACCTACAATTCATGAATTTATAGCTCTAGGAAGGGTTTGTAACAATTCATTGATGATGGTGGTGTCTAAAGACACATTTGTAGATATTATTGCATCCAATTATGCATAATTATGGCATAAGTACAATGCATGAATAGATTTGTCCCGATAGAAAGATGGAAGTTTTCATCCCCAAACTCCTTGGTGCACTTTAAGGTTTTCATCCTCAAGTCACTTATTCAAGATTGACATACTTGCACAAGAATTTCAATATAAAAAATGCATAATTTTTGAATGAACAACTCACCTTCCTTTTATATCTATGCCCCAAATATGGCACCCAAAATAAGAGGGAAACTCTCATTTTTTAAAATATTAAAAGAGTCTCCTTATAATTTCACTTTAGGCTTAAAGTGCCCATGATCCTTAAAAAGGCCCCAAGTTAAGTGGGAATTAGATTATTATTATTACTTTATTTTAAGTATTTAAAAATTCTTTTTAATTTAATAATAATATTATTTAATTTCAAAATAGGGACATTACAATCTTTTCTACTGAAAATTGCTTGTCTTTAAGCAATTGCAATATCCAAAGAGGTGTCCCAACATAACTTATGATGCAATGTCCTCTTGTAATCCCTTCCCATGGAAGAGAAGCTATGAACTAAAATCTGGTCCTGTGTTTTAAAGGCTGCCCCCAAGTGTTTGAAGTGTCAAAAGAGTCATCCAATTACTTCCCATGTCCCCATGCCAATAGCTCTTTCAATACCAAGTGGTGCATGATGGAGTCCATAGCCATACCAAGTAAAGTATTGCTCCTGAAAAGTGTCTTCTTGTTGCCCTATATGTAGCAGTTTACTTGTACTATCCTCAAGGTAAGTAAACAAGTAAGGTTAAGGCCACCAATTACCTTACTAGTTATTTTAGGCCACAGGGGAACGTTCCCATCTTGCAAATGTTTCACCTCCATATGTAACCATTTATGAAGAGTCCTCATCATGTGCAAAGTGAAGTCCACCCAAGGCTTTCCTTTCTCATGGCTTACATGCAAGCAAGTGATCATCAAGTGAATGCTCAAGATGCAACTAAATACACTATTGTTCCTTACATATTTAATCAGTTTCTTCTGTAAACGATGATTCCAAAAGATGTCACTCTCAAAAATTATGAGTAGTTGGAAATATGCAATGAAATCAGCCATATAGCTCTCATAAGGGGGTTGTCTTAATGTCAAAAAATAGAATTTTTTGATTTTAAAAAATCATAATTAAATAGTACACTAATTCTTCTTGGTTTGAAGTGTACCAAGCTCCAAAAATATATATTTTTGAATGTGATAGGTGGCTATAATAAATGGCACAACTTAGAAATTTTAGAAACAAAATTTTCATACCTTCCAACAACAATTTCTAGCCTCTTATTTGGCTACCATGTAAAAACAATGTGCCCATTTTTGGGGGTCAATGGCCAAGGTTGTTACCAATAATTTTCTAAATTTTTTAGAAAGGAAAAAGACAAAATTTTCCTCACCAATTTGCTTTGCCAACTACTGCTCATGATTTGAGCCTTTGTCCAATCTATGTTGGACCTTAAATCTTTTGAAGAATATAGAGGGGGGGGATTGGAGATAGAGTGTAAGTCTTAAAGCCCCCCTATTTATTCTATCTGGCAAGACTTTAATCTAGAGCCACATCTATATATAGGGGGGCTTGAACCCTGAAGCACACACATATATATAGGGGGTTTCTATCCTAAGTATGAAGCTTGAGGATAGAGTGATAGGATTGAATCTAGAGCGACATCTATAGATAGGGGGATTTAATGATGAGTGTTGGCTCCCTCGAGAGGCTTGCACAGTCTTTTACATCAGCTCTAGAATGATAAGTTGTATCATAATCAAATTCTTGTTCATAATCACATAAATCACCAATGCATACCCAATCTATAATATATCTATTCAGTTTCTTCCATGTCCATATTCTTCAAGGATGCCAATGTGAATTCCAACAACATGAAAATAAAGTTAGAGCTGTTAAAAGGATTTTTTTTGGAAAGTGATACCTTGGTTCCCCAAATGGAAAAAACCATTTGATATTTGTCCCTTATGTGCATATTAGGGTGTTCACCCTTCCACAACTCTTTGGTAGCCTCTACACACCATGGCAAATCTATCCCAACTTGCAAACAATTGACCAAATCAAATGCTTTGAACAACATACCTTGAGAATATTTTTTTCCACGTTGAAATCACCTTTGGATGGTACCTTTTATGCCCCTCATGTGATCAATCATTGGTTGTAATATGCCAAAAAATCTTCCCTTTGTGTATGATGTTAGCCATAAATGTAGCAAAATAATTTCAGAACTTTATGGAAGAAAAAATGACACAATTATTCCAAAATCATACCCTATAATTGGTTGTTCACTACTTGGGCCTTTGCCCAATCTAAGAGGGGTTTCATGTCCTCCTTCATGCACTCAACTTCAACCCTTGCATTGCTCTTGGTTATGATAAATGATGTCATTAATAAACCTACACATGGTGCAAACATGTTAGAAAAAACATCAGTGTTTAACAACACTTTTATAATTATGTCACCATGCCTCATGAGCATGATATGGGCCTCCTTTTTATGTTTTAGCTTAGTCTTATCCTGGCTAGAGTATGCCTTTTTCTCCTTCCAAACTCTCCTTCTAGTGGTTGGAAATCCACCAGTACACACTTGAATCATTCCCATAGTGTTGGGATGTGAGGAGTACAATCTCTTAGGAACCATGCACACCATGTAAACAAAATATATCAATGGAAACAAACTAAAAATGAAAAAGACAACAATCACTATGATCCTAGGACCATGATAACCCTTGTCTATACCCTTCTTTATATTAGCTCAACATGTCAAGTAGCAATGTTACCTTTGTAGCGCTCACCTAGATACCATATCCATAATGGATACTTGTCATGTTCATTCACTTGGAAGGATTATCTTCCCCATTGAGTATCCTTCACCTCAACCTTAGTGATAGTAAAAAAATTGTGACCAAGATAATGAAAGAACTAAGCATGAGGAGAAATCAATGAGTACTTACAAAGATGACCATTCTAGTCTTTACCCAAACACAAATATGATCTTCTTTCTTCCAAATGCAAAATGGAATCTTCTTCCATTATATTTGGTATTACTCTATCAAAGGGCCCCTTTTCCTTGTCCAATATTGTTAGGATTTTTGCTTCCTTCACAAATGCTAATTGTTTCTTCTAAGCTTCCTCTTGAAATCTAAATTCATGCAAAGAAAGTGAACTGTGATTAGAAACAATGTAAAAACCTTCTTTTCTAATATACATTTCCTTTGTGATTTCCTTATTACTTTCCAAACTTTATTCATGATCCTGGGATTGCTCATTAAGTTGTTGAACAACTTCCTCTTACTTAACCTTACTTGTTTACTTGCCTTGAGGATAGTACAAGCAAACTGCTACATACAAGGCAACAAGAAAACACTTTTCAGGTGCAAGTAAGTTAATCTTGAACAAGTGACTTGAGGATGAAAACCTTCAGGTGCACCAAGAAGTTTGGGAATGAAAATCTCCACTCTTTCACATAGGTCAGCTCTATTCAAGGGCTATAATTATGCTTCAATTTTGCATAGTTATATGCAAGGGGATCCACAAAGGTGTTTTTGGACATCATCTTCATCAAGGAATTATTGAAAAACTTTCAGAGAGCTATAAATTCATGATTTGTAGGTCAAAGAGATGGGCAAACTTGGTTTGAAGAGTTTTGTTGATTTTGGAAAAATCTAGGTCTATAACTAGGGTTTTTATAACTTTAAAACTAATTTTGAGGGACTTCCCATAGAGGAAAAATTATGATTCTAATTTTATTTTAAAGCTACTATTTTTTGTGATCATTTTGAGCTAACATTTGCATTAAAATTTCAAATATTTTAGAAGATATAAATTTTTGAAGTTTTAGCTGATTGCGATAAATAATAAATTATTGAAGGCTAAAATTAAAGAAATTAATTTAGAGAGTTATTTGTATGAGCTTTCCAAGTGGGGAAAATTGTTTGGGGAGCTTAGAGACCCTTCTGAAAGGTGGCATGCACGAGAAACCCTCTTTTAGGGTTTACTAGATTTTATTTAATTTATTTCAACTAGGGCAATTTGTGTTTGAGTAGTTTTGTAGGGGTTTGAGGGCCATTCAATGCCCTAAAAACATCTTGAAAATTATTAAAATATTTTTCAACTTAGGTGACCCATTTGTAGATGTTTTTGTGGTGTTTAGTGCTTGAAAAACACAACTCTAGCTGTTATCACTCAAATTACACCCTAGAGAGGTTGTTCAAGCCTTCTCTAAATTAAGTGAAACATTGGATTACCTTTAGGCCTATGGGTTGACTATAAAATAGGTCAACCTCTAGGTTTAAGGGCTATCTCCCTAGATTAGTCTTTGATAGCTTATCACTTACACTAGTTACTTTCTTGTATGAAAATGGATATAAGAAATATAAAAGTAACCTATGCTAATAAGGTGATACACTAGATTGATCTTCACTAGACTACCATACACTTTCACTATGAAAAATGACTCACAACACCAGTCTTAACATCTGTGTTTGCTCAAACATAAGTGTTTCAAACATGGAGGTGATATGCATTGCACTTCTCAAGGTGAGTGAACAAGAGGTTAGATTATAGACACTAATTCTACTCCTTACACTTATAAATAGACAAATACACTAACTACACTTCATGTGACCTGTTAGAGGGAAAACTACTTGCATCAAACATGGAAGAGTAAAGAAAAAATAAGGATATATAGTTATCACTTGTCATTCTACTATACACGATTTCACACACTTAAACAAGAAGCTATTAACTTAAAACCATATTGGAGATCTTTATTTTAAAGAAAAATATAGTATTTAAACTAGCAGAGCTTCACCATACCAGGTGTGGATCCTTTACAAAGCCAAAAGGGCTTGCATATATAGAGCATAAGAGAAGAGAGAGAAGAAGAGAAGCAGAAGGGTCATAAGGCCAAGTGTCAAGACTTGGAAACTAGTTACAATTCAAGATAATAAAGAAGAATTTAGGAAGTTGTCATGGACAAGTGTCGATTAGAATTGTATCATTCTCCTGAAGTTGTCATAAAGACCTTAATTAGCCTTCTTAAAACTGCCTAGTTTGATGATGAGTCCACTTGACTATCTTAAACCACCTTAGGAGTCTTTAAAACATATGTACTAGCATAAAAAAGTGTAATCCTTATTGTGATAGTCATCATGTACCCCTCAACTGATGAACTCCTCATGGACACTTGTTCATAATTTACAGTGACTGTTTACTAGGCCTTTAGGCCTAATTCACACATTTGTCACTTAAGTGACCTATAATTATTCAATAAGATGTGTTTCATAGGTGTTAGACACTTTTTAAAGACATCTTTATCTTTTGGTCTTTCAAATATACGTCAAGAGATTCAATGTCACTCTCCTCACTATCACACTTAGGCAGTCACGTTGCCTTCTCACTATCTGTCCAAGACTGCCTATTTCAAATAGATTAACAAAGGGACTTTCATGCATCACTGTAATTATAATTGAGTATGGATAGTTTTAATAAGTCTCTACACACCTCCCTTAATGAATTTTATCTTCTCATTCTCTTCTACATCTATGAAACACATCAAAACTTATAGAAAACCTTGAATTAGGTCTATTTGTACAAGTGATAGTATGGATCAATTGGGTGGAAATAAGCATGAGAGAGTTATAAATAGTTTCAAATCACTTCCAAGTCCAATTGGACACTCCTACATGCATAACTCTCCATATCTTCTCCATTGGGTTTTCATAAGGGTTTTTGGTGGTTTCGGTTCTTAGTGATGATTCATAAAGGTTAGATGTCCAACCCTGAAAAAATTCCACAAAGATAAAGTGTATAAACCCCTTCAAATATTCTTAGCTACTTGAGACACCATACAACTCATCTGTACATATATGAGCAAGTGAAGATGGCTCTTGAGTTCCTTATAGGCGTTCTAAGTAGGCTTGACACCAAATTAGGCCAAAATGACCAATTTGAGATATTTATTTGAAGTCTGATAGATCTTATCAATCCTACACTCCCATTTAAAGGTTCTATAATGAATTAGTAAAGTCATATGGTCTTGTGAACCAAGTTAGGCACCTTAAGGGTTTAGGCCTAACTGTGTTTGACTGTACATGACCACCTCTGAGTGGTTTCCAATGACTATAGGTGTTTATTCACATTTATTAATATCTAAAAAAACCTTCCACAACATTCTAAAGTGTTTGAAGACTCTTCATTCCATCCTCTTCTTATTCATGTACCATGTCTATAAAATAGACTGCTTGTGGAGTGTCGTCTGTCTGAGAAAAAATAGAAGGAATCTCCCCTATTTGTCTGACCAAAGTGAAATAATAAAAGGATATTTTAGGTTATGGTGATGCTATGTAATAAATTATATATCTATATCATACCCATAGACCTCTCAACATCACAAACCCCAAAACTAACTTCTGAAACCTAATGACTGTGCAAGGTTTGTATGTAGGGTTTTAATTAGGCCAAGTTTGAGGCTCATCACTGTAAGTTGAAACTCCTACTTCTTGAAAACATCTAAGAGTTTTTCATTACCACTGTGAGATTAGTTTCAACATGATCCACCTATCTTCCACCTTTGCATATTTCCAAACTTTATCTCTCATGGACCTAGGCTAGTTTGCCATCTTGAGTGCAAACTATAGGTGTTAATTAGAGAAATCAAATGACCCATTTAGATGTTGATGTTTGTCTGAGAGACACATGGAAAGTTAAATCACCATTATTCAAGTGGTTTATACATATTTATTCACTTTATGTTTTTGACCACTAGACAAGCTTACATCTTTCACTAACATGAGCTAACCTATGACTATCCTAGGCTGTAGGGACTCATTTAGAGAATCAAGAATTTACTATAGGTGACTATACTGATTTGAACATTGTATTTCATATTTTTTAGTTCCCCCTAATGTAATTAGTGCTAATTCCCAGTTGAATGGACTCAACTCTTATCTTGAGGCCATGTTCTTATCACTTTGCTATCCACATACTACAAGTTTGTAAGTTCAAGTTTCAATTGGCTTAAAAGCACTATGTTTCACTGAGCATCTTTAGTAGAATATTGATTGAATTGAAACCATCCAACCATTATCCTCTCTTGACCTACGAATATTCTTCTTGTGATTAGGTGTAACCTCTAGGTCTAGACTGTAAGAGTGAAATGATTAGACCTATTTAGACCTTAAAAATGTCCACCAATAAATGATGTTGTGTAGAACAGAGAACCTTTTCATAGAAACTAAGGTAAGACTTCCCTCTTATCAACTTGTTAACTCTGTATCTCTATGTGTTGATTGAATTGGTCTTGGCTATGCTAGGGATCCCTGAATGACTTGATAAATCCATTCAAGTTTTGAAACTATTCACAACATATCTTTTGGGTGTTAGATAGCCTTATCATTATCTGTACATACTTACATGTGACTGTAAGTGACTATGTATATAGGAGATCTGACCAGTCTTTACTCATTGTCTTGAGAAACCTATCTCAATCAACCTTGAAGTCCTTCAATGCAACCATCCATGGAGAAACTAGCTTCCATGCTTTGTGAGGCAAAACTCAGGTGTATTATCCTTGTCTTGAAGCCACTGATAGAAGATGAAACTCTAAAACTATGGAAACACTATTCTATAAACCATCATTATGTTCACTCTTCTAGTTTAATGAGATGGTCTTGCTGATCATTTCACATCCATATGTGCAAAATAGTTTGAAAACTACATGAATATGAAGAACATCCTTTACCAAAACACATACACCACTTGGAAACATCAAACTCATACAAACATAGAAGGTGCTACAAATGTGCAAGAAATTTGGAGGTGCTAACTATATTAGTAATTGTTCATGAAACACAATATACCAATCTAAAAACCATGACCATGTAATGAGAGCTCACAAAGACTAATTTCAGCCTCCAAGTGCATTCCCTTTAACTCTTCTTACTTTGTCCATACTAACTAAAAATTGGTTGACCTTGTTGACCTACCCAAGAGAGTGAAGAGAGAAGGACTAATTTTCACCATTTTTGGAGTTAAAGCTTCTCAATCCTAAAATTGAATTATGGGGATATGAAAGGACACTCCTGAAGTGGTCACACATGCTAGAACTATCTTGAAGTCTGTACAATAACTAAAACTCTCATTTTTATAGATGATTTTATTAATTTAATGTTGAACCTATAAGTTTTCAGTTACAAAACTACTTTCTAACATTCCCTAACATGGAATATGTTTGAAATCTCTTTGACACACTTGTATTTTGGTTAGAAATTGTACAACTTCATTAAAATGGTCCAAAAAGACATAAAATGACATAAGACTAACTTAGACAAATATGACCAAGGGAAAGACATATTATTTGACCTCATTAATGACCATGGAATTAATTAAAACCTAAGAAACATTATGACAATATATGGATATATAGGAGGATTTTACCAAATTTGACCTAGAGTCAAATTAGTCAACATTTTGGAAATTTCCTAGGGGTGACATACCAACTATGCTAAGCACCAGTTGCCTTCTCCTATCCATTGGACTATGGAGTAACCTATACACTATATTTGGCACTAAAATGCCTTTGAAAGGACACCAAACCACACCAAACAAAAATAAACAAACACACAAGACAAGACACCAAAATGAACACATTTGTGTTCTCAATGCACTTAGGGAAAACACACACAACACAAGTAAAAAAACACACACCTATCCTAGTATGTACAAGACCTCAAACACTTGAGGTGAAGAACAAATTCATCATTGGTTCAACCAGGGTCAAAGATAATGCCTCTTGCATCACTGTTGCTCCAAGAAAACATACCTTAATGTGATGCATACTTGTCAATGAACACTTGCTTATGTAGATAGTCAAATGCCTTACCATCTTTAAATATTTTGATAGCAACAAGTTTGTCTTTTGGATCTCTCATGAACACTCAATCTATCCTTCGAATAGGCTTGTTTGAACTTTTAGTCTGCTTAACCTCTATCATGTCCAATTGACACTTCTCAAACTAAATCTTGAGAGTCATCAATGATATCTCAACTTCACCCTCTTTTATAACATGATTCACTTGTTATATAGAACCATAAAGTTTGCATTTTTCTACTCCAACTTGTCTAAAAGTGAGTCACTATCAGATTGAGGTTTGGACTCTCTTTAACCACACACATTTATAACTTGGCTTCATTAGACTCCTTAATGACTGCAACCTTCTTAACAATAGTTTGATACTCATTCTCATGCTTAATAGGACACTCTCCTTCATGTTTATAAGATTCATAAACATCCTTACTATCAGATTCATTCTTGTTAGGAAGGGGAGTTGACTTACTTAGCTATTCAAACTCTTGAACTATGGCATATAACTGCTACCATAGATCATCATCCTCTTCATGACTGTCACTTTCATAGACTCTTCCATTTTAGTCAAGCAGAATGGCATTCTCTTCCTTATTACCCTAATCTACCATACTTTGAAAATAATCATCATCATGCACATGAATAAGGTAATTACCCTCAACAACTTGTTGAAAATAATTATCAATGCTTACCTTAGAATATTCATCACCTTTCTCATGGATGATGTATGTGCCAAGTTTTGTCTCTTCAATAAAGGCATATGGATCATGTCCATAAGTTTAAACACCATAATCATATAAGAAAAGATCAGAGATACCCTCAAGTTTGGAAGATTATCCATCATCCTTAACATTCTCTTCTTGATCATTGATGGTACAATTCATATTAGAACTTGCTTTTACATATGGTTCAATGGGGAACTTGGATAATGGTTGTGTTATAATAGTCACCTTTTCTCCATACCTTATTTTAAAGGCTAAAAAAGACCAATCAGCTAAGAGATATCCTCCTATTTTGGTAGTGAAGTCCCTTGATAGGTAGATAACAAAGTGAGCATGCAGATCTACCACCACTATGTCTTGAAGGATTGGAAAGCTTGGATAATCATGCAAGAAAACTCTTAAAATTTTGATGAGCCCTACTAAATTAGCTACTACCCCATCTAGGTGAAACACTCCCTTTTTAGATGGATCATATTTCAAGCTCAACTTATCTGCCACAATTTTGGGCATAACTGAGGTACTTGCCCTACTAGCCAAATGTAATTGTAAAGAAGCTTGTCTCCCACAATGAGAGCAAGGTAGAAGGGTGGGGGATTTTTAGATTTGGTGGAGGGATAAATAATGTAAGTAGGATAATTAGTGAGGGATACCTTACCATGTATTGATGGTTGAGGACTGATGTGGATTTGGGATAACTGATCTTGAAGTAGATCTTTTTGATTGGCATATGGAACACTTCCTAAAGAGAGAGACTAGTCTTAACATTCTTCAAGGAATCAATGATATTCAAAGAAGAAACACTAAAATTTTATTGAATTATTAAAGGTAAATAAGTGACTTGAGCTTGAGTCAATGGATCACTTTGAGTCACCCTTCCCACATTTTGATTTTGAGTAAGTGCAAAAGTTGTAGGGATTGCCCCACTTGCATTTGTACCTTGCTACCTTGTAGGAGGGTTATTTGGACTAGTGTCAACACCATGAACACCTCCAAAATATTTCCTCTTTGATCTTGTATTATCTATAACTAAGGTACCTTGGTTTAGGATAAATGTATCTTCTACTTGAAATTTTTCAAGGCTCACTCCTTGAGGTTGCCATCCTTCATTTGTTTCTACTTGTATGAAGTTTCCATCTTTTGATGTCAATTAAGGAGTAGGTCTTTATTGAGATACCAAGGCTTTCCCTTAACCTTAATTAACATCCACATACTATCCTTTAGGCTTCCATTCTTCTCCTTGAACCAGGTTACTGTGGACTAGAACCATGGCTCTTGTGTTGGGAGTACAAGTTGGATTATATGCATTGGGTGGCCTATTGAAGTTAGGCTGGCATTGTCTCCTCCCTTGACCATAATATTGATGTGGGAAAATATTTGATTGTGGAGGATAATAGTAAGGGTTTTGGTTAACTCCATATTATAGATTTAGTTACCTAAATTGAGCCTCTAAGGCTTTAGATGTTGCCTCCCAATCAATGGTATCTTCTGACTTCTTTGGGGTAGATATAGACTTGTTATATGCATTTAGGATTGGAGAAAGACTTGGAGAATTAGTAGACATGTTGGATAGAATAGGAATTAATATTTTTGGAGGGAGTTTACCAGCTTATAGCAAACCATTATCAGCTCTCATCGCTATGTCATAGACTTTAGGCAAAGTGTAATCACCCATGGACTACAACATGATTGCTATATCAATCCCAATAGCCCTTAGGTATGTAGGGAAGAAAAAACATGTAAGGGGTCTCATGAGAGGTGGAAACCTATACCATGTTCTTCAAAACCTCTCATTTAAGTCATGAGTAGTTTCTTTAGGGCCTCTTTGAATTACATTCAGATGACGAATGAGTGATGTGTGGTCACTTTTATCTTCAAACCTTTGAGTCAATAACTCTACAAACTCATCCCAAGTGGTGATACATCCTCCCGACAATGTCCTATACCAATTAAGGGATTTTACCATAAGAGACATGGAAAGTAATCTAAATGTAATGCTAATTTTAGTGACATTATGAAAATTGCAAAAATTAGAAATGTCCCTAATATGTTCACTTGGGGTGATAGGACCTTCCCCATTGAAAGTGGAAACACTATTAATGGCATTGGGGGGGATATCATCATATGCAAGGAGATGTATAGTATTTTTAGTATTGAAGGTTGGGAAAGCATGATTCCTGTCCATGTTGTCCTTAAATTCCTCCACTTTGTAGATCTTCTTGGCTTGTAAAGTCTTCTTATTCTTCAAATGTCAAGACAGGCTGAAGATATTGAACTTCAAAATCAAGTTCAGGCTGAGGGAGTGGGTTTATAGGATTGTTACCTCTACTAATAGTTAACATAGTAAGGAACATGAAGTATGAATAAAAGGAATGATAAAAATTGGTATACAACCAAATATTACCTTTAATGGAGTCACCAAATGCTGAGTATAACACATCTATGCAACTATGATGTTGTCAAGACCAACATTCACCTTGAAAAGATATGTTTGAGATAATAGTCCCATCGAGCATGCCAAAACTATTGTCACTCAATATTGTACCCTAGAGAGGTTGTTCAAGCCTTCTCTAAATTAAGTGAAACATTGGATTACATCTAGGCCTATGGGTTTCCTATAGCATAGGTAAACCTCTTGGTTTAAGGGCTAAATCCCTATATTAGTATTTGATAGCTTATCACCTACACTACTTGCTTGCTTGAATGAAAGGGTATAGAAAAAACATAAAAATAACCTATGCTCATGAGGTGATATACCATATTTATCTCCACTAGACTACCATACACTTGCACTATGAAAAATGACACACAATACTAGTCCTAACATCCTAGATTGCTCTAATAGAAGTATTTCAAACATGAAGGTGATATGCATTACACTTCTCAAGGTGAGTGAAGAAGAGGTCATATTTTAGACATTAATGCTACTCCTTACACTTATAGATAAAAAACTACACTATCTACACTTCATGTGACATGTTAGAGGGAGAACTACTTGCCCCAAAAATGAAAGAGTAAAGAGAAAACAAGGATATAGAGTTATCATTTGTCATTCCACTATAAAATACTTCACACACTTAGAAAAGAAGATATGAAATCAAAACTAGATTGGATATCTTTATTTCAAAGATAAATATAGTATTTAAACTGGCAAGGCTTCACCATACCAAGCATAGATCCTTTACAAAGTCAAAAAGGCTTGCATATATAAAGCTTAGGTGAGGAGAGAGAAGAAGAGAAGTGGAAGGGTCACAAGGCCAAGTGTCAAGACTTGGAAACTAGTTATAATTCAATAAAATGAAGTAAAATAAGTCAAGAAGTTGTCATGGAGAAGTGTCCATTAAAATTGCATCATTATCCTAAAGTTGGCATAGAGACCTCAATTAGCCTTCTTGAAACTACCTTACTTGATGATGAGTCCACTTGACTATCTTAAAATAACTTAGGAGTTTGTGACACATATGAAATAGGCTGAAAATGTGGAATCCTTATTATGATAGTCATTATGTACCCTTCAATTGATGAACTCTTCATGGACACTTGTTGTTCACTGTTTATAGTCACTATTCACTAGCCCTTTAGACATGATTCACACATTTGTCCCTCAAGTGACTTGAAATTATTCAACTAGATGTGTTTCATAGGTGTTAGACACTTATTAAAGACCTCTTTGTCTTTTGGTCTATCAAATAGACCTCAAGAATTTCAATGTCACTCTCTTCACTATTACACTTGGACAATCACTTTGCCTTCTCACTGTCTGTCCAAGACTACCTATTTCAAACAGATTAATAGAGTTAATTTCATGTATCACTATGATTAGAAACAATATGGATAGTTGGAATAAGTCTCTACACACCTCCCTTAATGACTTTCATCTGCTCATTCCCTTTTACATTTATGAAACACATCAAAACTTACAGAAAACCCTAAATTAGGTTTATCCGTATAAGTGATAGTATGAATCAATTAGGTGAAAATAAGCATGGGAGAGTTATAAAAATGTTCAAATCATTTCCAAGACCAATTGGCCACTCATAGATTCATAACTCTCCATAACTTCTCCATCAGGTTTTCATAAGGGTTTTGGGAAGGTTTTTTGTGGTTTTGGTTCTTAGTGATGATTCATAAAGGTTAGGCATCCAATCCCTAAACCAATTCCAAAAAGAACAAGTGTATGACCCCATTCAACTATTCATATATTCTTGAGACACCATGTATCTCGTCTATACAGATATGAGCAAGTGAAGATGGCTCTCGAGCTCCTTCTAGGTGTTCTGAGTAGGCTTGAGGCCAAATTAGGCCAAAATGACCAATTTGATATATTTATCTGCAGCTTGATGGATATTAAAAATCCTCCAATCCCATGTAAATGTTATCAAATTAATTAGGAAGGTAATATGGTCTTGTGAACCAATATAGACACCCTAAGGGTTTAGGTTTAGTTTTAACCCTAATAAGCCTAACTATGTTTAACTATACATGACCACCTCTGAGTGGTTTCCAATGACTGTAGATGTTTATTCACATTTTTTCATATAAAAATAAACCTTCCACATCATTTTATAGTGTTTCAATACACTTCATTTCGTCCTCTTCTTATTCATATACCATGTCTGTAGATTAGACCACCTGTGGAGTGCCCTCTATTTGAGACAAAATAGAGGGCATATCCCCTATTTTTTTGACCAAAGTGAGATTATGGAAGTATATTTTAGGTAATTTGATTCTATGTACCAAATTTTAGATCTAGATCACACCCATAGACCTCTCAACATCATAAACCCCAAAACTAGCTTCTTAAGCCTAGTGACTATGCAAGGTTTGTATATAGGGTTTTATCTAGACTAAGTTTGAGGCTCATCACTAAAGGTTGAATATATTAATTATTTAAAAAATATAGGAGTATGTCATTAACACTGTGAGAGTGGTTTCAACATGATCCATCCATCTTCCACCTTTGCATATTTCCAAACTATATCTCTCATGAACCTAAGCAAGTTTGTTGTCTTGAGTGCAAACTATAGATGTCAATTAGAGAAATCAAAGTACCTATATATATTATGATGTTTATATGAGAGATACATGAAAAGTGACATCACTATTATACATGAGATTTATACATATTCATTCACTTCATACTTCTGACCATTAGCCAAGCTTGCATCTTTCACTAACATGAGCTAACCTATGACTATCCTAGATTGTAGGGACTCATTTGGAGAATAAAGAATTTATTTTAGGTGAATATACATATTTGAACATTATATTTCATACTTTTAAGTTCCCCCTGAGGGAATTAGTACTACTTCAAACTTGAATGGACTTAACTCTTGTCTTGAGACCATGTTCTCATCACTTTGCTATCCACGTATTATAGGTCTATATGTTCACGGTTAATGTGGATTAAAATCATTGTGTTTCACTGAGCATCTTCAGTAGAATATTGATTAAATTGAAACATAAAACCATTATCCTCTCTTGACCTATTGATCTTATTCTTGTGCTTAGGTGTAACCTCTAGTTCTAGACTACAAGAGTGAAATGATTAGACCTATCTAGACCTCAAAAATGTCCACCAACAGATGATGTTGTGTAGGGTAGAGAACTTTTTCAAAGAAACTAAGGTAAGATTTCCCTCTTAGCAACTTATTGACTCTGCATATCTGTATGTTGCTTAATCTAGTCTTGGCTATGCTAGGCAGCCCTATATGACTTGACAAATCCATTCAAGTCTTGAAACTATTCACATAATATCTCTTAGGTCTTAGATATCCTTCTCATTATCTGTACATGCCTATAGGTGACTGTGTATATTAGAGATTTGAACATTCTTTACTCATTATATTGAGAAACCTAACCTAATCAACCTTGAAGTCTCTCAATGTAACCTTCCATAGAGAAACTAGCTTCCATGATTTGAGATGAGAAACTTAGGCGTATTATCCTTGTCTTGAAGCTACTAACAAAAGATGAAACTCTGCAACTATGGAAACACTATTCTGTAGACCATCACTGTGTTCACTCTTCTAGTTCAATGAGATGGTCCTACTGATCCTTTCACATCCACATGTGCAAACTAGATTGAAAACTACATGAAGATGAAGAACATGCTCTACCAACACACATACACCATTTGGAAACATCAGACTCATACAAACAAAAGAGAAAATAGAAGGTGTTGGGAATGTGCAGATAACTTGGAGGTGTTACCAATCTTAGTGATTTTTCATGAAGCATAGTCCACAAATATGAAAATCATTATCATGTAATAAGATCTCATAGAGACTAATTTTATCCCCCATGTGCATTCCATTTGACTTTGCTTGCTATGTCCATACTAACTACAAATTGGTTGACCTTGTTGACTTGCCCAAGAGAGCGAAGAGAGAGAGGGACCAATTTTCACCATTTTTGGAGCTATCAAATCTTCCCAAGCTTGAAATTGAACTGTGGGGTCTGAAGGGACACTTCTTAAGTGGTCACATGTGCTAGAACTATCCTGAAGTCCAGACAACAACTGAAACTATCATGTTTTTAGGTGATATTATTTTAACATTTAACTAACAATTTTTCATTTAAAAAACTAATTTTTTACATTCATTGACATGGCGTACATTGGATATCTCCTTGACACACTTGTCTTTTGGTTAGAAACCATACAACTTCATTAAAATGGCCTTAAAAGACATAAAATGACATAAGACCAACTTAGATGAATATGACCAAGGCAAAGACATTATTTGACCTCATTAATGACCATGGAATTAATACAAACCTAGGAAACCTTGTGAAAATGTATGGATATATAGGGGGTTTGACCAAATTTGACCTCAGTTCAAATTAGTCAACAATACTTTCACATAAATATAAGATTATTGGTAAGGGTATTATCAATCACACCACCAATTTATTTTGGTCCAAAAGAGGTACATTGTTTTCCAAATATGTTTAAGCTATTTATGGATTTATTTTAGCATGTTTTACTTGGGTATTCTATATATTCTCTAGCTAGGGCTAGCTAGTTTGTGGAGCATAAAGTTTAGGTGTTTAGAAATTTAATTCAAGGGTTTGTTGGGTAAAATCCAACCAGGCCTTCGAATGATATGAAAGATTGAAAATGAAATGCTTAGTTTTAAAAATATTCTTGTTGAAGAAGCTATACATATAATCCTCACCATTCCATTGAATAATGTGTCAAGAAAATGCACTTTCATTAACAATTCTTGTTCTAAAATACACATTTTTGAAACTTGTAGCTATATTACTTCAAGAAATTGATGTGCCTAAAAATATGTTACGTTAGTCTATCATGGATTACTATCTTACATGCCCAAAGCTTCTCAACAATATCTGTATTGCTAAATTTGTTTTTTCATACAAAAATAATGCAGCAAAAAATTGTTCATGAACAAAGCTACATGTCATATGGTATGTTAATTACAATAAACATTTAGATAAATAAAATTAATATTGAGAGAAATTTTTGTTGTATGTTCCATTTGAAACAACAAATGAAAGTCTCAAAAAACATTTTCACATGTGGAGAGAAGCATATGTATTCCTTTCAAAGTAAAACAAAAAAAACAAGCCAAAATTTGTTTATGACATTAACTCAAAATGGGGTGATGCATGAAGTACTCCAGGAAGTGGATGCTTGTTTCATTGTTGCTTTAGAGCAATGTCACAACTAAAACCAAATGGGACATTGAACGAACAATATGATTTATGTGTTGATCTTCACTTACATAGTTCAATTACATTGGAAAATAAAATTAATCCATTTAGAATTGGTAAGCGTCCATTTATAATGGACAATGTAACATACTATAAACATATGAGATTGTTAAATTTATAACATTTAGATAAATAAAATTACTATTGAGAGAAATTTTTGTTGTATGTTCCATTTGAAACAACAAATGAAAGTCTCAAAAAACATTTTCACATGTGGAGAGAAGCATATGTATTCCTTTCAAAGTAAAACAAAAAAAACAAGCCAAAATTTGTTTATGACATTAACTCAAAATGGGGTGATGCATGAAGTACTCCAGGAAGTGGATGCTTGTTTCATTGTTGCTTTAGAGCAATGTCACAACTAAAACCAAATGGGACATTGAACGAACAATATGATTTATGTGTTGATCTTCACTTACATAGTTCAATTACATTGGAAAATAAAATTAATCCATTTAGAATTGGTAAGCGTCCATTTATAATGGACAATGTAACATACTATAAACATATGAGATTGTTAAATTTATAACAATGAGAAATTGTAAAAGGCATTGAAAAAACATTTTTATCTTACAAAACTACTATATCTATTTTTGACTCAGGGTGCAGGTATAGGAAAGACGTTCACATCAAAATTAATTTTTGAAACTTTGCTTTGTATATATAATAGCTCAATCAATAGAGATATTTTAGAACCAAGACTTGATTTTTGATTTCACAAGAAAAATTCCTTACAATGCAAGCAACACAACCGTGCGTTCTGCCTTTCTATTACCTTGTAATAGATTTAAAATAATTTTTTTAAATTCTAAACTTCTAGATAGCTCATCCAAACACTACCAAGAACTACCTTATTCTTATATATGAAGTTTCCTTTGTAGGTGAATAATTACTATGCTAAACTAACCATTGACTAATAAAAATAGAAAAGATGCCCTTTTTGTATTTTGGTAATGTTGACATGTTATTTTGTAGTGATTTTATCAATCACAACATGTGAATGACTACCTTATGATTATGTCACCAAAAATAGATTGACAAATAGTCCCTTACAAATTTTGGAAGGAAAATATATAGTTCTATGGACATGCAGAAACCATACACCAAAAATAATAATATTGTATTCATGCTTAATAGAATATGAATATAGTCACAAATGCACATCAATATTTATTTTCTAAATACCAATTGTTTTTGACAACCATTAAAAGATTCTACATTTCCATACCTTTTTTACAAAAAATGATGTTGACAAACACAATTATGAAATTCTTCACCTTTGTGTTGGAGAAGAAATGATGATTCTCTTTGTCATGAATAAGATGCAACATATGCCTAGACAAGCACTTATTTGCATACACTTATGCTTCTTAACAAGATTGTATTGAAATACAACATATTGGTTGAGCTTTTTTATTCGAAACTACAATATACAAGATGACCTTATAAATGGATTGGATGACACTTTCAAAGATATATACAAAAACACATCAAATAGACATGCTATGGATAAAATTCAATGGCCTAAGCATTGGTCAACATTAAATTGTGAAATATGCATCCATGAAGTCAAATAACATAGACACAAGTTGAGTACACGTTGTGCATATTGGTAGGTCTATACAAAGAATCTTAAATACTATGTCTTCAATGTTTCAAAAATAATTCCTTGTTCAACTTACGCATGCACACACAATTCATAGAGCTCAAAGATTAAGAATGGATGGAGTTACATTTAACCTATATGGAATAATCTCATGTTAAGATCGTATACACCCTATTTTTTTACATGCTCTTCTACCAATTTTTTTCAATATAAGTGACAATATTATTGTTGAAATGTTTCGTCTTCAATTGGAGGTGAAATGGTAATTAAAAATGACCTATTATCTATTGATTTTGAATCATCTATCACAATTTATTTATTGACACATGAAGTGTCCAAGCCCATACATATAATCTTATTCATGATCACGCCTTGAAGCACTCTTCCCTAATTTTTCTATAAGAGATTCACATATCAGTTCTCAATAAAAACATCTTTCCAAACTTTCATAATTTCTTGCATTTAATATACATGAAACTATGACATGTGCTAAAAATAATTACCTTTTTTGCAGACAATGGAGTTTACAAAGAATAATGTGAAAACATTGTTTGTAACCATTTATATTGGTAATCAAGTGTTAATTTTTTTAAATATGTATGAAACTCTATTTCAAACATTGAAAATATACTTCATTTTCTTGATCATGAATTGAGAAATTTATGTCAAGATAAACCTACATATTTTTTTGGTGATTTCAATGTCAATATGCACAACCAAAACAAAAACACAAGACATCTTACTCAACATTTATTAAATCACAACTTTCATTTTGGCATTGATAAAGAAAGTGCATTTCTAAAAAATATCATTGACCATGTGTGGTCAAATTCTAAGCAATCATGTTCAAAGATATTTGAAAGATGCACATTGGACTCATCATCCAACATTGTTTGTGATAGTTGAGAATAACAAAAAAACTTCATTTTTATTGTTAGTAGGATTTTTATTTTGCTATGTTGTTTTTGAATTTTTAAAAAGAATTAAAATAATATTTGGATAATGTTTTATCTTTTTTCTTGCATTTTTAAATGTTGTTTTCAAATAGCAATTTAATGGTTATTAAAGTTTTAATTTTGCGAAGAAATAAACCATTTTTATAATAATGAAAAGTACAAAAAAGTATGTCATATTGTGAATACAAAGGTTTCTTTGTAGTTTGGGTCCTCCCTCTATTGTTTTAAGTGTGATTAGCATTCTATTCTTTGTATATATATATATATATATATATATATAATTTTACAAACATGCTATGCAATGAGTGTTTTTTAATTTCATATTTACATTGTATTGGTTTTTGAAGCATTAGATGGAGAAAATGTAGAATTCTCTGATAAAATAATGATTTACATCATTCCCCTATTGGCACTTCATTTGTTTTTAATAAGTTAATAAAACATTGGGTTGATACGATTATAACAATTCTTTGCAAAAAACTCAACATAGACTTAGAGAAAAATCCCAAGCATGACGTTCATAAAAACTATTTTTTTAACCAAAATTGTAATGTTTCTATATATATATATATATATATATATACATGCATATATTTTCTAGCACATTTGACATTTTACAAACTAATTTTTTTACTTTATACATCATAACAATATATAGTAGGGAATAAATTGACGTTGCATAATCTAACATTGAATCAAAACATTAATCTTGTAAATTATCCATACATGCTTCTTTCTATTGCATATCTCATTGTCTCAACTAATTTTTCCCAATGTCTTTGTCACATTGTTTTTTAGTATAAAAAAAATTGAACTGGATAAAGACAACAAACAAAAATAGAAATAAAAAGTTACAGTTGTCAAAATGGTGCTATTCCGTTCGTGCCATATACTATTTAAAATGGGAAAATTCAATTTATAACTTGTTTATTTTCAAATTCTATAAATAAAACCTATCATTTTTCTACTCCAAAAACTCCATTGCATTGCATCTCATTGTACATTAATTTATACTAAAATTCAAGTTCAAAAATTATGTTTGCAACTCTAACACAAAAATATATCCCAACTTTAATACTCAGTCTCTCTATAAAATGATTTGGAATTGTTTTTGAATGGGATGTGCTAGTCATTTATGGCCCTTTCTTCACAAAGTATCTAAATTCACTAATAAAAACAAAGATTTTGCATGCATATATTATAAACAAGAATGATCAAATGACAATAATCATGAATATTAATAATAAGTTAATAGGAAAACTCTTACCATTACTCTTAGCTTGTACTAGCGTATGCATGAAGAATTTACATTAAAAAATAAAATTCAATGTGAAATAAGTGATTTTGATTGTTGCCTTCATTGAATATAAACAACACTATTGAAAATATCATAATTGTTTACAAAGAACACAAAATTACTCTAGACACTACAATACATGAATTTGTAGAAGCTGATGACACAATATCAATGGGCTCATTTGGAGCCCTTGTTATTAGTCACCATAAAAAATCAATATGAACTTCATTTGAAGCTTGGTGCATCAGAAGATGACATGGTTGTACTAAGCATTCTTATTAGAAGACCTTGTTTATTTTTCTTCGTCATTCTCAATGTTTTTTCCTTCTCTTAAACATTTACACGTGCATATTGTATTTTATACAAGAGATTAACATTCTGTAATTATTTTCCAACTCATAATCAACTACTACAATGAACTTTACATTAGCTTGCAAAAATTATTCAATTCAAAAGAGAAACTAATAGTTCTTTTAAAAAATATTGTTAGAAGTGAGTCCAAAGGCATTCTTTCATTTAATGTAAGTCAATCCAATTTATTTGATGCACTAAATGAATAGCTTAGAAATGCACATTTACAAAGCTTGACACACAAAATTTTTGAGGCAAATATTCATTCAAAATCAACTCGTCAACATATAATTATATCTTTCAAAAAGTTTCAACATCTGTGTTATTTCTTAGTGTGATCATGAGCAACTTTGTTTCCCATATCAAAGGACTATTAAAAATAATTTTTTTTCATGCGCGTTCCTTTGAACCATTTTGTTATGGTTGTGACCAATTGATTTTGCCTACTGCTCCTTTAACAAATAATTTTAATACATTCCATAAATTGTCAACAAATCACATTTTACCCATATCAACATGCATTACAATGTACTGTACACAAATAAAATGGAAAAATAGATTTCACTTTGCATAAAATGCTCCTCAAAGACAATTTTATAGACTTAACTAAAATATCATTCCAATAATACAAGCGGACATTTCAGTGAGTGTATTTTTTAGCAATGTTTGCACTTCACATTGACAATGAACGACAAAATTTGTTTATAAAGAAATATTAGATTCATTTTTGAACTAGGTATGTTCACAAATCAAAACAAAATTGTCATAACAATATTTAAACATTCCTCTTCTTCAAAGTCAAAATTTGACACACTTTTTACTTGTGTAGGTTTTTTTTGCATCCTTTACCATCAAAAAAGATTTTAAGCTTTTATCTAAAGATTTATAGTCTTTGTATCTTGCTAGATACACTATCTTTTCATTATTTTGCTAATGTTTAGAACTAGTCCTTTCAAAGCTTTGTTGTTGATATTTATAATTTTTTATAAAACAATATCCTAGACCCCCAATTTTTCACTATCCTAAGGGCTGATGCTAAATGTGCCACTCCTTTTTAATAGTATAATCTATTTTAATAATTTTTTTTCCAATTCGTTTTATATACAAGCCTATGTTCAATGTATGCAACTATTATAAGAATTACTTCTATTTACTCTATGATCATAATCCAAGGTAGTTTTTCAATTCTTTATTATGTGCTACAAACCTATAACTACTAAAATTTATTATATATACATATGTCTATTTTATGTGGTTAAAATATGCATGCTATTTTTTAAGATACATGTCTTCCTCTCTCTATGTTCAATCAAATTGAAAGTGTATCTAAAAAGTGACATGAACACAATGAAATCAAAATTTATTTCTTAATCAATGAAATTATTTTCATTTGTGTAATAATTTACTTTAGTAACACATTAAGAAAGCATGTATCTTTCTAAGATTTCTAGTTTCTAACTAATAATATAGATAGATTTGTAGATTTATAAACATGAGAAAAAAGTTCTATTTTATCATATGATTTATTTCATTGGGATTATTGTCAGCACTAGAATGCATAAAATTATTTACATCTCTTTGAAATTTAAACATTATTATTCAAATTCTTCCCATTCTATGATTATCATCAACACTAACACTCTTGACATAAAAAAATTTCTTAGATGCTTTTTAGTTTTCCTTTCCATCTGTCTCTTGTGTACAATCAGTGCAAGTTGCACAATTAGAGAATTGTCTCTTATTTCTAAGTAATGCAAAACATATATGAGATAGAAATATCAAGTGGTTCAAAAGGTCAACTTGATTTATACTCATTCTAGTACGTCAATGCAAGGTTAATTTGATCACCTCATTTTATGAAGGCCTTTGTGTCAAAATTAAGAAGAACTACTATGAATATGTTTAATATATTAAATGTTTCCTTCACGATACTCAAATAATGTAAAAATTACTTTTCAAAATCTTGATCACTATACCCTTAGTTGTGTAAATTCATGAATGTAATTTATTTCTAAACATCATGATCTTACACATGTCCTAATGTCATAGTTATGAGGTCATAATTTATAAAGTCTTTCTTTTGCATTCAAATTCTCTTTGTGGTTTTTATGGATCTAATGAGTTCTTAATTTACTTTTCTATTTACTTGCGTCTAGTTTCTTTCCATCATTTCATCTCTTATAACCATGTGGTAAAATCTTATAAAATATGGTTGGCCAGATTTAAAACCTCCTTTCCTTTTACTTTTATCATGCCCACTAAGAATGGTACACATGGTAGTCTCTCGTTGTCATAGGCTTACAATTACTGGGTATTTTTTGTTATCATTGTGGGCTTGATGAACTTCTTGGATTTACTAAACTATTAATTGTAATTAATATTGAAAATTAATTCTTGAAACATGGATCGCCATGGCTTTAACTATACATAAATACATGGATTCAATTTCTTCCTCAATATCATGATCAGTCACGTGTCTTATTCCTATAGTTGTAAGGTCATGGGGTCATAAGTCTTTCTTTTGCAGTCAAATATTCTTTGTGGCCTCTACACATTATTTGAGTTGTTAAGGCATCTTTATATTCACTTGTGTTTGGTTCCTTTGCATCATTACATCTCCTATCTTGACATGGAAAAATCCCATTAAATATGGTCAATCAAACTTCAAATCTCCTTTAATTTTACTTTTATCATTCCCACGGAGAGTGATACACATGACAGTCCCTTATTGTCCTAAGGTCATAGAGTCATGGGGTCACTTTTATTTTAAATGCACATTCAATGAACTTCTTGGATCAATTGAGTTATTCAATCCATTTTATTTTCTCATGCGTCCTATTTTTTCTACACACAATACAATAAGGATACAATGGTCATATTTTAAAAATAAATCTAATAATGCACACAAATATTTAAAACAATTTAATGAAGTATGAAATAATAGAAAACATGTCAATCAAATAGAGTTAGAAGGTCATAGAGTCCTACAAAGTAACAACTTAATTCACTTAAAACATAAACAATTTTTGTGGATGTGTTGACACATGGATTTTGATCTATACACCAATTAGGTCTACCTAGTACAAAGGATCTCTAATGGAATATTATGAAATATGAACCTTAACCTTATGTATTCATAACTACCAATGCTTTTAACTATTTTTATTAAGGCTACATATGTGTCATATTTAGTGAAAAATAATTTAATCAAAACCTAAATTGGGTTATGATGTAAGTTAAGGCTTCAATGTAGATTGAAAATCATTATAAATCTGGTTTGGGAAAAAAAAGCTCTAATTCTCTACCTTTTAATTTGGTTTATTTCAATAATCATGCACTTCTCTAATGAGATATAAGGTGACTTTTGTAAATGAAATCTGTATCTCAATTCAAAAAAGGGTGTTCCTTAATTCAAGGATAAGTATGAGTGTGTTTGTAATAACACATTAATTAAGTAATTCCTCACATTTTTTACAATAATTTGTATAATTTGATCCAAATTTCAAGTTTTAGAAGCAATTAAGTTTCAAAAAACCCCATATTAAGTTTCAAATTAAACTAGTTTCAGAGAATATTAAAATTAGATTGAAGTCACAAGCTGTGAATATTACAATATGAAAGAGCCATATAAATAGCTTAGAGACATTAAAATGAAGTAGAATAGTTAGCAAACCACCAAATTCTCAAAACTGTAAGCTTAACTTAGATTCATGGTAAACCTACATGATTAAAAAACCTAACAAACTTAATATAAATAAAACATAACATTTATTTATTTAGCTTATTAATCTAAAAACCTCCCTTAATGACTAAATCAAATGTTTTCATCATTTTAAAAATAAAATGATTAAGTCCATATACAAGCTTAACACAAGGTGTAGTTCTATTGCCATTGCAGTAATGTATACAAATGTCCCTATCATCACAAATCTATCTTATTAGAGTACCTGGGTAATGAGCTGTTACAACCACCAAGAAGTATAGGAAATAGTGTTGAATACTGGGTTCCCTAGATTCTGTTGTTCCTTGAATTATTGCCATGCCTTGAATGTTAGAGTGATTAGTTCCAATTTTTTTTATAGAATATACATCAAGAATAAAAAACATAGCATATCCTCTAAGTGATATTTCTATGTCAAGCTATTGAAAACCCAAAGCCTACTACTTTCCATTGTTAAATAATTTTAGGACATTCACTATTCAAAACACTCTTGTGATTTTTATGTATGCCCATTCCTCTTTCACCAACCTTCATGGATAACTTCCTTTTTGGTTTGAATTTGGTTTTTGAACTTGTGTTTGGTTTCAATACTTATGAAACAATAGTAAGAACAAAATTTACCTGCTCTTCACTGTGCACTTTCTATTTTCTTAACCTTGTAGATTTCCATTCTAACAAGTAACATAATTCATATTTCTTTACAAATTTTATCATGGTATGGTACCACTTAGACATTTTATGTTGGTATTATTGATTTGATTGTGAAGAATGAGAAACCCTATTTTTACCATTAGAACTTGACTTTTTTGGTTTTTCCATCTTTGAACCTTGTTCAAATTTAGTTCTAAAACTTAGCCTTCCTCTTTCACCAACCTTCATGGATAACTTCCATTTTGGTTTGAATTTGGTCTTTAAGCTTGTGTTTGGTTCAACACTTATGAAACAATTGTAAGAACAAAATTTACCCACTCTTCACCTTGCACCTTCTATTTTCTGGACCTTGTAGATTTCCCTTCCAACATGTAACACAATTCATCTTTCCTTACATATTTCATCATGGTATGGTACCACTTAGGCCTTTTGTGTTTGTATTCTTGATTTGATTGTGAAGAGTGAGAAATAATCTTTTTAACACTAGAACTTGACTCTTATGGTTTTTCCATCTTTGAACCCTATTCAAATTTAGTGTCAAATCTTATTCCAAAAACATAAAAATATGTAATAATACCTTACTATTAGTATATTTATCATTATTATAAAAGAATGATAGTTTATAATCTACAAAAACATCTTTACTTACCATAATTATATATGTAGAGATATTTATCAATCTATATGCATATCTTTGCTTAAAATAACCAACACACATGCATACTTACAGAAAGTACAATATCTAAAAACACAAAAAATTATTTACATTCGATGTTTTCTCAAACCATGCTTCTTCTGGTGTTACATTTTGCAAGAATTATGTGGGACTTCGGTTGAGAGCATACATAGTTGTATTCACAACTTTTATCTAATATTGATATGGTACATTTTGGCTATCTCCCATACAACGTGTCATCTCCATGACTATCCTATTTTACCTTGCCATGACTTCATTTTTCTGTGTAGAATATTATAAGTGTATACCTTATTTAGTTCATAATTATATGTATCTTGTAGAGACAAACTTATCCCCATTAATTGATCTAAGAGATTTTACATGTTTTTCTCCTTGTTTCTCTACCATAGCTTTCCAAGCAACAATTTTAGAGAAAATTTCTGACTTTATATTCAGAAAACAAACCCACATTTTCTTTACAAAGTCATATATACTCAATAAGTAATACAAATCTCTAGATATTGAAGATGTCTACATTGGAACATGCAAACCCACATGTACCAAATCCAATGCATTCTTAGATTTCTATTCCTTACCATGTCAAATGATTGTAAAAATAGCTTATATGTTTGACATTTTGAACATACATTATATTTATTTTGAATAGAAAACATTCCATTCACCATGTTAGTCTAACTTAATATATACAAATGTTCATAACTGAGGTAACCATGCATCTTATGCCATTGTTCACTAGTGATTTCAATTGCTGCAAGTGCATGCTCTCTTGCTGTTTTGAGATCAACCAACTTATGCAATCCCTTGTTACCAATACAAACAACAATGAATTTTTTTTCATGAAGATTACTGACCATGCAACTATTTCATTAAAACTCCACATAAAGGTTAAGATTCAAAGTTATTTAAATTATGAAAACAATATTTTTGTTCATATTAGGAGTAAACTGAACATCCTAAAAAATGTAAGTGACAAAATTTAATGAAATATGAACATCTCCATATCCTTTCACATAGTAAACCCAACCATCACCTAAGGAAACTGATTAATTATAACTATCATCTTCTACAAAGTTTACAAACTTGTCTTTATGACACATGTAGTGTCTTGATATGACTAAGTCAAAGTACCACATTATTGACTACACTGACTGATTCTGTGCCACCACTAATACAAACTCACCTACTAAACTTTATTCATTTTATTCAGCTACATTTGTAGATTATGATTTCTTTCTATTGTTTTCCAAATCATATTGTCTCTTATGATAATTTTTCTTTGTATGACCAGGTTTTTCATATTAAAAACACTACCATTTAGATTTAGAAATGCTTACATTGATTTTAGAGGATTCTTTTGGAGGACTAATATCATTCCAATGTTTACCCTTGCTATATGACTGTGCCATGAACACACTTTTTTTAGACTCTAATGTTGAAGTAATAGATTGCCTTGTCTTATTCATTCTACATGAGAAGTGTTAAAAATGTAAATATTAAAACTAAATATTTATAAAATCTCAGTCTTGTTCATTTGTCAAATATCAATCATAGATCTACCATTTAGTTCTAGACCTCCTTGCTACTAAAAGGCTCGTATTTACCATATCACTATGCCTAATTGTATATCTCTTAGACCGATCCATATCATTTTTATGACCCAGGTCTCTTACACTACATAAAAAGCTTAAAACTTGATAAATATCCTTCAAGGTTAATTTTAGATCCATACGTACCTTCTATTCACTATGACTACATAATGAACACTATCACCAATGGTAGTGTCTAGTGTTGGGTGTGAAGCCACTATTCATAGACACTATTCACATGTCACTATTTATGGGTACTATTTGTAGATAAAAAAATATTCACACAATGGTTTCAAATGTTGTAATTCTTTTGGACCACCTTAGGACCCCTTTAGGCCCAATCATTAGCCATTTGACCTAAATTAGGCCTAACATTAGTTAATTTAGCCTACTGGCTAAATCCACCTTTTAACCCAACTTTGATCTTAGTCCTTGACCACCAACAGTCACCTCAACCATCGATAGTCACCTCAACCATTGATAGTCACCTTGACTACCAATGGTTAGGTTCTACTGTTTAAAGCAACTTAGCTCACCCTTCATTCTGACATACTTTTTTATAATTATAATGTCTAATTCACATGCGAGCCCATGCAGGATGAAGTTAAAATTATAAAATAAATTGGACTCTTTGTTAACATCTTGTTGCACCTATCCTTCCTTGCCTATAAGAAGAGAGGAGCAAGAGGTGAAAAAGGATCTATCCATAACTATCAAGAAATTGTACACCAAAGCTTCTTTTACAGGTGTTCTTCCAATAATCCAACAATCCAATGACCTAACCACCATGTCAGAGAACTGACTTACCACTGCTCTTCGATCGAATGCCAAGTACTGTTACTCTATCAAAATCATGCCAAAATCTACCAATGAGTCAATTGCTTTAACCATTCATATGACCAACCTTTTGTGAGCTAAGTATCTATTTTAATCATTTAGTTATTTTGTTTATATATCATAATCAACCCAATGTAAATCAATATCCTAAAATTGCCTTTTGTGATACCATCAATCTGACCTTTTTATCACCCAGACCCAACATAGTAACTACCAATGGTCATCCTGACCACCGATGATTTATCCAACCATTGAAAATAACCTCAACCACTGATAGTCACCTCAACCACCAATGATCACACCAACTGCTGATGGTCACTATGGTAGGAAATAATAACAAGCTATTTTCACCTACTCACCCTCAACCAAATTCCACTTTATATTCATTTTCCTATTCACAGATCCCTAACCTATTTTTTAAACCACACTTGACCTGTTTAGCATTAGTGTTGACCCACTTATTGCTATATTAGTCATTTTAGTCTATTTATTTATCAAGCATTTCTTATGTTCAATTTTAGTACCTTTTTATTATTGATGCAAGTACCTTATATTATATTTTATAAACTTAATTTCTTAAAACATGTGGATTGACAGCAATCAAGTGTTAGGAATAATGATTAATTATGCACTAAAATGCAACATGAAATTCATTCCTAAAAATCACAATAGCAAAGACACATGGAAGAAAATTCAGATCTAAGCAAATATACACATAATGCCAATATAATGTGGTTCACCTAATATGGGATACATCCACCAAAAAAATCTCTATAATATTATAAACAAGAGTACAAAATAACTCTCAACAAAAAACCTCTCACAAAGATAACTTTTTCCAACATAAATTCACACCAAAATTCTCAAGATGCTAAGCTACACCTCAAAAACTCGATCACACCGACCGAAGAGAGAATACAGAACTTAGAAATGAGATGCAAAACATAATGAATAATGTGTTACCCCTCACCCCTATTTATACTTTTCAAAATCTCTTGAAACATGTTCCATAACCATAGAGACAACCATATATCCATAAAATAATGCAAAAAATAAGGGAGGTTTCAACCACATAATCCTTTGATTCTTTCAACACCTTAGATCACACCCACTTCTCCAAAAAATATGCGAAAAATGGGGGAAGTGGTTGACACACTAAAAAATTCATCCCACCATTTGTGAAATTAAAAAATGCATGTTAAAAATGCCCTGATAATTTTATTTTTACCTTAGGGGTGAAACAAGTTCCATATTTAACAATCTCCCACTTGGAGTTCATTTCTCCTTGAACAAAATTTAACATTCCTCCATGATCTTCATAAAGACCAACCAAATCTGAACATAACCTCAACTTCTCTAATGTGACTACCTTGGTCATCATATCCATATGATTTTGGCTCGTATGTATCTTCTCTAACTTCACCATGTTTTCCTCCAAAGCTATCCTGATGAAATGATACTATAATTGTATATGCTTTGTCCTCCAGTGGAAAGCAAAGTTCTTGGCTAAATGTATAACACTTTTACTATCACTATGTAATCCACCAACTTCTTATTATGCCCCAAATCATTAAGTAAATGTTATAACCAAATCATCTCTTTTCTAGCCTCTATAACAACAACATACTCAGCCTCTATGGTTGATAAAGCCATAACCTTCTATATTCAGGAAATCTAACTAACCTCTGTATCCTAGATAGTGAATGCATAACCTATCATACTCCTCCTTCTATCAACATACCCAACCATATTCTAGTCTACATAACCATGAAAAGTGGTGTATGATCCACCAAAACACAATGCTATATGCAAGGTTTGTCTCAAATATCAAAGAATCCACTTCACTGCTTGCCAGTGCTCATAACTTGGATTACTCATGTACCTACTTACTACTCTCATTTCATGATCAAAATCTGGCCTAGTAAAAACCATAGCATACATGAGGCTACCAACCACCAATGAGTAAGGTACCTTGGACATCTTTAGGTTTTCTTCTTCTATCTTGGGACACTGCTCCTTTGATAATCTGAAATGCCCTGCCAAAAGAGTCCCAACCGGTTTAACATCCTGCATACTAAACCTCTCCAAAAATTTCTTCACATACTCTTCCTTGGATAAGATTACTTCCTCTCCTTCCTATCCCAAGTTATCCTCATACCAAGGATTTGATTCGTTGCACCCAAATCCTTCATAAAAAAAGAATCACCAAGTTGCTTCTTGAGTACTTGAATCTATTGCATGTTCTTTCCTACAACTAACATGTCATCTACACACAAGCATAAGATAATATAATTACCATCCTCAAATATTTGGACATACAAATAATGGTTAAAATGACACCTAAAGTAACCCTATTCTAACATAAAATTTTCAAACTTCTTATAAAATTGTCATGGAGCTTGTTTCAGGCCATACAAGCTCTTCTTTAGTCTGCACACCAATTTATCCTTTCCTTTGATCTCATAACCCTATGGCTGATCCATATATAATTTTGCCTCCAAATCACCATGAAGAAACACAATCTTCACATCTAACTGTTCTAATTGAAAATCCTCTACTGCATCTATACCAAGCATAGTTCTAATAGAAGTCATCTTAACAATAGGAGAAAAAATCTCATCAAAATCAATACCTTTCTTCTATGCAAACCCCTTGAGCACCAACCATGCCTTATACCTTTTCCTTCCTCCATCCTCTTATTTGATTTTGAATACCCACTTGTTTTGCAATGCTCTATTTCCATTGGGTAGCTTCACTAAATCCCACGTCTGGTTCTCCATGAGAGAACTATGTTCCTCTTCCATGGCTTGCTCTCACTTCTCCCTAGAATTTACCTACATTGCTTCCTCAAAACATTATGGTTATCCATTGTTAGTAAGTAAGAAATAAATCAAAGATGGGAAAAAACATTTAGGAGCTTTTCTTACCCTAGAAGACCTTCTTACTACAAGAGTTTATGGTACCTGTGTAGGAGGTTCCCAACTGTCTCCTTGGACACCTTACCATTGATAATATCATCCAATACTTTATATTATTTTTATTCCTATTCCTACAATTGATCCTTATACATGACTTTTTATTTAAATACAACATCCCTAGACTAGAATATTTTCTTGTCTCTAAGACTCCAAACCTGCAAACCAAAGTCATCCTCACCATAACCAACAAAGGTGCATCTCTTAGACTTAACCTCTAACTTAGTCCTATCTTTCTTGGCAATATAAACAAATGCCTCACATACAAAGACCCTAAGAAAATAATAAACAAATTTCTTACCAGACCAAGCTTCTTTAGGTAGGCCTCCATCCAAAGGCACTGAAGGTCCTCTTTTAATTAGATATACCACTATACTAACTGCTTCCACCCAAAACATTAGGGGCAACCCTGCATGCAACCTCATGCTCCTAGCATGCTCTATGATTGGCTTATTCATACTTTGTGACACTCCATTCTCTTGTTGTGTCCTTAGAACCATCCTTTGCCTATGAATTCCATTATGTGATCAATAATCATTAAATGCTTTGTTACAATACTCACCTCCATTGCCTGACCTGAGACATTTCAACTTGAGACCTGTTTCATTCTCAACCAAATCTTTCCATCTTTTCAATGTTTCAAATACATCAAATTTATTCTTAATTCAATAAACCCAAAATTTCCTAGTTGCATCGTCAATAAATATAACATAATAATTTAAACCACCAATAGATGATACCCGAGCTGGCCCCCATACATCTGAGTGAAATAACTCTAATTTATTCTCCTTCTTCATAGGTCCAACCCTCAGGAACTTAATTCACTTCTACTTCTCATACACATAATAATCATATAAGCTCAAATCAACCTGTTTCAATTTGAGAAAATTATCTTTCAAGATCTCCATGCCCTTTCAGCTCATATGACTGAGTCTGTAGTGCCACAAAGTTACATATCCATCTGAAACAACTAAATTAAAGTGATCAACACTACTAGTCAAATACAAAGTGCCAATTTTATTACCTCTCACAACCATAATATCACCCTTGGTAACTTTCCAAGAGTCTACTGTAAATAAAACTAAACAACCCTCACTATCCAACTACCCCACTGACATTAAATTCTGCCTTAACTATGGAACATGTTTGACATCCTTTAGTAGCCATGTGTTCCCACTCTGTTTATTCACCTAAAAACAACCTTTCCCTACTATATTGCATGGTTCATAATCACTAAGATAAACATATCCAAAATCCCCTTGAACATAATTAGTAAAATGATGCCTATGTTGTTGAGTTGTGGAGCTAAAAGCTTCACTGAATGTGCTAATGTGGAGGTTGCTGGGTTACACAGTAACCAACATTGGTCAGAGCCAATTAACATTGGTTAGGGGTCGACCGACATCGGTTATCTCTAGATACATAGTAATCGGCATCAGTTAGGGTTGGCTAGCATCGGTCACCTTCAGACCGACATCGATCATCTGTGCATTTCTAAAACTATTCTAATTTTAGGAGAACAGTTAGTTTGCATGTAAAGACTAAAATTAGTCTTAAGTTTGCATTTCTAATTATTGTTTGCTTTGGGTTCTATTTAAGAGACCCATGGGGCTATATTGTAATTAAGGGAATAACAACTCAGTGATTGAGTTGATTGTAATTGATTGAGAGAGAGAGAGAACTCTTGAGGGAAAATTATTGTACATCTAAGAGGTGTGAGGAGAAAGAGATTTCTTCATTGTATTTCCTTCTGGAAGAGTTTAATACAAGATTGGTTGTTTCTTGTATCTCCTATTCTTTGCTGTTTCTAATTTCTAGTTACTTATTACTTCTGGTTTAATTCCGTGTTTAGTTGCTTATACAAAAGTAATCAATTGTACTCTAAGGTCCTAACATATGTGGGGTGGCATGAAAAGAATCCCCTAAATCTAATACCCAAGATTTAAAAACATTATCCAAGGAAAGAATTAAAGCATCTTGACTAAAAGTACCTATTGTCATATTTACCTCCTTGGTCTCCTCATGTTTGGTCTTCTTGTCCCGAAGTTCCCAACATTCCTTATTTGTGTCCACTTTTCCCACAGTGCTAGCACACCATATTGACTCTAGATTTAGATCTTCCTCAAACCTTTGACTTTCCATAATTTCCTTTGCTTCTATCTTTTTATATACCTCTAAACTCCATCATCAAATCATTCCCTAAAGATGATTCCTCGGTACTCTTCCTTCACATTTTCTCACTATGAATCACATCTATAACATCCTCAAACTTTAAACTTCCCTTAGTAGGGATGTCATTACTCATAGTCATAACTAGGCTATCCCAACTATCAGGTAAGGAACACAAAGTCAATAAATCCTTAACTTCATATTCAAATTTAATACCAACAAAAGTTAGCATACTCACAACCGTATTAAAATCATTCAAATGATCAGCTACATAACCATTGTCAAACATTTTCATATTAAATACCCTTTTCATCAAAAAATATTTTATTATAGGTAGAGGGTTTTTCATATAACTCCCCTAATTTATTCATCATATCAAATGTGGTCTTCTCCTCTAAAATATTAAAGGCAACCGAAGATGCAAGGCACAACCGTATGGCTCTCAGTGCTTTCCTATCAAGTAAATTCCAATTTTATTGATCCATACCTAAAGGTTGGCCTATTTTTCCCATCAAATGGAGATGAAGATCCTGGTAAAACAAGTAATCCTCCATCTACATCTTCCACAATCTAAAATTCTATCCATTGAATTTTTCAACTCTAGTTTTGCCATTATTTTCCATAACTCCCACTCAAGCTAATATCTTTCCTTGTGATTCACCACTTTAGAAAAACCACTAAATCTATCTCTAATACCAGTTGTTAGGAATAAGTGATTAATTATGAAATAAAATGCAACATGAAATTCATTCCTCAAAATCATAATAACAAAGACACATGGAAGAAAATTCAGATCTAAGCAAATACACACATAACACCAATGTAATGTGGTTCACCCAGTGTGGGATACATCCACCAAGAAGCTCTCTATAATATTATAAAAAAGAGTAAAAAAAAACTCTAAAAAAGAAACTCTCACAAAACTTTCTCCAACTTGAAGTCACACCAAAATTCCTAAGATGCTAAGTTACACCTCAAAAACTCAATCACAGTGATGAAAGAGAGAATATAGAGCTCAAAAATGAGATGTAAAACACATTGAACAATGTGTTACCCCTCACCCCTATTTATAATTTTCAAAATAACTTGAAAAATGCACCATAACCATAGAGATAACCATGTCCCCACAAAATAAGGCAAAAAAGAAGGGAGGTTTCAACCAAATAATCCCTCGATTCTCTCAACTCCTTAGATCACACCCACTTATCCACAAAATGTGCCACAAATGGGGGAAGTGGTTGACACACTAAAAAATACATCCCACCATTTATGAAAGTGAAAAATGCATGTTAAAAATGTCTTAATATTTTTATTTTTACCTTAGGGGTGAAACGGGCTCCATGTTTAACACTAAGGTACCTCTTGCTTCTGAGATCTAGCTAATGCTAGGCAATCCACCCAACTATTTATCTAACCAACCATTTGATTTAGTGATATCTTACTTTTAGATCATCCTCCCAAGCCAAAGAGGAGATCTTCATAATCATATGATTCAATGCACACATAACTGAACATATTTTTCAACCATACCCATATCTAGTTTCTTCTTCTTCCTTTCTTGAAATATAAGTTGAAATTCACTTAAACATTATATCACACCTAGTGGGACCATGAATCTCTACTTAGGTTTATTTTATTTGCATCTATATTATCTTCTCCCTATTTTATGCTCATAAAATAAATTGAAATTTAATTTTGGGCTTAAAATTAAATCCATACATTGATTGCTTGCAAATTTAGCTCACATAATTTAAATTAAAGCAAAGTAATTCAATCATAGCATCATTTATATCACACACTAAACCAAACCACCTACATTAATCAAACATTAAATAACTTAAGACAAGGTCTGACTAGGATTTCATCACCTAGAGGTCATCTTACCCTTTCTTAACGATCTTACTTGGAGGTCATTACCAAGGGGAGAACCAACTTAGCTCTCTGGTTAAGTATAAACTCTAGAAATTGGTATATATTGGCTAAGCATTTGATACCCTTATCATTGTGGTGTGTGAAGTGAGGGGGTAGGCCCCAGTACTAAGCCACATATTGATTTCCACCCTTTTGAGAGCCTAAACACAACTTGAAACCATCTACAAATTTCTTTTTTAGTACCTGTTCTATTAGCCCAAGTGGAGTCACATAATTTATTGAAAGCTTAAGGCATAAGCCAAAAGAGAGAATAAAAAGAACTTTAGGACTTGATGTACTTTTTAGAGTGTGATTGCTTTCCTTGATCATTTCTTGTCTTCTCTCTTTTTGAGTGGTGAGATTGTTTTTTAATTCTCTCCCCCTTATCTTGTATGGTTCTAACACACCAAAATGACGGAACCTAGTGAAACAAAACCCATCACCAAACCAATCAACTTATTTTACCTCCTTATCTATGGAGTATGTCTATAAACCAAAAAACTCTCCTTGTCCTTTGAGAAGTCCTTCCTGCCCTTGGGAAATTCCTTAGGGAGATACAAACTTTTCCACCTTTTTAGATAACAATCCTGTGGACCTTCAACATTATCTTAACACCATGCCTCACTGTGCCCCTACTTCGGTTCCACCTATGGACCCACCTTATGGCATGCCTTCCCACCTTATGGGAAAGACTTATATTACCGTAGTCACCACCCAACCATTGACTACCCAAGATTATTCATCTACCAATAATCGCTTTGATACTGCTATGGAAAACCAACCTAACCAACCTATAAACACCCTTATACCTTCCACCCACACTAATAACTCCTATACCTTAAGAGTAACCTAACCACTAGCCACCTATACTCCCCTCACCATGGGAGTACCTATCACTAACATTGACAACCTTAGTTTGGATACCCCCAATCCACTAACCACTACCCCACTTCAAAATATTGTGGTGCCTATACCTTCTACCTTACCCCCAATCAACCTAAAGGTCACTACCCTTCCTTTGATCACTAACCTAACCACTACTTCTACCTAATAGGTGCCCATTGTACCAAACCCAAGCTACATCCCTAACCCACAAAGGCATGTACCTTTACCTACTACCTAACCAACTACATATACCTACCCCTACATAGCTTCCACCCAACCACCACTGTCCACCAACCAATATGTGGGAGCTCCTCAACCTCCTACCAATTATCAATATGTCACCCAACCACCACAATAGTATGCACCTTATAACCCTTCAGGTGTACAACCCCAAGTAGATCTAATGAAAATTTTCATGAATAAAATGACTACCTTAAAGTCATCCATTTTTAGAGCTCACAACATCTTATCATATGACCAGATCTATAATGAGCCCATCCACCCATCTGTCCCTATCAGACCATATCCTCCTCAATGGGAGCTCCCCAAGTTCTCTAAGTTTTAGATTAAGGAGGATCCCCAATAACACCTTAGGGAATTTAGGCATGCATGTTATTTGATTAATTATAATGATGTCATACTTCTTTATACCTTACCCATGTCCTTATCTTGTCCAACATTGGATTGGTATAGTGCCATAACCAAATAATCTCTCTTCTCCTTCACCTAGCTAGCCCAAACTTTCTTGGATCACTTTTCAATAAACATTTCCAAGAAAGTTTCCATCATAGATCGTTACTCTATCCAAAAATTTGATGATGAATCTATCACTAATTTTGTAGCTCATTGGAGAAGCCTAATCAATAAACTTTCCTTGTCTTTACCCTGACCTAAACTAATAATTTTTTTTGCTCAGGCATGTGTCAAGCACAACTCTTCTACATTGCATGTTCAGAGTTTCAAATCATTTGAAAAATATTTTACCATGGTGCACAAGATATAAAATAGAGCCATTGATGAAGGAAAGCTAAATTTGAAACACAAAAACTCTACTTACAAAACCAATGAGGCTTACTCCTCTAAAATAAACATCCAAACCAATACTAGTGCCAAAATCAAGGGGACTACAAATGCAGTTGTGCTTAAGACCACTCCTCCACCATATCTCAATAAACCAAAATCCTCTACCTCCTCAAAAAAAAATGAAGCAAATCAAAAAAATTAGAAGCAATTTACTCCACTTGGGGAATCTTATGCTTCAGTCCTGGAGAATTTACTGAAAGATAATATCATATAACTTCTTCCTATTAAACCCCTTCAAAAATTTGATTCTTCTAGTCTTGCACCTAGTTGGTACAATGAGAATGACCTATGTGCTTTCCATCAAGTAGTGGGGCATGGTGTTAGTAGGTGTAATAATTTCAAAAACATCATCCAAACCCTCATTGACAAGGGGGAACTTGCATTGGACAACTCCAACACACCTTCGAACGAAGCCCTTGACATTTTCAGATAACCTTTTCCCAATTATGCACCTACCAAAAATGAAATCAACAAAGTTGAGTCTTCTGATGATGTCCATACCATCAATATGGTTATTGACACACTTATTGCTGAATAATCTACCACCCAATCTACATGTTCTTCACCCTCTCCACTTATTGAGGTAGTGGAGTTACCTTCTCTTCCTCTAGAGACCCAAGTTGAGGAAGTAACCTTTTCCTCTTCTCTACTTATTGAGGTAATGGAGTTACCTTATCTTCCTCTGGAGACCCAAGTTGAGGGAGTAACCTTTTCCTCTCCTTTACAATTGAGGTAGTGGAGTCATCAACCCTTCTTTCAACTGACATATCTAAGCAAGTAACCATTACCTCTTTACTTTCTCTCTCAACTACTAAACAATTCACCCCTCCTTTGGAGATCATTCCCAAGGAAGAGACCACCACACCTATGCCTAACATAGAGGAACCACCTATCCAAACCTTGCATCCTTTGATTGAGGAAAAAGATGAGGTCACCATTCCCCTTTCTCAACCTATGGGTTTAAATTTTGAATCAACTATCTAGGGAACAATATCAGCCTATAAACCATTTTTTAGACTAGTTCAAAAGTTATAATTTGTCTCCAAACTTGATATGGATCAAACTCCCTTTTAGAAATAATTATGGCTCCCTTACATCACCAAATAAGAACCTCTAACCATACCTTTGGAAAACCAACTCATCACTTCTATTGTCCAACCCATTACCATATCAACCCAACCAATCAAAACCTCTACCAACCCAACCACCTCTACCAACCCAACCACCCCTCAACGATCCAAAATAAACAAAACCCAAATGACCAAATATCCTTCTATCATGTTAACCAAACTAAACAATAATCTTGGCATCTTCCCTAAATAGAGCCTTAATCGCCCATCCTTGAAACTAGAGCTCACCTCACCAAACCCACCAACCAAGCACCAAACCAAATTAACCAAGGAGGTAAAGCCATAAAAATACCATACGGCCAAACTTATACCTCCCTCAACCTTACCCTCTATCTTGGGGCCTCATCCCTCTACTTTTATTATAAATCTAACTATCTCAACCAAAATCCAATCATTTCTGCTGGTTACGCCATCATGCTTGCTTTCTAACACACCTATCTTCACTGAACATTCAATAACCAAAATACCTACCCTGAAACCTCCTACGTACAATTTATCAACTTCCACTTTACCAAAACCAAAACCATCAAATAAGCACGCCACCTTACCCAAGAGCTCAACCACCAAACCCATTCCTAAATAGACTTCTATCTCACCAACCAAGTCCCAAACCTCTAAACCCTCTTCACCTTTAGCTGAGTCTTACTTGACTATTTTTAAAGGTTATTGTAAGCCTCTTGCTTGACCTTACCTTCTATCATACCATTTGAGCCTCTAAGCCCAAAACCTGCCTAGTATAATGATCACCAAGTATGATCCCATCATAGGACACTCGAATATGACACAAAGAACTATAAAGCTCTCCAAACCATAATCCATTGGCTCTATAATGAGGACAATCTATTAATAGAGGAACCTCACATGAGCCCATTACCAATCCAACAACCAAAAACCACTACCCAATGCCTACCTACTCCCCCACTCTCACCTCAGAGTGACAAGGAACCAAACCAATTTCATATCCTAACTCTTCCCTCTACCCATACTATCTAGGTGGTCACCTAATCACATGCTCAACATAAGGATAAGGGGAAGGTGAAAGTGTCTATTCCATGGACATACCCATCTTCCATCTCCCAACCAAATCAAACTCAAAACTCTTCACCTTTAGCCAAACCCAAGGTATCTATCTTGGGTGCCTCCCAATCCAACCCTTTTGAATCAATCAGAAGAGTGGTTCTCAAATAACTTCACAAAACCCTAAAAAATATGAGCCTATATGAGTTGATTTCTACTTAAACTCATTATCACCAAGCAATGATAGAGGTATTGCAATCAATAGAGGTCTAATCTGATGACCTTCAACCTCTGATAGCTTTTGTTGATGCTCTCTAAATTTCTAACCTTGTCACCTTCAAGGTTTGAAAATACCTTCTATCTATCTTGATGACCTAGATCCCCCTCTTTATATTATTGCCTACATCAACCAAACCCACATAAAATGAGTCATGATCGATGGGGGAGTAAGTATTAATATCATCTCCTCCCATGCTTATGATCAACTCAAACTACCAAATAATGACATGTATGAAACTTTGACTATCCTTTGATCTTTCAACAATACCATGGTCACTACTCTAGGAAATGTTATCCTTCATATCCATTTAGGACCTTGCATACTCCCAGATCTCTTTTATGTATTGCAAGGTGAATTCAAGTATAATGTTTTGCTAGGATGACCTTGGATGCGCTCTATGGATTGCATGCCCTCTACCCTTCATCATTGCATCAAATTTGAACATGAAGGCTAAGTTATCACTATAAAAGCTGACCCAAGTCCCTTTTCATTGTGAAACATGAATTATCTACCTAATAATGTTCTGCTACCTCCATCTAACACACCCTCGTTAGCTAAAGATAAAATTTCAACCATAAAATTTGACATCATATCTTCTTCCACCAATGAGGCATCTACTAGCTGATCCATCCCCTCAGATCAAATCCCCACCACAAACCCCTTGGAATCTACATTCTAACATCTCTCACTAGGGGAATATCACCTCCTCACCCTTGATGCTTTCCCTACTCCTTAAGAGGATGGGAAACTTGATTACCAACTTAGGTATGACCCCAATATTAGAGCCATTATTCCCTTTAGAGCTTCAAACTATCAAACCTATTTCATCTATGGAGGACTTGACAAACCCCTAGACACTTCTACCACCTCGTCTTCACCTAGACCATTCACCTCTGGCTTTTCCTATCTAGACAAATCTAGTTTCACCAAGACATAACTCCATAGGTGTGCTTGGAAAAGATTTGGTCTTGGATGATATGAGTATGGCACACACAAGTTGATTTCCATTGAAACCAAAAAGCCTCATGAGAAACGTGTCCTTGGTGTCATTCTACCCAACAAGATGAAATCCAAACCACCTACCATCATGAGCATTGAGGAAGACATCCTTTCCTCTCCTACCCCTTCTCTGCTTGAGTGTCCAGATGATGACATCATCCCCCCTAACATTTCTTTCATCAACATGATTAGCCTCAAACCCTTGACTTATCAAAAGGAAGGGGTGACCATAACCATCCCTTTGACCCATCTTGAGATAATAAGAGATGAATCTCCTACCATTATAATTATGCAGTGTCAGGATGATGATTCTATTCTCACTTATCTTGGTGCACCAGATTCTTCCATCCATAAATCCCTTTCTCTTGAGACTTTGACCATGTTGAATGAATCTACCATGGATATCAATTTGTCACTCTCGATAGTCCATTTATTATCAAACTTGGCCAATTGCTAAATTCTAAGGAACTTGAAGACTTCCCCTCCTTCCTACAAGACTATAGCATAGCTTTCACTTGGTCATATGCTGACATGCCTAGAATTAACCCTAACATTGCCACCCATAACATAAACACCAATCATGATGCCAATCCCATCAATAAAAAATTTTGATGAATGCACCCTTGCATAGCCCTTCTCATCAAAGAAAAACTTCAATATCTCTTATCTATCAATTTCATTCAACCCATTAATTACCCCCAATGGGTCTCGAATGTTGTACCTATCACTAAAGCTAAAGGGGGAATACATATTTTTGTGGAATTTCATGACCTCAACCTTGCTTGACCCAAAGATGACTTCCCTCTATCAATCATTGACCAACTGGTTGATCTTATGACTAACCATGAGATGTTATCTCTCATGTATCAATTCTTGGGTTAAAATCAAATCCTAATTCCCTCAAATATCAGCACAAAATTGCCTTTATCACCCCATGGGAAACCTTTACTATAGGGTCATGCCTTTTTTACTAAAGAACATTGGTGTAACCTACCAACGTGCCATGACCTATATTTTCCATGACCTTATCCATAAGATTGTAGAGGACTATGTGGATGACCTCCTTAGGAAATCCAAACATTGGAAGGATTATTTATCCATTCTCAATATTATCTTTGAGTGCCTCATCTATTACCATGTCTATGTTAACCCCAAGAAGTGCATTTTTAGGGTCTTGTTAGGAAATCTCCTTGGCTTTATTGTCTCCCTTTAGGGAATCAAAGTTGATCCTACCAAAATTAAATCCATCCTTGACATGCTTCCTTTAATCAACCTCAAGAAACTTTATAGTTTATAGGGGAAGTTCTAATCCATTCATCACTTTATCTATAAGCTTTTGGATTGATGCCAACCCTTCCATCACCTTTTGAAGGACATATCTTTTAAGTGGAGTGATGATTATCAAAAGGCCTTTGATTCACTCAAAAATTACCTTTTGTCTCCACCTATCCTCTCCCCTCCTAAGGATGACCAAACTTTCTACCTTTATATCTTTGTACTGACCACTCCCTAGGGGTAATGCTTACTCATCGAGATGAACAACACAAAGAACAAGCCATATACTACATTGACTACATGCTTGTATAATACAAGACTTGCTATACCCATACTGAGAAAATTTTATTAGCTTTGGTCTTTGTGGCCATCAAACTTTTCCACCACATTCTTAACCACAAAATGTATGTCAACCAATACTGACCCACTCAAGTATATGCACTCCAAGCCATACCAAAACCAATGTATGTCCAAGTGGCTCATGCTTCTAGCTGAGTTTGACCTTGATTTTCTTTAGTAAAAGTCAATGAAAGGGAAAGTCATTGCTGACCAATTGGCTGAAGCACCATTAGCAAAAAATTAACCCCCTCCTCTTGAGTTCCCTAATGAGTCCATCGTGACCCTCTATCAAGTAGACTCTAGATATCAAGTCACCATGTTCTTTGATGGATCAAAGTGTCAACATGGTGGGGGAGCTGGCATCATCCTTATTCCCTTTGATTGTGAACCTTTTCCTTTATCTTTCTAGCTTGACTTTGAATGTACCAACCATATGGCTGAGTATGAAGCCCTAGTGATAGGCCTTCAAACTATGTTAGCCTTGGGACTCAAAATGATCAACATCTATGGAAACTCTCAACTTGTGGTCAATCAATTCAATGACTCTTACTAGTATAATAATGATGTTTTGCAATATTACAAATAACTAGTTGATAAACTTTTAATGTCATTTAAACACTACCACATCTAGTCGACCCCATGATCTACCAACAAGTTTGATGACACCATCACTTCCCTTACCTCTCAGAGCCTATCTTCACCCTCTGACTCTAATATATCTATTGTTATCCATAGACTTACCCAAACTTCTTATGTCAAACCAGATTCTCCCACCATCGTCAATGTGGAGGAGACCCAACCTGACCTTTGGTATCAATAGACCTTTGACTACCTTAATTTTTCCATCATTCCTTTTGGTCTTTCCAGGAATGCTCAAATATCATTTATTCAGAGTACCTAATGTTATACCATTATGCGGGGAATTCTTTATAAATGTGGCTTTGATGGTCTCCTCTTCATTACCTATACAATCACAAAGCCTCTCATGCTATAAAAGAAACACATGACATGATCTATAAGGGACACATTAGTGGCCTCACTATGGATAAATGTATCCTTCACCTTGGCTATTACTAGCCTACCCTTAACCAAGACTATTGTGATTATGTGAAACAGTGTGTTATATATCAATAACACACTAATTTTCATCATGCACCTAGCCATAGTCTTCATGTATCCATATATTTTTGGCCCTTCTCACAATGGGGCCTAGACCTTATTAGTGAAAATAACCCCCATTCTTCACAATGACACCATTCTATCATCACCACGATTGAGTATTTTACCAAATGGGTATATTCTATTCCTCTAGTCTCAACCAAAGTAAAAAATAATGTCAACTTTATATATCATCACATCATTTATCATTTTGGTGTGCCTCACAAAATTTTCATTGATAATGGTAAATATTTTAAGAACAAACAAGTCCAGGGTCTTTGTGATGCATTCAATATCAAGTTAAGTTTCTCATCGCCCTATCGCCCTCAAGCAAATGGATAGGCCAAAGCCTCTAACAAAACTCTTAATAACATGCTCACTAAAATGGTCAATACATCTGGTCAGGATTGGAATTTACACATCCCCTTCACCTTATGGTCATATCGTACTAGCATTCAAACCCCTACAGGTGCTACCCCTTTCTCTCTTATGTTTGGAGGGGAGGCCAACTTGCTTCTTGAAGTCTAAATCTCATCTCTTTATATATCTTTGTAGGATCTTATTTCTAAGGATGATTATCATTAACACCATTTAGCTAGCTTGAGCTAATTGATGAGCATCGCTTAGCCTCCCTTACCCATCTTCATGTATATCAAGAGTGTGTCAAGCATGCCTATAATAAACACCTTAGAGTGTAATAATTCAATATCATAGACCTCATCCTAAAGGAAAACAAACATGCCACCAACATGGAAAAAAAATAGAGAATGTTTGCTCTTAATTAGCTTGGACCTTATATCGTAACCCAAGAGTATGGATCAAGAGCTTATTGGTTATCTTCTCTCAAAGTCAACCTAGAACATTAGCCCCTTAATGCTTTGCATCTGCATCCTTTCTTTCATTAAGAAGGATCAAGCTCACCTTTTATTTAACTTAAACTCATCCCTCGATTTCAAACCACATTTCATCTCCCTAATTTAGGGGAAATTGATTAAAATGAATCATATGATTATCCGTCACAATTATAACCTAATGTTGAATGATGGATACCATGACTCTACCAATGGCATGATTCTCATGGTACTTTCCACCCTTTTCACAAAGATGTATTCCCATGATCATTGTCACCTAAGCCTCTTTACACCTAATCAACCTTCTTGTGATTTTAGCTTTGCCTTCATAAAGTTGAACCCTTAAGCCTATATAATCAAGTCTATGTCAATCAAAATCAAATAAAGCAAAAAGTAAAATCCAAACAAATAGTAATCATGGGTCATTCCTAGCATTCGTATACTACTCCCTTGGAGGACAACTATTGAAAACATATTCAAAATTTCTAAAAGTAAGGTGGACTACTCCCTTGAAGGACAAATATCAAAATCATTAAATAAATCATACAAACTTAGAACACTCTCTCAAAGGATGACTGATTAAAGCATTTGTCAAAATATTCCTACATTGATCAACTTCCCCAACCCCTAAACAAAAAAAAGAAAAGCATAAGACCCATTTTCAAGCAATAACAAAATCAAAATAATTTTAAAAGTTGCAATCAACTCTCATAAGCACAATAATTTTGAAAGCCGTAATCAGATCTCATGAGCAGATTCTCTGCATCGATCAATATATACTTGTATGACCTAGAATTGTTTATACTAACTCTTTAGAAACTTACAGAAGAGGCATGCTAGTCACAAGAAGGTTCCATCTCTCATCCATCTCCCTTTTATACACTATAAGAAAGGGATTTTGAGCTCACTTGACATTATGTGATCAAGGCAACTTTTTATCTAACAAACAAATGCTAATACAAAATATTCGAAGGGCTTATGTTCCTTAAGCTAATCTAACTTTAATTTTATTTTAGTCCTTGTCAAAGAAGAAGCATTATGTCCTCTTCCTATCCTATTATGACTAGTTGATATATTCACTAAGATGTTTTATCTCTTGATTATATTCTTTGTTCTCACATATAATGTTGCTAATTAACTTACTTTAAGTGATCTAACTCAATCAAAGTAATAATAACCATAATAATAAAACTCTACACATCAACATATATCAAATGGAAAAATGTACATCATTAGCATATTCATCAACATGTCAAACTCAAGCATCCATGAACAATAAAACAATCAACCATTTTCATCACATGTCTAAATCCAAATAAGGAAGCAAATACTTATTAATCATCATCATAACCATAAATAACATGAGCATCATCATCAACATAAATAAAATCCATCACATGCCTAGCTAGGTGAGTCATCATCAGTAATCAATATAACATCACTAATAATCAATATTGTCAGGATCTTGCTCCACCAATAAGAGCACAATATGATTACTTCTTGTATTAGCAACTAAACACGGAATTTAACCAGAATCAATAAGTAACTAGAAATATGAAACAACACAAGAATATGAGAGACAATACACAATTGTATTAATAATCACTCAGAAGAAAATACAATAAAGAAGATGCCACTTCTTCTTCCACCTCAAAGGCTCGCCACACCTTAAGACCTTCTTCCCTCTCCCTCTCGGTCCCAACAATCAACTCCAATACAGAATTGATGTTCACCTCCACCAGTCAGAAACAACGCTGCCAGTACACCAAGTACACAACTGTACTCCAAGTAGATCTCCCGCTCTCTACTGCTACCTGCAAATCACTAGACCTTACTCACCATTGTAGATCTCCAAAAGAAGCCATGCTCACCTGCTGACCAAGATCATACAAATACGAAGAACCCTTTTGATTCTCCAAACCAGCACCCACACTTGGTACTGTGGCACTAGGAGGAACACACCATTGCTCTCCTCTTTCAGAAGGAGCTTATTTAGCTCTCTTACTCCCTAGCACTCTAGTTTACAATACAACCCATGAGTCCATATATAGATCTCATGCTTACAATAATTAGACTATCTTAATTACAATAATTAGATGCGTAACTCAAGACTACAACTAGCCTTTAACATGCAAACTAACAGTCCAAAAATAGACTCTTCGAAATCAACATGCAAATTGCATGTTCATGTACAGGCTACCGACGCTGGCATCTCCTTGACCGATGTTGGCCAACTGGTAACCGACGTCGATTGCTTTTTCACTGCTATTTGACCAAAGTCAGTTGATCAGACTAACATCAGTTGCCCTGCAACTCATTCTGCAACTCTCTCCAACCTCCGTAACCTCCGTAACTCCTCCTATTTGCATTCTGGTGAAGCTTTTAGCTCCACAACCTAACAATCTCCCACTTGGAGATAAACAGCTGCACCTGTACCTGTACACCATCTAATTCATTCCTTGGCTTGTATCCCTCTTCAAGATCAATCTTGAAGACCAACCACCACACAACCTGTGATGCTACACCTGTCATCCAAGTAACCTGCCACATCTAAACCTACAACTCCATGTAGTAAAGACCTTGACCCTGCATAACAAGTTAACCTGCTGCTAGTCCCTCTCAGATACCTGAGAATCCATTGAACTGCCCTCCAGTACTCCTTCCCCGAATTGGCTCCATAATTTTTGACAACTCTTACTGCTTGGGAAAACTCAGGCCTACACTAGACCTCATGTGATTTCGAACCCTATTCTAAGCTAAGATTAAACTGTCCAGCCCTTGGTGTGCTTTCTAATTTTGCATCCTGCATCATGAACCTTTCCAACACCATCCTCACACCAGCTCCCACTAGAGACAAAATCTCCATGTCTCTTATGCCAAAGAATTTTGCTGCTCCAAATTCTCCATGAAATACCTCTGAACTAACCTTACCCTTAGCTCAGCAAATCCCTGTATGTACAAACCTGCTAGCAAATTACCCACATACAGTAAGTGGATAATGTCGTGACTCATCATCCACCTGGTAAGACAAACACAATAGTTATACTGACATTGACAAAAGCTCTGCTTTGTCATCTACCTGGTACCACCTCTCAGCTCTATACCTACAGCTTCCTCAAGACCATATACCTTGGCCTTCCATCTCATGTATCCATCCACTCTCTTCTTTAACTTGGGAATCCATCCATCTCTTAGTGCTTTCTTCCAGCTGACAACTCCACCAACAAATACCTGTTTGGTTCTTCTCCAAGGACTCACACTCCTCATCCATGCCAAGCTCTCACTATATCTGGATTCTACCTGCATTGCCTCTTCACGTCTACCTGGTTCTTGACCATCAATAAGCAATATAAAGAAGGTGAACAATGAATATGAGGTTCACTTACCCTTTTTGACCTCCATATAAGCGTTTGAGACTTCTTGACAACTTGCTGTCCGCCCAATATCCGTTCAAGTGATCGATCTCGGCCATCTCTCAGTCTGCTCCCGACTGATGTCGATTCACTACACTGACCCTGACTGCCGACGTCGTCTCCCTGGCCTGCACCGGTATCTTTTCTGTCGACATCGGTTCCTACCTAACCGATGTTGGTCTTCTTGTTGCCGACGTCCGTTACTGTCTGACCGACACTGGTACCTGTGTTTGCCTATGAGTGATAAATTTTTACTCGTGAGTTCTTCATGAATCAAAACCCTGTTCAAATCAACACAGCCCTACTCAGAATAATTTAGTCCAATCTGCTGATCTCTGTCCATCATCTCCTCCATGAACACCAAGGCTTTCCAGTTCTTAAGTTTATCAAAAACATCTATCTTTCGCTTAAGAACCTGCATTCCCCTCCTACATATGTGACCAAGCCTACAAAGCCACATCTCTACAACAGAAGGTGAATCAGTAATATAAGTAGATAGATAAAGGATACCTACTTTCTTACCACCATCTAATTCAAGTGCATCCACTGTGAGAGTTACAGTGCATCTCCCATCACCCAAATTTCTTGAAGAAATTAGACTCATCTCCAAGACTGGTACCTGCATGACTTCCTTCACCACCCGTGTGTTATCTGCCTGCAATTTCAGCTTCACTTCCCCTTCGTCAATCATCTGACAAGGCTCTCCAACCCCTAAATAAATCTCTCCAAAGTCTCCAAAGATGTACCCATAAAAAGATGCTCTATTTTGGGATGCATGGAAAGAGGCAAAAGAATCTGTAAACAAAGATTCTAGTTTATCTAGAGCAACCTGTGCAACATCACCTGTAACATCTGCTTCTACACGCTGATCTTCTGCCGACCAACAATCTCCCTTTACCTGCTCCTTCTTTCCATCAATCAGACCATTCGTGCTATTCAGTTTCTCCATTCGTAGCTTACTTTCTTCTGCCATTGCTATACTCCCACTCAATCTAAAACCCCTGAGAGTGACCTGTAATCAACAACACTACCAAATTTGAAACCACCTATTAGTCAACCCAACCAAAAGCTCTGATACCACTTGTTGGTATCAGCTCTTGAACCTACAACCAGGCTCTGATACCACTTGTCAGGATCTTGCTCCACCAATAAGAGCACAATATGATTACTTCTTGTATTAGCAACTAAACACGAAATTTAACCAGAATCAATAAGTAACTAGAAATATGAAACAACATAGGAATATGAGAGACAATACACAATTATATTAATAATCACTTAGAAGAAAATACAATAAAGAAGATGCCACTTCTTCTCCCAACTCAAAGGCTCGCCACACCTCAAGACCTTCTTCCCTCTCTCTCTCGGTCCCAATAATCAACTCCAATACAGAATTGATGTTCACCTCCACCAGTCAGAAACAACGCTGCCAGTACACCAAGTACACAACCGTACTCCAAGTAGATCTCCTGCTCTTTGCTGCTACCTCCAAATCACTAGACCTTACTCACCATTGTAGATCTCCAAAAGAAGCCATGCTCACCTGCTGACCAAGATCATACAAATACGAAGAACCCTTCTAATTCTCCAAACCAGCACCCACACTCGGTACTGTGGCACTAAGAGGAACACACCATTGCTCTCCTCTTTCAGAAGGAGCTTTTTTAGCTCTCTTACTCCCTAGCACTCTAGTTTACAATACAGCCCATGAGTCCATATATAGATTTCATGCTTACAATAATTAGACTATCTTAATTACAATAATTAGATGCGCAACTCAAGACTACAACTAGCCTTTAACATGCAAAGTAATAGTCCAAAAATAGACTCTCCAGAATCAACATGCAAACTGCATGTTCACATACGAGCTGCCGACGCTGACACCTCCCTGACCGATGTCGACCGACTGGTAACCAACGTGGGTTGCTTCTTCACTGCTATCTGATCGACGTCGATTGATTAGACTGACATTGGTTGCTTTGTAACTCATTCTACAACTCTATGCAACCTTTGTAACCTCTGTAACTCCTCTTGTTTGCATCCTAGTGAAGCTTTTAGCTCCACAACCTAACAATCTCCCACTTGGAGATAAACAACTGCACCTATACCTGTACACTGTCTAATTCATTCCCTAGCTTGTATCCCTCTTCAAGATCAATCCTGAAGACCAACCACCACACAACCTGTGATGCTACACCTGTCATTCAAGTAACTTGCCACATCCGAACCTACAACTCCATGTAGTGAAGACCTTGACCCTGCATAACAAGTTAACATGGTGCTAGTCCTTCTCAGATACTTGAGAATCCATTGAACTGCCCTCCAATACTCCTTCCCCGAATTGGATCCATACTTTTTGACAACCCCCACTGCTTGGGAAAACTCAGGCCTACACTAGACCTCATGTGATTTCGAACCCTGTTCTAAGCTAAGCTTAAACTGTCCAGCCCTTGGTATGCTTTTTGATTCTGCATCCTGCATCATGAACCCCGCCAACACCATCCTCACACCAGCTCCCACTGGAGACAAAATCTCTGTCTCTTATGCCAAAGAATTTCACTGCTCCAAATTCTCCATGACATACCTCTGAACTAACCTTACCCTTAGCTCAACAAATCCCTGTATGTACAAACCTGCTAGCAAATTACCCACATACAATAACTGGATAATGTGACGACTCATCATCCACCTGGTAAGACAAACACAATAGTTATACTGACATTGACAAAAGCTCTGCTTTGTCATCTACCTGGTCCCACCTGTCAGCTCTATACCTGCAGCTTTCTCAAGACCATATACCTTGGCCTTCCGTCTCACGTATCCATCCACTCTCTTCTTTAACTTGGGAATCCATCCGTCTCTCAGTGCTTTCTTCTAGCTGACAACTCCACCAACAAATACCTATTTGGTTCTTCTCCAAGGACTCACACTCCTCATCCATGCCAAGCTCCCACTATATCTGGATTCTACCTGCATTGCCTCTTCACGTCTACCTGGTTCTTGACCATCAATAAGCAATATAAAAAAGGTGAACAATGAATATGAGGTTCACTTACCCTTTTTGACCTCCATATGAGCGTTTGAGACTTCTTGATAGCTTGCTGTCTGCCCAATATCCATTCCAGTGACCGATCTCAGTCATCTCCCAGTCTGCTCCCGACCGATGTCAGTTCCCTGTACTGACCTTGACTGTCGACGTCATCTCGCTGGCCTGCATTGATATCTTTTTTTCTGACATCGATTCCTACCTAACCGATGTCGATCTTCCTATTGCCGATGTCAATTACTATCTGACTAACGCTGGTACTTGTGTTCACCTGTGAGTGATAACTTTTTATCCACGAGCTCTCCATGGATCAAAACCCTGTTCAAATCAACACAACCCTGCTTAAAATAATTTAGTCCACTCCGCTGATCTCTATTCGTCATCTCCTCCATGAACACCAAGGCTTTCCAGTTCTTAAGTTTATCAAAAAGATCTATCTTTCGCTTAAGAACCTGGATTCCCCTCCTACATATGTGACCAAGCCTACAAAGCCACATCTCTGCAATAGAAGGTGAATCAGTAATATAAGTAGATAGATAAAGGATACATACTTTTTTACCACCATCTAATTCAAGTGCATCCACTATGAGAGTTACAGTGCATCTCCCATCACCCAAATTTCTTGAAGAAATTAGACTCATCTCTAAGACTGGTACCTGCATGACTTCCTTCACCACCCGTGTGTTATCCGCCTGTAATTTCAGCTTCACTTCCCCTTCATCAATCATCTGACAAGGCTCTCCAACCCCTAAATAAATCTCTCCAAAGTCTCCAAAGACGTACCCATGAAAAGATGCTCTATTTTGGGCTGCATGAAAAGAGGCAAAAGAATCTGTAAACAAAGATTCTACTTTATCCAGAGCAATTTGTGCAACATCACCTGCAACATCTGCTTCTACACGCTGATCTTTTGTTGACCAACAATCTCCCTTTATTTGCTCCTTCTTTCCATCAATCAGACCATTCATGCTATTTAGTTTCTCCATTCGTAGCTTACTTTCTTTTGCCATTGCTATACTCCCACTCAATCTGAAACCCCTGAGAGTGACCTGTAATCAACAACACTACCAGGTTTGAAACCACCCGTTAGTCAACCCAACCAAAAGCTCTGATACCACTTGTTGGTATCAGCTCTTGAACCTACAACCAGGCTCTGATACCACTTGTCAAGATCTTGCTCCACCAATAAGAGCACAATATGATTACTTCTTGTATTAGCAACTAAACGCGAAATTTAACCAAAATCAATAAGTAACTAGAAATATGAAACAACACAGGAATATGAGAGACAATACACAATTGTATTAATAATCACTCAGAAGAAAATACAATAAAGAAGATGCCACTTCTTCTTCCACCTCAAAGGCTCGCCACACCTCAAGACCTTCTTCTCTCTCTCTCTCTCTCAGTCCCAACAATCAAATCCAATACAGAATTGATGTTCACCTCCACCAGTCAGAAACAACACTGCCAGTACACCAAGTACACAACCATACTCCAAGTAGATCTCCCACTCTCTGCTGCTACTTTCAAATCAGTAGACCTTACTCACCATTGTAGATCTCCAAAAGAAGCCATGCTCACCTGCTGACCAAGATCATACAAATATGAAGAACCCTTCTAATTCTCCAAACTAGCACCCACACTTGGTACTGTGGCACTAGGAGGAACACACCATTGCTCTCCTCTTTCAGAAGGAGCTTATTTAGCTCTCTTACTCCCTAGCACTCTAGTTTAGAATACAACCCATGAGTCCATATATAGATCTCATGCTTACAATAATTAGACTATCTTAATTACAATAATTAGATGCGCAACTCAAGACTACAACTAGCCTTTAACATGCAAACTAACAGTGCAAAAATAGACTCTCTGGAATCAACATGCAAACTGCATGTTCACGTACAGGCTGCCGACGCTGGCACCTCCCTGACCGATGTCAGCCGACTGTTAACCCACATCGGTTGCTTCTTCACTGCTATCTAACTGACATCGATTGATTAGACCGACATCGATTCCCCTGAAACTCATTCTGCAACTCTCTGCAACCTCTGTAACCTCTGTAACTCCTATTTGCATCTTGGTGAAGCTTTTAGCTCCACAACCTAACAATCTCCCATTTGGAGATAAATAGCTGCACTTGTACCTGTACATCATCTAATTCATTCCCTAGCTTGTATCCCTCTTCAAGATCAATCCTAAAGACCAACCACCACACAACCTGTGATGCTACACCTGTCATCCAAGTAACTTGCCACATCCGAACCTAAAACTCCATGTAGTGAAGACCTTGACCCTGCATAACAAGTTAACCTGCTGCTAGTCCCTCTCAGATACCTGAAAATCCATTGAACTGCCCTCCAGTACTCCTTCCCCGAATTGGCTCCATAATTTTTGACAACTCTTACTGCTTGGGAAAACTCAGGCCTACACTAGACCTCATGTGATTTCAAACCCTATTCTAAGCTAAGATTAAACTGTCCAGCCCTTGGTGTGCTTTCTAATTTTGCATCCTGCATCATGAACCTTTCCAACACCATCGTCACACCAGCTCCCACTAGAGACAAAATCTCCATGTCTCTTATGCCAAAGAATTTTGCTGCTCCAAATTCTCCATGACATACCTCTAAACTAACCTTACCCTTAGCTCAGCAAATCCCTGTATGTACAAACCTGCTAGCAAATTACCCACATACAGTAAGTGGATAATGTCGTGACTCATCATCCACCTGGTAAGACAAACACAATAGTTATACTGACATTGACAAAAGCTCTGCTTTGTCATCTACCTGGTACCACCTCTCAGCTCTATACCTACAGCTTCCTCAAGACCATATACCTTGGCCTTCCATCTCACGTATCCATCCGCTCTCTTCTTTAACTTGGGAATCCATCCATCTCTTAGTGCTTTCTTCCAGCTGACAACTCCACCAACAAATACTTGTTTGGTTCTTCTCCAAGGACTCACACTCCTCATCCATGCCAAGCTCCCACTGTATCTGGATTCTACCTACATTGCCTCTTCACGTCTACCTAGTTCTTGACCATCAATAAGCAATATAAAGAAGGTGAACAATGAATATGAGGTTCACTTACCCTTTCTGACCTCCATATGAGCGTTTGAGACTTCTTGATAGCTTGCTGTCCACCCAATATCCGTTCCAGTGACCGATCTCGGCCATCTTCCAGTCTGCTCCCGATCGATGTTGGTTCCCTGCACTGACCTTGACTGCTGACGTCGTCTCCCTGGCCTGCACCAGTATCTTTTTTGTCGACGTCAATTCCTACCTGACCGACGTTGATCTTATTATTGCTGACATCGATTACTGTCTGACTGATGTCGGTACCTGTGTTTGCCTGTGAGTGATAACTTTTTACCCGCGAGCTCTCCATTGATCAAAACCCTATTCAAATCAACACAGCCCTACTCAGAATAATTTAGTCCAATCCGCTGATCTCTGTCTGTCATCTCCTCCATGAACACCAAGGCTTTCCAGTTCTTAAGTTTATCAAAAACATCTGTCTTCTGCTTAAGAACCTGCATTCCCCTCCTACATATGTGACCAAGCCTACAAAGCCACATCTCTACAACAGAAGGTGACTTAGTAATATAAGTAGATAGATAAAGGATACCTACTTTCTTACCACCATCTAATTCAAGTGCATCCACTGTGAGAGTTACAGTGCATCTCCCATCACCCAAATTTCTTGAAGAAATTAGACTCATCTCCAAGACTGGTACCTGCATGACTTTTTTCACCACCCATGTGTTATCCGCTTGCAATTTCAGCTTCACTTCCCCTTCATCAATCATCTGACAAGGCCTCCAACCCCTAAATAAATCTCTCCAATGTCTCCAAAGACGTACCCATGAAAAGATGCTCTATTTTGGGCTGCATGGAAAGAGGCAAAAGAATTTGTAAATAAAGATTCTACTTTATCCAGAGCAACCTGTGCAACATCACCTGCAACATCTACTTCTACACACTGATTTTCTGTTGACCAACAATCTCCCTTTACCTGCTCCTTCTTTCCATCAATCAGACCATTCATGCTATTCAGTTTCTCCATTCGTAGCTTACTTTCTTCTGCCATTGCTATACTCCCACTCAATCTGAAACCCCTGAGAGTGACCTGTAATCAACAACACTACCAGATTTGAAACCACCTGTTAGTCAACCCAACCAAAAGCTCTGATACCACTTGTTGGTATCAGCTCTTGAACCTACAACCAGGCTCTGATACCACTTGTCAGGATCTTGCTCCACCAATAAGAGCACAATATGATTACTTCTTGTATTAGCAAATAAACACGAAATTTAACCAAAATCAATAAGTAACTAGAAATATGAAACAACACAGGAATATGAGAGACAATACACAATTGTATTAATAATCACTCAAAAGAAAATACAATAAAGAAGATGCCACTTCTTCTTCCACCTCAAAGGCTCGCCACACCTCAAGACCTTCTTCCCTCTCTCTCTCTCGGTCCCAACAATCAACTCCAATACAGAATTGATGTTCACCTCCACGAGTCAAAAATAACGCTGCCAGTACACTAAGTACACAACCGTACTCCAAGTAGATCTCCCACTCTCTGCTGCTACCTGCAAATCACTAGACCTTACTCACCATTGTAGATCTCCAAAAGAAGCCATGCTCACCTGCTGACCAAGATCATACAAATATGAAGAACCCTTCTGATTCTCCAATCCAGCACCCACACTTGGTACTGTGGCACTAGGAGGAGCACACCATTGCTCTCCTCTTTCAGAAGGAGTTTATTTAGCTCTCTTACTCCCTAACACTCTAGTTTACAATACAGCCCATGAGTCCATATATAGATCTCATGCTTACAATAATTAGACTATCTTAATTACAATAATTAGACGCGCAACTCAAGACTACAACTAGCCTTTAACATGCAAACTAACAGTCCAAAAATAGACTCTCTAAAATCAACAAGCAAACTGCATGTTCACGTACAGGCTACCAACGCCGGCACCTCCCTGACTAATGTCAGCCAACTGGTAACCGACGTCAGTTGCTTCTTCACTGCTATCTAACCAATGTCAGTTGATCAGATCGACGTTGGTTGCCCTGTAACTCATTCTGCAACTCTCTGCAACCTTCGTAACCTCTGTAACTCCTTCTGTTTGCATCTTGGTGAAGCTTTTAGCTCTACAACCTAACAAATATAAACATCACATCAAAGCAATCCATAAACCATGAGTAATAAACAAGGATCATATATATAAATCATGAGTCTAACATCATAATGTATACACCAATATACATGTATCTCTCTCAAAATGTACATCTCATCGCATTGGCTCACAGGATAGAATCAAAATAATATACAACAAAATATAGTGTATCATAAACCATGTCTTGCATATTCCCCTGGGGCACCACTATCTCTTGGAGCACCACTATTTCTTGGTGCCTATCCCACTGTAGTAGCTACTGGTCTACCTATGGAAGTGACTATCATGGTGTTGCCACACTAGCACCACCTACCAAAATAGCTCTATATTTACCCTATCAGGGCTCATCAAGACACTGCCTCAGGACTATAGCCTCATGGTAGCGTAAATCCTCCACTATGGTTAGGTATCATGCCATAGGGATAGTGCCTAGTGGTCTTGAAAATGCTACTGCTCCTCCTCCAGCTTATCTCAAGGAGTCTCTCTTCTAGATAACCAAGGCTAGTGAAGCTCTAGCGTAGCCCCTGTCACCTATAAATGTCACCACCTAACCCTGTAAAGATACCAACTAACCTTGTAAAACTATAACCTATGCCTATGTAGTAGCTAGCATCAATCCTACCTATGTATTCAGGGCAACCCTATGTACCTATGGCCTATGGTCTGCTCTCCCAATTGGGTCCACATCCATCTACTTCCTGCCACCATCATCTCAACTAAAATCCACTACCATGTAAAGAGCTTGGTACTATATAAGGTAACCATCTAGAAAACCTACATCATCTATCACTACTTGCATTGGTAACTCCTCATGATCTAACAATGTCTATACTAAATATGGCTTAGGTAGTAGGATCTCTACATCCTCCCACCTATATCTGGGAAATGGGCCTGAGATACCCTGAACCAAGCTAAACTATCTTCAAACCTTGTCAAATGGGATGAGCTCTACCTCCCCATTTCACCTACCAAAGATCCACCTATACCTCTATAGGGATAAAGTTTACCTCCTGTATCTGGCCCACTTTAGAAACTTGACATAGGGCCTCTAAGTAACATCACCAATGACCATGGCAACCAATGTACCTCTAAACCAATCTACATCATGAGTTCCTCCTCCTGCATCTGAAGTGACAAAGTCATCTCTCCACCACATGAAACCAATTGGGAAATCTATCTTATCAAACCTATCCCATAATAGCCCCATTGGCCTCAACACTTGGATGTGGTCATAAGCCCAACAGTGTAGGACAAGCCCAATGCTAATGGCATACCTCCTATGAGATCTAAATCCCCATTACTCCCTATATATCTAAACAAGTAGCACATGTACCCATCTAAAACTTTATATCCTAATAACATCTCGACCAACATCACTAATAGTAGATAAGGAAACCTCTTACTAATCAACTCTAGAAGGACAAAACATGAAACTACCTTTATCATCATAGTCATCAGTCTCCTCTTGCCCTTTGCCCTCTTATAGAGCATAGAGTATCTAAAACCCACAACATTCCACCTAATATGATCATGATCATCTCCATGCATCAGTTCTAATAAATCCTCCCACTCTTCCCACTTGATGTGATATATTAGATCACCCTGAAGGGGCAACCATGTGATCCTGTACACATCCTCTGGTAAGAGAGTCATCTCACTAGTGGGTAGTAGGAAGGTGTTCATAGCTAAATCTTGTCTTTTGATGAGGGACATGATCATCACTACATCTCATGGCATGTGCTAGTAATGTTGCATCACTTTGAGCCTGACCTCTTCCATATATGCCCAATACACTGGGGTCATCCCCTAATGAATCTCTGTAAAGATGTGAGGTACTTGATCCTACATCTGGATCTAGTTTTGCACCTACAAGAATATTTAGAAGGCACATTTAGTTTCTTGCACTATTTTTAGCTACAATATTAACCACTAACACCCACCTCCCCTATCTTATCTTATTTTTACATATACCCTAACCAAGAGCCAATCCCCATCATTTCCAATAACAAAATCCATAGACCAATAACTACCACAACCAATCTCACCCTATTTTACACCTACCTGACTTTACCCATCTAACCATTTCTTAACCTCCTATGCTCAATACCTAAAACTTGTTTCCTACACCAAACACGTACCCTATCTCATTTTATGCTCTAGTCAATCATTATGTATACAACCCTTTTTAAACCTTAACCTTTGCTTTTTACCACTTGGTTTAACCACCAATGGTCATAGTGACCACTGATGGTCAGACATGCATCTCCTTATAGATGTCAACCATCAATGATTAGTCCTGACCATTGATGGTCAATGTGGGTATTCTATAAGCAAAACACCTAAAACCTAATCTACCAAAAATTCACCAATACCCAACATATTGACCTCAATTTGGCCTCTATACCACCCTACCTAACCTAACCCTACCTAATTACCAAATCAATAACAAATTTAACCCAATAAACCAATAACCCTAAATACCTAGGGCATGACAAAAAACCCTCCCACCACATCCACAACACAATACTACACTATCACCTTAAATGCAATACATATTAAAAACTAACTCTACCAATTAAATACAACACCTACCTCATTCCTTGACCATCATAAAAGAGGAATCTAGGGACCTGCTACTCATCCTTGTCCATGTCTACACACACCTTACATCCTCATTGGTCCACTCAGTCCATTTGTCTACCTCAGTAATAAATCACTTACTAAGTAATCACTATCCATAAATTTTCCCAATACATTAAACATCATGAGCTCCATTATTCAAATGTACAAATGAGTTGAAATTATTCACTTTTTGCTTTTTGACCACTAAGGTTTTAGGGTTTTTGGCATGACTGTCAATGGTCAGGGTGACCATCAATGGTCACCTTTCGATGCCTTGATCATCAATAGTCAGGTTATGCCACTTTTTTCCTTTTATCTTCAGCAAGAAAAATTTCAACCCACCCTAATCAAAGCACCCACCCATGGAGACTACCTTCTTCACACACCTTAACCACATCATCACCTTTCCATTGGCCCATTTTGACCCAACTAGCGTGCATTTTGTGATGACTTTTGCCTAGTCCTTTTGATTGTAATGACAATAATTACCATGTTGACCACTTTTTGAACTTGCACTACCTCACACATATTTAACTCACTTGTGTCTTTTTAGGAACTCTTCCTACCTTAGATACCCATGACTTCACTTGACCTATTTGTGTTTTTCCTTGGAGCACTTCCTACCTAAGATACCAATAAAAACATAAACCTTGCCTAGGAGACTTGCATTTATTAATGTACCCAGTTGTCACACCTAAATGTAGTCACATGATTCACTTGTCACTTGTCCTTCTAGCACCAACCTTTATTTTTACTAACTATGGCAACCTAGTCTATGCATGATCTTGGCTATCGCACCTTTTATCACACTTTGTGTACATGTTTATGCTTCAAGTGCCAAACCTATCATTCACATATTTTTATCATCACCTACTCACTCATCAAACATGCACCCAATTCTATTTTACCTCATCAATTCCTAGTTTGAGGGGGAACACCTCCTTCCATACTCGAGGCAACCTAACCTTTCACCTGCAATCCATTTTTATTTTACAACTTGTTGATATAAACTGCATAACAAAAAGGGGCAAAATGTAGATGCCAAAAATCCACAAATGATGGTTTTAAATGTTGAAATTCCCCTGGACCACTTCAGGACCCCCTTGGGCCCAACCATTGGCTGTTTGACCCCAAACTAGGCCTAATGCTAGTCAATTTAGCCTACTAACTAAACCCACATTTTAACCCAACTTTGATCTTGACCCTTGACTACCGATGATCACCTCAACCATCGATGATCACCTTGATCATCGACGATCAGATTCTATAATCTAAACCAACTTAGCTCACCCTTCATTTTGACTTATCTATAATTAGAATGTCTAATTCACACGTGAGCCTATGTACGATAAAGTTAAAATTAGACAATAAGTTTGACTCCTTATTAACATCTATTGTACCTCTCCTTCTTTGCCTATAAGATGAGAGGAGCAATAGGTGAAAAGGGATCTATACAAAACTATCAAGAACTTCTTTTGTAGGTGTTCTTCCAATAATATAGTAATCTAGTGACCCAAAAACCATGTTAGAGAGCTAACTTGCCACCTCTCCTCAGTTTATAGCCAAGTACTATTACTCTATCAAAATCATGCTAGACTTTACAAATAATTCAATCACTTTAACCATTCAACTCTAATGAGATAAGTATCTATTTCAATCACTTTGTTTGTATTTCACAATCAGCGCAACATAAACCAATCTCCTAAAACTGCCTTCTATGATCCCATCAATCTAACCATTTTATCACCTAGACCTAATATAGTAACTACCAATGATCATCTTGAGCACTGATAGTTTGTCTAACCATCGATAGTTACCTCAACTGTCGATGGCCACCTCAACTGTTGATGGTCACCTCAACCGTCGATGGTCACACCAACTGCCGATGATCACTGTGGTAGGAAATAACAACAAGCTATTTTTACCCACTTACCCTCAACCAAATTTCACTTTATTTTCATTTGCTTTTTCATAAATCCCCAACCTATTTTTTGAAGCACACTTGACTTATTTATCATTAGTGTTGACTCACTTATTACTATATTAGTCATTTTAGTCTATTTTTTATCAAGCATTTATTGTGTTCAATTTCAGTACCTTTTGATTGTTGATGCAAGTACCTTATATTTTGTTTTATAAACCTAATTTATTAAAATGCGTGGATTGATATCCCCTAAGGAAGCTCATGCTTTCAAGATCTAGCTAATGCTAGGCAATCCACCCAACTATCTATTTAACCAACCATTTGCTTTAGTGATATCTTATTTTTAGGTCATCCTCCCAAGATAAAGAGGAGCTCTTCATAATCATATGATGCAATGCACATATAACCAAATAGATTTTTCAACTATACCCATATCTAGTTTCTTCTTCTTCCTTTCTCAAATTATAAGCTAAAATTCACTGAAAAACTATTCATAATCACTATTCATGGTGATGTGGCATGCTGAGATGGCATCTTGGTGATGTGACATGTATGTGTGCATATTATGTGGCATGAAAGTGACATGGCATGCATGTGATGTGGTAGGAAGGTGATGTGGCAAGAGGACCCATGGTGGGTACCTGGATGTGATCAAGTTGAGGTAATAAGGTGTGGGGAATAAAACTCAACTATGGATAAGTTTTATCCTTAGTTGTCACATATGGGTTGTCACATGATGCAAAAGATAAGGGTCATGTTATGGGGCCAAATTTATAAGGGGATCCATGATTCACATGTGTGGAGAAATTCAAAAGGTGATTGTAACACCTTTTGGACTTGTATGGTCACATGAAAGAAGAAGACAAGATATGCACTATTGCTGATTTCCCTCACACGTGTGAGTGGGGCATAATGTTAGGAGTCATATGGGGTGGATTGGATATTGTTTAAAGTAGAAATTTATTTTTTTACCCTTGGATATTAAGATAAGAAGAACACTACTGAATATTTTGACTCTCTTGTGGAAGTGAGGAGCAAGTTTTGGAGCCACATGGAGGTGGCACATGTTCTTGTATAAAATGAATATGCTTTTAAGACTTTTGCACATGGTGACAAACATTATGGATATCACATGACATCTTGCTCATGTGTGCATCAAATTTATTTGGGGCCATCATGAAGTTTCTCCCTCTCTTCTCTCTCACATGTTAAATGTTATAAAGCATTGCTTTTTCTTTGTATTTTATAAGAAGCCTATTGGAGGCTATCCACTCTTAGATCATTGTTGTAGGTTAAAGCTTGGAAGACATGAAATCTTAGCTCACCTATATTCTTGGGTTGTAAGCATCATTCATGCTTAGGTGGTTAGAGCCTCTAAGGCTTCGATGAGAGCATGACTCACCTAGTTTGTTGAGTTATGGAGATCCTTGAGGTTAGAGGTTAGAGCTTGAAAGGCTATGTTAACTTGGCTCACCTAGTTGGAGCTTGGAGGCTTGTTAGATCAGATTATGGATATGGAGGTTGATGCTTTGGAGCTCACTTTCGATGCTATGGTGTTAGCATCATGATAGATTTGCATGTAGTAGATTAGAGGTTGGAGCCTGTAAGGCTTGGGTGCAAGCTTGGTTCACCTGAGTGCTTGTAAGCACTAGAAAGGAGTTGATAAGAGGAGTTGATGTTGTATAGAGAGTTTTGATGATGAATATGAAGTCTGGATGCTGCCTTTGCCCCATGGTTTTTCCTTAGCTTGTTTAGTAATATTTCCATGCATATCTTGTGTGATGTGTTATCTCTCATTTTTTATGTTTTTACAACTTGTTTTAATTTATGCATTTAGTTATTACACATGTATTACAATTAAGCCTTTTTGATCTTAATAACTAGTATCAGATCCATGGTTATTAGCTAGTTTGTGCAAGTGCGAGCTATAGGTGAAGAGACCAAGATGTGAAACAAAAAAATAAAAAAAAATTATATGGTAGGTATTTATATCTTTGTGCAAATGGAGAATGGTTAAGAAGCTAAAAAAGCTTTAACAGATAGATCAACACCAACATAGTTTTCCTAATGAAGAAGCAACTATATAGCTTGAGGAGAAAGCTGGTCTCCATTGGTGTATATGGAGGGTGATTAAAAGACATGTACCTTATTGGTTCTTGGATGGTGAAGGGTTACAAGTTGTGGGATCATACTACTAAAATGTGTGAGCTGAAATGATGAAGAAATTCCATGTAGAAGAGGAGGTATAAGAAACATGATATTTTACCTAATAGATATTAAAGAACAAAGAGACCTAAAGTTTCATGGAAGGAGAAGGCTATGTGTTTGACATACAATAGATTAGGATGCAACTTGACTGTATCTTTGGGGCTCAAAAACTTGGTAGGTGCAGTGATGCACTGAGTAACATGATGACTTCCCAAGAACCATGGATGGGTACCATTCTGAGTATGGTGGGTAACAATTTGGTACATGTAGAAGTCATGTGTTAACTTATATTGGTTTTTATCTCCTATTATTGAAGTAATTCATAATGGATAGATAAAAATAAGAGACCTAAAGTTTTATGGAAGGAGAAGGCCATGTGTTTGTTTGACATGTGGTAGAGCAAGATATAGCTTGACTGTATCTTTGAGGATTGAAAACTTGATAGGTGCAGTGATGTATTGAGTAGTATGATAAATTCCTAAGAACTATGGATATGTACCATGTTGATCATGGAGGGTAGCAATATGCTACATATGGAGGAGTCATGTGATTGACTTCTATGGTTTTTTATCTCATATTAATAACTAATGTCAAGAGTGTGGTATGCACTTGTTGATATTGGAGTAGCTGGATGCAAAAACATCATGCCTACATGGTGGTCTTGTGATGAGATGGAGTAGCTAGGAGGTTATGTAGATGAGGCAAAGAGTTTTTGGTTTGAAGAATTGAATATTGTATGGGTTCTAGCAGGCATGATGATGTGGTATAGTAATAAATTCATGGAGATCCAAGGTTTAATAGAAGTTGATGCTATGTATAGTTGGCATATTGGTTGTATCCCCCAACATGATCAATGGTGAGATGGTTTGGGTGATTATGATGAGATGCAAGAACAAACCAAAGATGGAGATGAACAGTGGACACAAAGAAAGAAAGTCAAGTATCCCACTTCTTGCAATTTTGAGTTATCTCCCTGAGTGTCCTAGAATAGAGGAGGAGAAGACATGGATGTCTTATGTATTACATTAATCAGAAGTAGGAAAGCCTCATGTATGCCATGGTGTGCACTAAATCATATACTTCCAACTAGGGGGAGTATTGAGTAGTTCATGGCATAATCTTGAAGAAGGATGGGTCTGTGGTGAAGTGGGAGTCACTTTAGGTTGCTTAGCATATGTTGATAAAACTAGTTAAGGTAGAGAAGTTTTAGTAGTGCAAAAAAATTCTATTGGGCTTTTTTGGAGTATTAGTGGGCATTGACATTGATAGTAACTAGGAGGAAGTTGGTTGGTAGAAGATGGAGGTGTTTAAAAGTCATATATATATTAATTCAAGTGGGATATTGTTGGGTGTGAATCCACTATTCATAGGTCACTATTCACAAACACTATTCACATGTCACTATTCACAAGCACTATTCATGTCAGGGAAACCTAGAACAATAAACATGCTCTGATCCCACTGTGTCAGGATCTTGCTCTACCAATTAGAGCACATATGATTACTTCTCGTATTAGCAACTAAACATAGAATTTAACCAGAATCAATAAGTAACTAGAAATATGAAACAACACAGGAATTGAGAGACAATACACAATTTTATTAATAATCACTCAAAAGAATATACAATAAAGAAGATGCCACTTCTTCTTCCACCTCAAAGGTTTGCCACACCTCAAGACCTTCTTCCCTCTCTCTCTTGGTCACAACAATCAATTTCAATACAGAATTGATGTTCACCTCTCCAACCAGTCAGTAACACACTGCCAGTTCACCAAGTACACAACCGTACTCCAAGTGGATCTCCTGCTCTCTGCTGCTACCTACAAATCACTAGAACTTACTCACCATTGTAGATCTCCTATAGAAAGTCATGCCCACATGCTGACCAAGATCATAAACACATGAAGAACCCTTCTGATTCTCCAATCCAGTACCCACCTTGGTATTGTGGCACTAGGAGGAACGCACCATTACTCTCTTCTCTCTGAAGGAGCTTATTGCTCTCTTACTCACTAGCTACAAGTTTACAATACAGCCCATGAGTCCATATATAGATCTCATGATTACAATAATTAGACTAACCTAATTACAATAATTAGACACGCAACTCAAGACTAAGACTAGCCTTCAACATGCAAACTAACAGTCTCAAAATAGACTCTCCAGACTCAACATGCAAACTGCCTGTTCTCGCACAAGCTGCCGACGTCGGCTCCTCCATGACCGATGTCGGCTGACTGGTGACCGACAAGGTTGCTTCCTCACTGCCATCTGACCGACGTCAGTTGATCAGATCGACGTCGGTTTTCCTGCAACTAATTCTGCAACTCCCCACAACTCTGCATCCTCCGTAACTTCTCCTATTTACATCTTGGTGAAGCTTTTAGCTCCACAACCTAACAATCTCCCACTTGGAGATAAATAGCTACACCTGTACCTATACCTGTACACCATCTAAATTATTCCTTGGCTTGTATTCCTCTTCAAGATCAACCCTGAAGACTAACCACCACACAACTTGTGATGCCTTCCCTGTCATCAAAGTAACCTGCCACATCCGAACCTACATATCCATGTAGTGAAGAACTTGACCCTGCATAACAAGAAACCCTGCTGCTAGTCCCACTGAACTGCCCTCCAGTACTCCTTCCCCGAATTGGCTCCATACTTTCTGACAACCCCCACTGATTGGGAAAACTCAGGTCTACACTAGACCTCATGTGATTTCGAACCCTGTTCCAAGCTAAGCTTGAACTGTCCAGCCCTTGGTGTGCTTTTTGATTCTGCATCCTGCATCATGAACCCCGCCAACACCGTCTTCACATCAGTTCCCACTGGAGATCAAATCTCTATGTCTCTTATGCCAAAGAATTTTGCTGCTCCAAATTCTTCATGACACACCTCTGAACTAACCTTACCCTTAGCTCAACAAATCCCTGTATGTACAAACCTGCTAGCAAATCACCCACATATAGTAACTAGATAATGTCGCGACTCATCATCCACCTGGTAAGACAAAACCACAATAGTTACAATGACATTGACTGAAGCCATGCTTAGTCATCCACCTGTCAAACCTGTACCACTGTCCTGCAGCTTCCTCAAGACCATATGCCTTGGCCTTCTGTCTCTTGTGTCCATCCACTCTCTTCTTTAACTTGGGAATCCATTCCGTCTCTCAGTGCTTACTTCCAGCTGACAACTCTACCAACAAATACATGTTTGGTTCTTCTCCAAGGACTCATACTCCTCATCCATGCCAAGCTCCCACTGTATCTGGATTCTACCTGCATTGCCTCTTCCATCTTCCTAGTTCTTGACCATCAATAAGCAATATAAAGAAGGTGAACAATGAATATGAGGTTCACTTACCCTTTTTGACCTCAACATGAGCGTTTGAGACTTGTTGACAGCTTGCTGTCCGCCCACTATCCGTACCAGTGACCAATCTCGGCCATCTCCTAGTCTATTTCTGACTGATGTCGGCTCCATGTACTGAACCTGACTGCCTACATCATTTCCTTGGCCGACGCCGGTGTCCCTCCTGCTGACGTCGGTTCCTTCATGACCGACGTCAGTCTTTTTTCTGTTGACATCGGTTACTGTCTGACCGATGTCAGTACCTGTGTTCATCTGTGAGTGATAACTTTTTACTCACGAGCTCTCCATGGATCAAAATCCTAATCAAATCAACCTTGCTCTGCTCAGAATAATTCAGTTCCCTCACATGATCTCTGTCCATCATCTCCTCCATGAACACCAAGGCTTTCCAGTTCTTTAGCTTGTCAAAGACATCTGACTTTTGCTTCAAAACCTGCATTCTCCTTCTACATATGTGACCAAGCCTATGAAGCCACATCTCTGCAATAGAAGGTGAATCAACAATATAAGTAGATAGATAAAGGATACCTACTTTCTTACCACCATCTAATTCAAGTGTATCCGCTGTGAGAGTTACAGTGCATCTCTCATCACCCAAATTTCTTGAAGAAATTAGACTCATCTCCAAGACTGGTACCTGCATGACTTCCTTCACCACCTTTGTGTTATCCGTCTGCAATTTTAGCTTCACTTCACCTTTGTCAATAATCTGACAAGGCTCTCCAACCCCTAAATAAATCTCTCCAAAGTCTCCAAAGACATACCCATGAAAAGATGCTCTATTTCGGGCTGCATGGAAAGAGGCAAAAGAATCTGTAAACAAAGATTCCACTTTATCCAGAACATCTTGTGCAATATTACCTGCAACATATGCTTCTACATGCTGATCTTCTACCGATCAACAATCTCTTTTTACCTGCTCTTTCTTTCCATCAATTAGACCATTTGTGCTATTCAATTTCTCCATTCATAGCTTACTTTCTTCTGCCATTGCTATACTCCCACTCAATCTGAAACCCCTATGAGTGACTTGTAATAAAAAAACACTAACAGATCTAAAACCACCTGTTAGTCAACCCAACCAAAAGCTCTGATACCACTTGTTGGTATCAACTCTTGAACCTACAACCAAGGCTCTGATACCACTTGTCAGGGAAACCTAGAACAATAAACATGCTCTGATCCCACTGTGTCAGGATCTTGCTCTACCAATTAGAGCACATATGATTACTTCTCGTATTAGCAACTAAACATAGAATTTAACCAGAATCAATAAGTAACTAGAAATATGAAACAACACAGGAATTGAGAGACAATACACAATTGTATTAATAATCACTCAGAAGAATATACAATAAAGAAGATGCCACTTCTTCTTCCACCTCAAAGGTTTGCCACACCTCAAGACCTTATTCCCTCTCTCTCTTGGTCACAACAATCAATTCCAATATAGAATTGATGTTCACCTCTCCAACCAGTCAGTAACACGCTGCCAGTTCACCAAGTACACAATCGTACTCCAAGTAGATCTCCTGCTCTCTGCTGCTACCTGCAAATCACTAGACCTTACTCACCATTGTAGATCTCCTATAGAAAGTCATGCCCACATGCTGACTGAGATCATACACACATGAAGAACCCTTCTAATTCTCCAATCCAGTACCCACCTTGGTACTGTGGCACTAGGAGGAACGCACCATTACTCTCTTCTCTCTGAAATAGCTTATTGCTCTCTTACTCACTAGCTACAAGTTTACAATACAGCCCATGAGTCCATATATAGATCTCATGCTTACAATAATTAGACTAACCTAATTATAATGATTAGACATGCAACTCAAGACTAAGACTAGCCTTTAACATGCAAACTAATAGTCTCAAAATAGACTCTCCGGACTCAACATGCAAACTGCCTGTTCTCGCACAGGCTACCGACGTCGACTCCTCCATGACCGATGTCGGCCGACTGGTGACCGACGTCGGATGCTTCCTCACTGCCATCTGACTAATGTCAGTTGATTAGACTGACGCTGATTTCCCTACAACTAATTCTATAACTCCCCGCAACTCTGCATCCTCCGTAACTTCTTTTGTTTGCATCCTGGTGAAGCTTTTAGCTCCACAACCTAACAATTCATAGTGATGTGGCATGCTGAGATGGCATCTTGGTGATGTGGCATACAAGTGTGCAAATGATGTGGTATGAAAGTGACAAGGAATGCAAGTGATGTGGTAGGAAGATGATGTGGTAGGAGGGCCCATGTTGGATCCCAAGATGTGATCAGGTTGAGGTGACAAGGTGTGGGGTGTAACACTCCACTATGGACATGTTTTGTCCTTAATTGTCACATGTGGGTTGTCATATGGTGAAAAATACAAGGGTTATACTATGGGTTTGAATTTATAAGGGTACACATGATTTACATGTGTGGAGAAAGTCAAAAGGTGATTGCAACACCTTTTGGACTTGTGTGGTCACATAGAAGAAGAAGACAAGATGTGCACTATTATTGATTTCCCTTACATGTGTGAGTGGGGCACAATTTTAGGAGTCACATGGGGTGGCTATGATATTGTTTAAAGTAAGAATCTAATTTTTTGACCCTTCGAGATGAAGACAAAGAAGAACACTCTTGAGTTTTTGGACTCACTTGTGGAAGTGGGGAACAAGTTTTGGAACCACATGGAGGTGGCACATGTTTTTGTCTAAAGTGAAGATGCTTTGAATAATTTTTCACATGGTGACAAAAATTATGGAGATCACATGACACCCCAATCATGTGTGGGTCAAATTTATAAGGGGCCACCATGAAGTTTCTACCTCTCTCTCTTTCTCATGTAAAATGCTATAAACCATTTCTTTCTCTTTATATATTGTGAGAAGCCCATTAGGGGCTATCTACTCTTAGATCATTATTGTAGGTTGGAGATTGGAAAGCATTGAAGCTTAGATCACCTAGCTGATTGGGTTGTAATCATCATTCATGGTTAGGTGGTTAGAGCTTGTAAGGCTTAGATGAGAGTATGGATCACCTATTTTATTGAAGCATGGAGATCCTTGAGGTTAGAGGTTAGAGACTAAAAGACTATGTTAGCTTGGCTTACCTAGTAGCTCATGGAGATGGAGGATGATGATTGGGATATCACTTTGGATGTTATAATGTTAGCATCATGATGGAGTTGCATGTATCATCTTGGAGGCTAGAGCCTATAAGGCTTGGGTGCAAGCTTAGTTCACCTAAGTTCTTGTAAGCACTAAAAAGGATTTGTTGAGAGGAGCTGATGTTGTAGAGAGTGTTTTGCTAATGGATATGAAGTTTAGATGCTGCCTTTTTCCCATGGTGTTTCTCTAGTTGGTTTAACAAGGTTTCCACATATATCTTGTGTAATGTGTTATCTCTCCTATTTTATGTTTTTGTATCTTATTTTAATTTCCACATTTAATTATTGCACATGTATTAGGATTAGGCCTTTTTGATCCTAAAATATAGATCTTTATCTAGTGTGTAGTTTCCAAAAGTCATCCAAATTTTAAATGTTTTGAAACCTAAGTGTTAGCCTTTTATCTTATTGAATCCTATGATGAGATATTTTAAAAAGGTGTGGTATAAACTTAAGTCTAAAACTTCTCATTAATCAACTAACAAACACCTACCAAGGCTCATTCAATCAATTACACAACTGAGTTATTCTAACTTATTCATCCCTATTTATTTATCAATCATAATAGTAATCATATAAAATGTATGAAACATTTAAAGAGTAGCTCATGAGCATAATTTGTCAAGTTACAGCTAGATCATTGTATGCATCTTCATATAATATATTGCACCTTGTACACACATACTCCCACACATATGGGATAAATACACTAGTATGAGGCCTTCTTTGGAGTATTGAATATGTAAACAACACTCAATGATAAAGGAGTAATTAAGATTAGATCAACACCATGAGCCCACTAACCCAATTTTTGGCAAACTCATTCTAAGGGTGAAGAGATAGGATTTTATCAATTAGAAAAGAATGACAACCTATATCGATAATTTTAATATATCAATAGAAAAGTGATAGAAAACCCAAAATAATAAATTTGATTGCATCAAGATCTAGTCATTATTTTGTATTAGACACTTTCATCACAATCACACACCATCGTCAATGGTAGTCTCCAGATATGATGGTAGTGTATATGGCTACATAAGTACTATTACAAAATTTGACAACTAATCCAAAATACTAATCCTATATAATTTCCACCTATTTTCCATGTAGATATTCTTGCACATAGTAAACCCTACCAAGTATCATTTATCTTTGGTATTATCATCAATTGAACATCTTTCAAAATTGGGACTTTCTATATTTAGAAAATCTCACTATTATAATTCAAAATATTCATTTATTTGAGTTTGAAATTAATTGGTATATTATATATTAGTTTATCACCCATGTACTTGAGCTATTTCTATATTCTTAACCTATCATACTCATCTCATTTTAGGGTTAAACATTTGGTGAACCAAACCCTAAGTGTTTTTATGCAACCATTATTTTCTCTAGGTTTGTGTAACTTCCTAGGGTTTCATACTTTATTTATGAGCTATCTCATTCTATATTTTCCCAAAGATAAAATGAAAGGTGTTTTTTAAAGATCAAACACAACTTATGAGCAAGAAGAGGTATATATTTAAAAAGCCATCAATATTGAGCACAGCCACTTTCAAATATTTCAAAGTGAACAAAATTAGGCATATTTGACCCATTTCATTGAGAAACGTACTCCTCATGGTTGTAATAGTTATCACTCACCAAAAACTTTTGTTGGATTATGTAGTCCATACTATTAATAACAAAAAGTGTAGGTCATCACATCATGGTCAACATATTCCTCCCCCTCTCAAAACAAATGTGGATATACACGGGAAAAATATTCCTTTATTTATCATGAATATTTTCATGAGGTTCACAAGGATATAATTGCCTTTTTACAAACATAAATTAATGTAAATATTTCCCCATGCAAAAAAAAAAAATTACCAACAGTTCCTAAATTTCCAAATAATGCACTCATAGTGCATGATAAGAACTCAAAATTTCCATATTTTGATCATGAAACCTTTTGAAATATTAAAAAATATATCATGTATTCCTTATAACTCCCAACAAATGCACAATTTCCAAAAGTTATTACATTTCCAAGCAATGTGCAATTACCAAAGATTCCAAAATTCTTACATGATATACCATTACCAAAGTTTTCAAATGAGGTACCATTACCAAGTATATTGAAACTTTTACATGAAAAAATTTTACCAAAGGTTTCTAAATTTTCAAAAGAGGTACTATCACCAAAAATGCCAAAAATTTCAAGTGAAGTTCCATCACCAAAAATTCCAAAAATTTCAAGTGAAGGTCCATTACTAGAAATTCCAAATGTTTCAAGTGATGAAATTATGAAACAAAGTGCTCATAATGAGAAGACATCCATTGTTATTATGTTCCAAATAGATAATAAATTATAAACAATGATTACATATTTACAAACTTCAACAATTCCTATTACTTATCTAATGTCTATGATGAGTACTATAGGAGGTCTTCAAAGACAAGTTTCACTTCTCAAAATACAAATGCTATCTTACAATGCTACTACTAATGATAACATTATCCAAAATCAACCTCTTGAAAAATATGTATATGAATAATCTTACTACAAGAGTTTACCATGCCAATGTTACCTTTAGTTTTTGGACATGAAGGTCAGTACACCCATATAATTTAATATGTGCATGCTTTTGATAATTATGATAAAGATGAATGATTATTGTTAAATTTTTTCCATGCAAGCCTCACACATGAAGCTTCAAACTAGTTCTATAGTTTAACAAATGGCTCCTTACCTACATTCATGTAATTATAAGATGTATTCTTCATGGATTTCAATACACATAATGTGACAAAATTTACACTCAAACATTTACAAAACTTCAAACAACATGATGATGAATATCTTCAAGATTATGTTATTTGATTTAAAAATGCATCATATTCCTTAATATATCGACCTTCAAATTTGGAACTACAATTCCTATTTAGTAAAGGTACTACATCTCCACTAAGAGAAAGGGCATTACATAAAATAATATCTCATTTACCTACTTATAAATGGATGTGCATAGATATGCTTGTTTCCTACTCAAGTATAACAATGAATTAAATTTATCTCCTACAAAGCACAAACACTTTGTTCATGATATATAATATGGGAATGAATTACCAGATGAATATAATGAATAAACATGCAACATTTCAAATCTTTATATGACATCCTTATAAAGGTCTTACTCAATATTGAACTAGTATGAGATACTACAAATCCACTTCAAATTGAACCAAGCAAAAAACGTCCTCATCAAAAGGATTTAACAATGATAGTATTCATGGGTGGAGCTTATTTTCACCATAACCATATTAATCCTATAGAGAAATAAACATTTTTTAATGAAAGATGTTTGACACAACTTGGTTATACCATCAAAGACTTACATCATAAAGGAAGTTGGAAAAACTCATTGGAATACATAATATTACCAATTGCTTTTGGTCCATGTGTTTTCCAAAAAAAAGTATGGGTCATGCCCCATATAACTCAAATTTTTTTTACATTAGGTAGATTTTGAATATACCAAATGGAAGCTAAAATAGATCAAAATCAATAAGGTATTTCATTCTCTTACAAGGGAAGATTAGTTCACATACAACATGATGGTGATGGTAATTCTACTAAGCAAGGAGAGAAGAGGAGCTTGCTATGAACCTTTTTCACATAACAAAGTTTATCCATTCGACACACATTGACCAAAACAAATAAAAAATTCCACAAAATACAAAAATATTATATAATCAAGAAAATATTAAAAGCATTCAAATATTTAAAAAATATTCAACATTTTCACATCGTATTAGCTCCTTTGCATCTATGTTGTTTGATTTATGTTAGTATATATCATATCATATCATTTATATATACACATATGTTTCACACATCTTTGAGTGTGATATAGGGTACCCAAACACATGATATATGCACTTACTGATGTTAGACCTCTCATCTACCCGCATCATATAGTACATTGGGGGCATGCAATTCATGTTTTCCTCCCTATTCTAACTCACATATTCTCCTCATAACTTCTATAACCACTTTCCATGTTTTTCATCCAAAGGCCCTTTCATTTTAATTCTTCTTCTTAATATTCTCCTCTTCTATTTTTGTGCATTCACCCATAATTGTAAAAAAATAAACACACAAAGTATTATGGGAATCAATAACACATGGACTATTATAGATAATCTAGACTTATGTCCTCAAATTGGATGGGAGATAATCTTTCAAAATGAATAGTTTTTGGGTTTTACACAAGTTTTACATGGAGAGTATGGTAATAATTTGGATTTATGTCCCATTTATTATAGTAGAGAGAATTTAAAATAATAAAATTTTGAATAATGTAGGCATATTATTGATATTTATTTTTAAAGACTATAGATAAGTCCAAATTATCTGAAATGATCCCTACACCTTTGTTGCAACATTAATATTTTGCAATTCCTTTTGGCATGCTCTCAACCATATTTCTCATATACATTGCATGAAACTTACTCAACCATATTTTATTATCTCTTCGGTACATAACTTGCCCCATATTTTGAAATAATATGTCGAAGCACAGGCATATAAAACTATAATATGACTAGAGTGGTCTCATTTTAAATCATATAATGAAAACTTTAGACCAATAAAACCTATTAGAAAAGATAGGCAAGTACTTCATAAACTAAGTGGTTTAAAATAGATTCATGAGAAGTGACCCTGCTATTTAGCTTTTGAGATCCTTCAAATAGCAATAATATGTTGTTGAAAGTTGCATAATGTATGTATCATAGTCATCATTTTAAAATTATGTGTAGAAATAGAAGGTGGATTGATAAAATAAAATTTAATAGAAGAAATAACAGAAGGGATAAATTTTTTTAAAGTAATTTGAGAAAAAATATAAACAAGTAATGGTTGAACAAGAGGAATTTGAGAAGTTTGATGAGATACTGGAAACTACTTGAGAAGGAAATGAAACATGTTGAGAACTTGGAAGAATCACATTTTGAGAATAAGGAAGCAATAAACACGTCTTGATCATTTGAAAATCTAGAAGGGTAAGTGCACATAGTTTGGGGATAATTCCATTGACATTTTCTATAATGCAATTACATTATTGATATAATGCGACCATGTTATTTAAATTATGGCTAAGAAATTACCAAACAATAATGTAATTGCATTAATACATAATGCAATAACATTATTGTAAAAATAATAATGCAATCACGTTATTGTAAGTATAATAACACGATCATGTTATTGTAAAAACAATAATGCGATCATGTTATTGTAAAAACAATAATGCAATCATGTTATTATAAAAATAATAACATGATCACATTATTATAAAAATAATAACACGATCATGTTATTTTAAAAATAATAATGTGATTGTGTTCCTATTGTTTTGCAAATTAAAGCATGTGAACATGTATATGGAATGAATCTTGGTTAATATATAACACAATCACGCTAATATAAAAGCAATAACATGATTGCGTTCCTATTATTTTTCACATAAAATCATGTGGACATGCACATGAAGCTAATCTTGGCTAGAAGCTTATATTCAATACTATAAATATTAAGTATAAGTTTAAATTTATTTTAGTAAATATAAGAAATTAGGGTCACTCTGCATTTGATAGAGTTGGTCTCATAGCTGCACACCTTACGATGTAGAAAATAGTTTTTCAAAATCTTATTTAGTCAGTACTTAGGCATTTTCAATGTCTAAGTATTGAACTTAGGGATTTTAGGGAATACTTTTTTCAATTGATATCCATTTTTGGTAAACATTAGTCATTTTTTAGGTTTTTATGCCTTCTAGATTGATTCTTGGCATTTTTAGGAGTCTTAGGATTGTCAAAATTAAAGTTTACAAACCACTCACTTTTAAATTGATGTAAAGTGGCATGATTGGGGTAGCATAGGTCATATTGATGATCTACACACATCAAATGACCACTTTGTGTTAATTTCACTTATTCACCATCCCTCCCTTATCCTTGATCACTTCTTAATCATACCTCATCACCCCTAATCACTCTCTCATCATTCTTCATTGTTCCTAATCACTCCTTCATTTACCCTCACCATCCCTAGTTATCTCTAATCATTCCCTCATCATTCCTGACTACTCTATCATTGACCCTCACTATCCCTCATCATAGCTAATCATTCACTCCTCATCCCTCATTGTCCCTCATCATTACCTCATTGATTTTCACCATCCCTCATAATCTTTAATCACTCCCTCATCATCCCTAATCATCACACATTAGTTCTCACCATCCTTAATCATCCCTAATCACTCTCTCATCATCCCTAATCATCACTTCATCATCCTTAATCACTCCTTCCTCATCCCCCATCATCCCTAATGACTCCCTTATTCACCTCAAAATTCCTCATCATTTATAATCATTCCCTCATTTCCCCTAATCACTCCCTTATTGACCCTCACCATCCCTCATCATCCCTAATCATCATACCTCATAATCTCAAATCACTCCTTACTCATCCCTCATCACCCCTAATCACTCCCTCATCAACCCTCACCATCCCTCATTATCCCTAACCACTCCCTCATCCTCTCTAATCACTCCCTCATTGACCCTCACCATACCTCATCATCCCTATTGAATCAATCATCATCTCTACTCAATTCTTCCTCATCCCTCCTCATCCTTAATCACTCCATCCTATACCTTGATGGTGGTATTTTATTGGGGTTTAATAATGCTAGGAACTACAAGTGGATAGTTGAATGCTAGCATAAAATATATGACATAGTGATCAAAATGATGTGGAGGAAAATTTGAAGCATAAATATTTAGAACCTATCAAAAAATATGGGACTATTATAAATGATATAATTAACAATTGAAGATCCGCCAGAAAAAGAGAAGCAAGTAAAACCACCATAGCACCAAAAATGGGTAGTAAATATCAGGATCACCAAGCTCTGTGATTTCTTGAAATGAATAAATTACTTTACATATGAGGACATTTTATGATCCAAATAATTACATTGAAGGCCTTCTATTTGTATGTCTATTTATTGAGTCACTAGAGAGTGGAAAATAATTTTCAAATGATTAGAATAAGTAGTTCAAGATTGGAAAGTGGTGCTTAATTCATAACTTCAATATTTAATCCAATGAAGAGTGTCACACTATGAGATATCTACTTGCACATCTCGAGAAGTGGGTAAAAGTTATCTAGCACTATAAAAAGGTAAGTAGGTAATATATTATGAACCTAATGATATGGTTGGTACTAAAAATATCTCTATTTCCCCTAACAAGAAATTACATGAAATATAAATATTGTTGCATTAACAAATATAGATAAATGGTGAGCCAATATACTTCATCATTTCCAATGTCAGTTAAAAGAATTTAATTTTTCCTAAAGCATGTTTTCAAAAATTGAACTTGAAAGTGATACAACATCTATAGCCATACACTAGTGTATGGTCTAGTGTAGGCCTTGAGAAATGGATCACCTACTAGTGTCACTTGGTATACAAAATCAAACTTTTTAAAGATGTAATCCTTTGTGACATCTCACCATTAGAGGTGTGTGATGTTTTACATGTGGTCAACCATATATTTACCATTGACATGTAGTCTATGAATTAAATCTTTAAAATTTTGTGATAGATTATCATGATCTGAAATACCATATATCATAATTAGTTCATAAGTTTTCAGTCATTAGTGCTAAGAAGTACAACAATCTTATCAATTCTAGTAAGAAGTATACTCTTGATGTTAAGAAGTAAATGTAATAACATCTTTATGGTACCTTATCATAGTGTGGTTTATCCAACAATAAAAAAGATAAAATAATTGAACCACAAACTAGATGAATACAAGGATATCTTTTAGTCACCTAAATAAGTTCCTACATATTGTACACTAAACATTACTATTGATTTGATCCTTTAACTACCTCTACCTCAAAACTATTTATAAAACATATCATTTCTAGATAATGAATAGATCAAGTGGTAGATCCATGAAATCATGGATAATGGACACATCATGCCCAAATCATTGCCTTGCAGAAGCCTAGTTGTGCTTGTGCCAAAGTTGTGAATCAATTAAAAATATATTAACAAGATTAAAGTGAAGAAATATTATCCTCATATAAATATTAAGATATTTTTATACCATATCCATGGTGTATAAGTCTTTTCCATAATTTAACTTAAGTTTGAGTATCATCATTTTCATGTTAAACCTCTAGACATTTGGAATATAGTCTTAAAGATAAAGGAATGATTGATTGACTAGTTGGTTATGACTTTAAGGTTAACTCATGTAAATAATTAATTCATTAAGATGTTGAATGACATCCTCAGGCCCTTTACCTATGTCATCGTTTTAATCTACCTTGATGACATCTTAATATTTAGGAAACATGGGATGAACACTACACCATGCTGAACTAGTGTTTCACATTTTGAAAAAACACATTTTTATGATAAAATGAATAAATGTTTATTTTTCATGAAAGAGATAAAATATTTGTGATACATTACACACACAAGGATTGCATGTGTGAACCTGACCAAGATTCAAGTCATACATGAATGGGAAACACCAAATTAATTTACATCTGATTCAAATCTTCTTAGAATTAGAAAATTATACAAGAGATTTGTGTTTAATTTTTATCCTTTAAACCAAGCTATCAAAGATGGAATTGAACAAAGTTTTATCTAGTTATCTACATAAGAAAGATAATTTGATGAGCTAAAATTCAGACTCTATTTTGTGTTAGTACTTATGTTACTTGACTATAAATTTGAAAGATCATCCAATTAATTCAATAATAAAATTGACTATCACAAATGGGTATTGACAACACAAAAAGTCCTAGAAAAGAGTTAATTTATATTATAATGGATTAAAAAAGATACGATTAGAATAAAATATATCTTTGGAGTATATATTTACGTTAGATGATGAGGGAACGATGAGGGATGGTGAGGGTCAATGATGGAGTGATGAGGGATGGTGAGGGTCAATGAGGGAGTGATTAGTGATGTGAGGGATGAGGAAAGAGTGATTAGGGATTATGAGAGATGAGAAGGGAGTGATTAGGGATGATGAGGGATGGTGATAGTCAATGAAGGAGTGATTAAGGATGTTAATCCCAAATGATTAGAGATGATAAGGGATAATGAAGGTCAATGAGGGAGTGATTAAGGATGACGAGGGAGTGAATAGGTATGAGGAAGTAACTAGGGATGATGAGGTATGATGAAAGAGTGATTAGGGATGATGAATGAGAAGGAGGGAGTGATTAGGGATGATGAGGGATAGTGAGGGTCAATGGAAGAGTGATTATGGATGTTAATGGAGTGATTAGATATGACTAAGGATTGTGAGGGTCAATGAAGGAGTGATTAGGGATAATGAGGAATGATGAGAGAGTGATTAGGGGTGATGAAGGATGAGTAAGAAGTGATCAGGGATGAGGGAGGGATAATGAACAAGTGAAATTAACATAAAGTGGTCATTTTATGTGTGCAAGTCATCAATATGACCTACACTACCCCAATCACACCACTTTAGATCAAGTTTAAAATGAGTAGTTTTCAAACTTCAATTTTGACAAACCTAAGACTCCTAAAAAATGCCAAGAATCAATTTGGAAGGCACACAAACTTAATAAATGACCATGCTTACCAAAAATGGATATCAATTACAAAATTTATGTACTAAAATCCCTAGGTTTAATACTTAGATCCTAAAAATGCCTAAGTACTGACCATATTGGATTTTGAAAAACTATTTTTCACATCATAAGGCATGTAATTGTGAGATAAACTCTATCAGATACAGAGTGACCATAATTTATTATATTTACTAAACTAAATTTTAACATATAATAAAATAAATGTATATTTACTAACAATTTATATTTTTATATTTATTTCCTTATACTTAACATTTATATTAGTGAGTATAAGGATTTGACCAAGATTGACTTCATGTGCATATCTACATGATTTTATGTGAAAAAGAATAAGAATGAAATTACATTGTTGATTTTATAATAACATGATCACGCTATTTGAATTTGAATTCAAACAATACACCTTTTGGTTTAGGAATGACTTGGATTCTCGAGCTAAAATCTTGGACCTGTCAATCTATAATTAAGTTTGAGAGTTATGATAAAAAACAACAAAGTTCAACTTCAATCACCAAATACATTACAAATTTCAATGGTAAAATTCAAACACTTAATACCATTGTGATGGGCACGCTTTACTCTTTCCAAAACTATGATTTTTTTAAATCTTTGGACTAATTTAAGGTTTTAGACTATGTTGATTTCTAACTATACCTTTTTTAAGCTGCTACATGCCACAAACATACATGCCTATACATGTTCTTGTCATTTTTCTTTTATTAATCCAAATGAAAAAAAAATTATATGGTCACAAACTAGGCCTAATTATACACACATTATTTTTATTTTTTTTGAGGTAGTTAGGAGTGCCGCACAGGTGGCTATCCATTTTTTGTGAGTTTTCAGGATCTGTTTACTTATCAAATTCATTAAAAAAAATATCCATTAAAAAAAATACAAAAAAATATAGGTCACAAACTAGAAGATCTTATATAAATTTTCACTAAAGTGTTTCAAACAATATTAAATGCTGATAAAAAATAGTGCACCACATGACTGCCTATCTACTCTATTTTCTTAAAAAAAATAGGAGTTCCTCTTCAAATTTTAGGTTTGACCTAATTATACTTAATCATTTTAAAAAAAATTAGTGTTTTAAAAACTAGACTCAAAATGGTACATTTCAGGTTCTTACAACATCTTCAAATTTGGTGTGTAGATATCTCAAATTATCTATAGAAATTCAGATTTATGAAATTTTAGGAAAATCATGTCAATGGGTATGTCCCTTTTTGTCCCCCAACTTTGTGCACTTACCTAGAATTTTTGGAAGAAGGAACAATAGAAACAATAGAGACATGAGTACTGTTAGAAGGAATTTAAAAAAGGACCTTATGAGAAAGGATATTTTGACAAGCAAATTCTTTCAATGTATTTATGATTCCAAATATATCAAAAAAATTATCCAAGGAATATTTATTAAAACTATTAATACTATTATCCCTATTTTTTCTTCTAATTCAACCTCATAATCATATTCACCTTCACATTGATACATATTTTGTGCTAGAGATCTATCTACACCATTATCATGCAAAGACATCACATCCTTTACAACAAAAAATTTCTATGTTTAATATAATATTAGCTTCCTTCTTATAATCCATGTTTCTTACGTAAGATTGATCTAGATATAATCCGAGGAATGTGGTGAGTAAAATTGTAATCAAACTAAGCACTTATGCTAAGACAATTCATGCATAAAGAAAACACATCATACAAGCACCCTCGGGTTTGAAAATTTATTCAAAGAAGATTACTCAAGGGTTTGGAATCAAGCATAAGATAATTATGGCTAGAGAGATCAATCATGAAATAGAAATAAGATTAATGCTACATGGATAAAAATATAATCCTAGGGAGAAATGCGTAACACATAATGGCATTAGATATCCCTAGGGGAACATGGCACATAATTAACCCTAAAAAAAAATCCACCACAAACGAAATAAGAACTAACCCTAGAAATAATGTAAGAGAGAATGTGTTCACAAAAAATGTAGTATGAAAAAATGAGTTTTAGATAAAAATACAACATATCTAACCATATGCATGTAAAAAATTATAATTAGATGTAAAACAATAAAATCAAGCCTAATTAATATTCCAAATTAGAGCAACAAATGATGAAGAAAGGGTTTAGATCAAGAGTATCTTGATTTGTAGACAATGTGGAAGTAATCGATGAAACTTGACAACAAAATTAAGGTTTTTGTAACAAAATAGTGAGCACCCTAAAACCTCATGATGCATTGAGCACCCTCAAAACTTTACATTTCATGTGTATAATATATACATACTTCACATTTTTGGGAAATCATAGACATACAAAAAATGATTTGATGGATGCTTCATCGAGTTTAGGGCTTCAAAAACCACTTGCATTTAAATTTTTTGGGTCAATCATTGAAAAATATTTTTTATTATTCAAACTTTAATAGAAAAACTGAACCTACAAAAGATAAGAAAAATGACTTGTTTAGGGGACCATGCTAAGGGTTAACACGAATTTTGAGAAATAACTATTTATCAAGCTCCTCAATGGTACACAAAATCGAAGACAATACACCTAGTAAATGCAATAATAATTCATCCATACAGTCTAATGTGTCTCTACTATGATCTTAAATGCTACAACTAATTCTATCTAAATGCTTGATTTTTTGGTAATGTCTGTAAATGCTTAATAAATCACTATAAAAATGAATGCTTAATTTTTTAAAGATTTTTATTTTAATTTTTGGATGTTTTTTTACATATGATCACTTGTCCTAAATACACCAATGTAGCTATATAACATCAAACAAATGAAAAATCGGATAAGATGTGACCACAAGACTCGAGTGCACCTATATGGACCCACATGACACACTTCTTCAGGACCATAGTTTGTATATTTATAGCCCCATAAACATATATGTGCGGTTTTGGGGGATTACAAAAATCACAAATAAAGAGAGATGGAAGAGAGGGGAGGGGGGAGAGGGAATAAAGAGCCCCACACAACAAGAAATGACTGACAATGTATCAATAAAGCTTAATTTGGAGTAATAATTGAAAAATAAACAAGTACCCTAAAATAATGTAATTTAACGACAAAAATGCCCAAGGATCATTTTAAGATGTCTCCACTACCATCATAGATTTAAGAGCTTAATATTAAAACAATTCTTACCTCTTGTTTTCTCTAAGAAAAGATTAAAGATAACCCTTTATTGACCAAGATACAAATTTTAGGAGATATTCAAAAGGGTTAGGGTTCGGATTCCATGCAAATTTAGGGGAATCGATACTCCTCAGTCCATAATACTAAGGCTAAAGTTTATTGCTTATTCATGCACCCGATTCAAACAAGCAATATGGTCCATGACTGAAATGCTTATCCTTAAATTTAAAAATAAGAATAAAAAATGGAGAACAACCTCAAATTCACACCTTGGCTGTTCAAATCCTCCTTAGATGCTTATTCTTTTCACATGAGAATACACTAATATTAAATATTTTTATACATAAATAATTGATTAGTATTTAGGTCAACTTTCATCATGATCTTTTGAGTTTTTTAGCAATTGTTTTACCTTTTTAGCTTAATGTCAAAGATTGGGACTGATTTTTGAAAAATATCTACCACTTAATTCTTGATAATAAGTTGAAAAAAATTAATTATTTAAAAGCTCTACATAATGTTTAAAGATCAAGTGTGTAGAAAGAAGGATGTTGCACAAAAAGGATGGTGTACACTATGTAAGTTGAATTAAACACGCATCTGATGAAGAAAAAACATGGAAAAGAACACATAAAGAAACATAGTGAAGGAGAATTTGAAAAATGGCAAACATCAAGACAAGGAGAATGGGGATTGTGTGGGGTAAATCTAGGTTCGACAAGTATATTCTTTGAGATCAATGGAATATGCCACTATGCAAGATAGGTGGGTGAAACAAATAAGGATTTTTTTGATGTGCATGACAGGGGTCGAAATAGTTGTCAATGTGTTACTGAATAAGTAATATCTATCATAGGTCACATGGGCCCAAGAATACTATATAGAGAAACCTTGACCTCTTATTTGAGACATGTAGATGTTAAACATTTTATAGATTGTAACGAATTGAAGATCAAACTTAGGTTTTGGAAATGGAATGAACCTTCTGAGGTAATTGTAAATCTTGAATATGTTTTGTAACTTGAATTATTATGAGAATTGTGTTAATGGAGGTTTTGTACATGTTTATTTTAATTTGTATCCGAAATGATTATTAAGAATGAATGGAACTATTAATCTAAACTAATGTGTTGTAGTTTTATTCCTTTAAGTGAATACTAGAATTTGAGTGAGTTATCATTGTGTGTGTGATATATCTTCATATTTGTTTATATCAATGGGGTTCTTAGTGTTTTCTGTTGTAATTTGGGTGAGCACTTAAGTCTTTGAGCTTAAGTCATATGTTGACATAATGAGTGTTATCTTTTTTTGCATAATTTAATCTATGTAAGATCAGGTGAGATATTATGAAAAAACATAAGATTTTGATTCTGTTGTTAAGAACCTATTCGAATAGTGTTTGGAGATTAGAAGTGATGATGGAAAAATACATTAAAATCAAGCTCATGGAGGCTTGGTTTTAAGAAATGTCATGTGAATTTTCCAAGGAAGTGGTAAGAAGTAAGGGTTTTCTACCAAATAATTTTATATGGATGAGATCTATAGTGAGTTGTATGGATCTTATATTTATAGTTACTAGAGCATATTCATTCTTGGTTAGCTATATATGTAGTGGAATGTTTGTTCAAATCTTTAGTATAAAATGAGTGGAACAATTATAATCTATAAGAATTCAAGGGTTTAGTTGAGGGGTGGATAGGGGCTATATATTTTTGGCGGAGGGGCACATTCAACAACTACTTGATAGAGTTTTAATTATCACCTTAGTTGTGCCTTGAAGAAGCTAATTTTCAGTTTCTAAATGAGCCTAGCGGACCATTAATTGCATAAATCCATGTCTGTATTAATATGTTAATGGTTGATTTTGGAATATTAGACATGAAGATGAGGACTTAAATATGTTTTCACTTGGGATGGGTAGATTGTGGGAGGATTGTTTCTGGCATTCAAGAGGAAACTTGCAATGATTTTTTTTGCTAATGCAAATGAAGAAGTAGAAGATGTACTTTTAAAAAAGAGAAAAAGGAAAAAAAAATAATTCCTTTGAAAGATGTTGTACTTTTAAAAAAGAGAAGAAAAAAAAAATTAATTACTTTGAAATAATGAACCAATAAGCCATCCATACCACATAACTTTTGTAAAAAAAGCATAGGCATCATCTTGGGTCCTTTTATGATAAGAGTCCCTTGCAAGCTGTAAAAATAAGTGTACAGAAAGCAAAGCCATTTGACAAGTGATGAGCCCCAACTCTGGAAAGAGTTTAAAAAATCAAGAATGGACTCATTTATTTCTTGACTTCATCAGCTTTATATGAAAATCCAGGTATATTGAGAAGCTCTAAAACCATCCTTTTTCGGAAAAGTGGAATGTTATCCTGCTCACAAAAAATACCCACTTAACTATTGTTATAAGAGTTAATGAATTTTCTTCAAAACATATGCTGTACTGCCTTGACATTTTAAGTACAGTAGCTCAATAGATATACCTGTTTGAAACTGATAATCAAGTCCTCACTAAGAAAATCAATGAACTTGAGCATGAAGTCTCCACAATCATTTCTGTTCATTATAGTAATTAAACAATTTTATTTTTAATAAGTAATTTTTTTGGTGTTGAAAAGTCTATTCTATTAATAATATATATTATACATTGTTATTCTTGAAAAAATAAAATAAAAAAGTGGTATGATAATGCACTATACTGTATCAAATGGATCTGAAGGATCGATATAAAGTTACTGTTAATGCAGGAGGGAACTAACATTGTTGTTTGTTGGGGAGTGTTCTCTTGAATTTCCATTGTCCACATGTCAATAGGAAAATATATATTACTCTTTTCTTTGGCTTCTTCTCTCATATACCATGCCTGCAACAAAGAAAATTGTCTTAATGAAATATATTTATTTTAAATTCAATAGTATAACTATATATGATAGTTACCCATTTGATAAATAAGGTCAATACAAGTCTTCGAATTTACTCACTATGTTAATCATGACAATTAAAGCTTGCTTCTTATCTTCTCCATTTTTCCTCATATAGGAATCCAAATATTGCACATTCTTTTTTTTAACATCAATCACTACAACTGACCAATGGTTCTGATTTTTATTGATGGGCATAAAAATCTGCTGGAACCTCAAAAGCTTTAGCTTATGTATCACTTTACCATAAATGGACTAACAGAAAGGGCTCTTACAATGCCTTAAAAATTACAGCAAAAGGTCATATACACATAAATCTAAATATAATGTGTGAATATAATTTATTTTATAAATTACCTTATCACAATCAAGTAACTTATAATCCAGTTTTTGGGTTTGCTTCATGAGTGGCCCCAAGCCATCTACCATTGACCCCAAGCCATTTGCATACAAATCCCTTGCCAGATACAAACATAAAAATTCACCAAGATAAAGATTTTTTTCAATCTTAATAACTTTACTAAGACTGTATTATTCTATCTGGGCCAATAATTAGTCTAGTGCTTTTGTTTCCAGAGACATGACTAAGTATAAAATAATGTATTAAAGAAGTCACAGTTAGGTGCTTTTGTTTCCAGAGACATACCAAAGTATAAAAAAATGTATTAAAGAAGTGACACTTCAGATATTTTTCAGGGTCTTCTTTTTCTCTTTCCTTCAGCATTACAAGATAAGAGTTTATGAACTGTAATTATAACACTGGTTATCTATTAGAATTAAAAACAAATCAAGATTTAATGTAATAAATGTGTTTGAGACCCTAAATTGACATTGGTAGAAATGAAGTTTTACCTCATCATCCAGCCAAATATCTGGTCTGAGGACTTGCAATAGATCTCCAGTAATTTTTTCACCTAGGTTGGGATGCTCTACCAAGATTTTATTACTGTATAGTCCAACATTAAGAAAATGGTTGTATAATTAACATTCTAGTTGTAAAGTTGAGAATCCATATAATCAGTATACTAATTGTAATATAGAACTGTAACAGTAAGAATTAACATTCTGAATATGTCTTTTGTTCCTAAGAGTTATATGTCGCCAGTGTTTTCTGCTTAACGCAAATTCAACTATAGATGTCTCCTTAGAGTCCAAAAGACGAAATTTAAATATTGAGAGCTGCGGAAAAGAAGGTATTAATTAGTTCATTTTTCTTTCAATATGAAATATAAAAGGAAGCTCTATTTTAAATATAGAACTTCCAAATCTTATCCGCTTTTCTAATTATCACAAACCAAAATGGAATATGGGTATTCAATAATATCTAAAATACAGATATTCAAATATATAGATACAAATGTTTTAATAACCTCAAATTAAAATGAGTATGAATAGATTATAAGATGAGATGAATGCCTTTCTAAGCTAAATTTTCTTGGAATTAACAGTGCATTTGTTTAGAGGATTGTTTCGTGGATGTTTAGTTCCAAAGTAAATTTCTCAAGCTTTATGTGATAGTAATGATAAGATTTATTTAATCCATTATAGCTACAAAATGAATGTCTCCAACACCATTATATATTGTGCAGGGTGAAAGTTTATTTTTCAATTTTGATTTTACAACAATAAAATAATAAAAGTCCATATAATAATTATAAAACTCATCTAAACTAATCACACTTATATAATCATAAATAAATAAACAAATAATTTAACAATAAATAGATTCCAAACTCACTCCAATTCTTTCATTGCATTTTGGAGAACCCTCATTAGGCCTATCTGTGTCAATACAAACTGCTACTGTTTAGATGCAAAACTGTGTTATAAAAGTTAAGAAAACACTCAACATGTTTTACTGAAATATTTTTGAATGAATCATATTCTGATCACCTTCATCCTTATCCTCGTCAGAGTCTGCAACTGAATATGATGAAATACATTGAGAACATTAATAATTGAATTCATCACTTAATTTTTTTGAAAAAATCCAAAAAATGTTATTATAGGTCTCCATTTGAGCTCATATCCATTTGAGCTAACATGTAATATTGTTTAAAAAATAACAAACGTTCAAGTCACTAAACTTACTCATGACAAGCCGATGAAGTGTATTGGATTGTATACAGCTCTGATCCTGTGTTTCTTCATTATCACTCTTCTTTAAAGGAGACCCCAAATCTATGTAGAATTGTGCCTAATATTATTATATAATAAATTATATTTAAGTAAAACAAATTATATGCAAATGTACCAAATGACAATTATATAGTTGGCAGTTTAAATTAAAAGTACTAAATATAAGTCATGCTAACAAGAACAAGAGTGAAGGTTCAAAATAACCATAATTTAATATTATTATATAATAAATTATTTTTAAATAGAACAAAATTATATGTAAATGTACCAAATGCCAATTATATAGTTGGCAGTTTAAATTAAATGTATTAAAATATGGGACATGTTAACAAGAACAAGAGAGCTGAAAGTCCAAAATAACCAGAAATCATAAATTTTAAAAACAAATCTAACAAACAGATATCAAATTTATAATATCTAACAAACAGATTCAAAATTTATAATAGTCTTTTTAAATACATTTGTTTGATTAAATAAGTTTTTGTCCAATTAAAATCCAACTACTAACTTCAACACCTAAAAAAAAATCTTACAAACAAATTTCAAATATATTATAATCTTCTAAATACATTTGCTTAAAGAAAATTGTCCTATTATTCAAATCCAACTACTAGCTTCAACCCTCATTTCTTAAATCCAACAACTTTAGATCTTAAATGTCAGGACAAACTTCTTCAAACATTTGTATCCAGAAAATTATTATAAATTATTACACTAAAAAAAACCATATTTAAGGAAACAAGATTCTTAATTATTCAAAAATGACTATGACTAATAATTAATTAGATAAAAATAGCTGTGGTAATTCGAACTCACTTGGTTACTTTCTGGGAACATATTAAAACTCTCATTAGGATTATCATTGAACATACAATCTGCAAGTGTTTGGATACAATTTTTTTATAAAGAAACTAAGAAAATTAGTTAACATTTTAGTTTGACATTTTTTTATAGGTAGACATCTTGCCAAAACTTTTTCTTAATAAAATGTTTATAAATTATTAAAATTTTTGTAAGATATTTCTAATAGGCTACTTCAGGTATTTTAAAAGGAAATGGAGATGAATTATTATTGAATGATGTAGGTCACTAACAACTAGCACAAAAGTTTCAATAATAAGTACTACTGAGTTTATTCAGAAAAAACTTTGGCAAGGAACCATTTGGTTTTTTTCTTGCTCTTACTATCTTTCTCACTTCCATCCTCGTCCGATGCAACTGAATATGATAAAATACATTGAGAATATTAATGATTGAATTCAAACTAAATTTTGCTACTGGTAAATATTAATTATATATATATATATATATATTTCTGTTAAACAGTTAAAGGTATCTTGGAAAAAGTTACTATGAAAGAGTTAGCCTTTATGATTCTAACCAGGGACAGCTTAGTGGTAGGTCCCAAGTTTCTATCATAGTTAAAATACAATATTATTTAAAATAACAGAGTTTATAAATAAAATTACAGCAAACTTACTTAGTATTGATTTTTCAAGGGTACTGTTTTGTTTATTTCTTTGGTTATCTAATATTTTATTAGAACTTTTGTTAAAAAGAGGTTCCATCCGGATCTCTACCTCCTCCTCCTCCTCCTCATTTTTTACTTTTATTTCACGAGTTTTCTTTTCATTCTCTTCTATTAGAATATTTGTTTCTTCATATTCCTCAATATCTTCCACTTTTATTTCATGCGTTTTCTTTTCCTCATCATCTTCTATATTTATTTCTTGAGTTTGCTTCTCCTCCTCCTCCTTTTCTTTTACTTAAAAAGTTTTCTTTGATTTAGAATGCATGTTTTTATTAATACGTGGAAGAAAGCTTTGGTAAATCTCCATCAGACTTCTCATAGTTAGAGATGGGTTGAATTGTTTTGTGGGTGGTGATAAACATATGACAATGAGTAAGCATTAGTACAAGACCAATGGCTGTGTCTTTTCATTACTTGTTGATGTAAATGTGGATGTGGAGGTATGGGGAGTAAATTATGAAGATGATTATATTTAAGTAAGATATTAATTTTTTTATAATAAATTTTATAAAGTGGATTTAAAAATAGAGATAAATAATAGAAAATATAAATAAACTAATATAAAAAGAATTAAAAACCTTTCAATATATTTTATAAATTTAAAATATATTATTTTAAATAATTACTTTTAAAAAATTTAAATTTAAAATAAATTATAATTTTTTAATATCTATTTTTTGAATATTTTTAATTAAATTATATTATAAATACAATAAAAACATGGCTATTAATTTTTTAAAAAACAATGATTCAATTTTTTAAAAAAAATACATAAAAATCCCCAAAATAACTATGTTTTTGGTAACTTTGTATTTAAGGTTTAAAAAACAGTTTGGTAAGGCATTTTATATAAAAGTCTTGGTATTGTTTCTATCAGTATAAAATTTTACTCTACATAAATATTTAATATTATATTAATTGAAAGCCATCTTTTATATTATATTGGTTGGAAGGTTTGGTGTGCTTATATGATAATTATAAGGTTTAGTAAAGTTTTATTTTTACTTTTTAAAAATGAGTTAAATTTTATTGTTTTTATTATTTCAAGTATTATTTCTATTTTTATGAAAAATTAGTCTTTTATAATTAATTTTACATTATAATTATAATATGAATGAATTATAGTCATCATTCTTTTTCAAATGAGAAATATAATTTATTTTTTATCTTATATATTTATTAATTAATTTATATTATAAATTAAAAAAATCATTTTAATGATGAATTATACTTCGACATGGTAAAAATATGACAAAAATAGTTTTTGTGGTGATGATCAAATGGTAAGGAAGGTAGGCTTTATTCATGAGGTCCCATATTCGAGTCTCCCTTATCATTGGTAGTTGACTCATCAGGGGGCACTGCTTCCCACAAGTCAATTGGTGATATAAAATAAGCATTAAACATACTCTCATATAATGAAAATCCTATAAAAAATAAGATAATAAATAATTAAATAAAAATCATTGTTATTATGAATTAAGTAATAAAAATGCTCCATGCAAACAGTGGTTGATTCAACTGGTGAAGTTGCTCGGCTCACAAAGAGCTCACCAGGGATCAATTCTTACTACTAGTAAAACCTAATATGTGAAAAGGGATGAGGCTGGGATTGTGTCCCAGATGACTTTGAAAGAATGGATATCCCTCAGTCCTTGGCTCTTAGCTTAAGATCATTGTGTTTGGTGGAATGGATACCCCTCAGTAAACAATGATTCATAAAAAAAGAAAAAAACTCCATAATGGAAATGCCTCATTGATGTTCATTGATAAAGCATTATTTTATGCGCTAAGTGGGTTGTTTGAGCTATCTATAGCTCAAAAGTATGGAAATCACTTCTCAAGCATTACACTTTTACAAGTTTCCCTATGGTAAAAAACTTTAGATTATGCAAGGTCTCCATACCCTTTTTATTACTACGATACCTATAAATATTGAAGGCACTTTTTTGGCGCACATTATATAAAAAGCTTTTAAGTTTTTCAAACTATTTATCAAATGGATTGGCAATGGGTTTAGAATAGGCCTATCTTTCAATGACCATAATATCTATCATCATTAGTTGTATCATGTAATTAGTAGAAACACATAGTATTAAAGCTCTTAGGCCCTTAAAAAAGGCCATTACTATAGTTTGTGATTTTTTTCTTTGTAAGATTGAAATGCAAGGCACATTTCATGTAAGAATAAAATCCTACAAAAATAAATAATAAATAATTAAATAAACATCATTGTTATTATGAATTAAATAGTAAGAATAGTCCATAATAGAAATAACAAAAATAAAAATAAAAAATTAAAGAATTAAATCTTGTCATACATAATATTTTGTGGTAGTGGAAGACTTCTTATCATCTAATGCCAAGTTATTTCATGTATTTAACAAAGTTTATTTGGACATATATTAACTTTCTAAAGAGAAATGAGTCATGGGCATCATTGATGCTCATCGATAGAGCATTGCTTTATGCCCTAAGTGGGTTGTTTGAGCTATCTATAGCTCAAAAGCATGGAAATCACTGCTCAAGCATTACATTTTTGTATTTTTCCCTATGGCAAGAAACTTTGGAAGGTGCAAGGTCTCCATACCCTTTTTATTACTATGATACCTATAAATATCGAGGGCACTTTCTTGGCTGACATTATATGGAGATATTTTAAGTTGGTCAAACTATATATCAAATGGATTGGCAATGTGTTTAGAATGGACCTATATTTCAATTACCATAATATTTGGTGGTCCCTCATCATCATTAGTGGTAGTAGTAATTATTAGAAACACAGTATTAAAGCTCTTAGGCCCTTAAAAAAGGTCATTACTATAGTTTGTGATTTTTTTTTTTTTTTAAAGATTGGAGTGTAAGGCACATTTCATGATATAAGTACAAGCTTCTTGCCTTTGATTTTCCTTCTATCTTGTGGATCCAAGAGCTCATGCCAAATGTTTTAATGTCAAAATTGGATCTTTCGATGGAAATATTTGAAGTGGAATTGTGACACACCTTGTAAAAATTATTCCCCTATGTTGTTGCTATATAGAATTCATATCCCAGTCTCTTTGGTTCTTAATAAGCTCAATAGATGTTGGGGTTTGAATTCTTCATAGGTTTAGGACTTTGCTATTTTGCATCAACTATGTTTTGTAGGCTAATCTTGAGCCAATTCTTGTCAATTTTTCATGGTGTTTATTCTACCAAAGATTGTCATTGTGGGAATGAATTCATCAATTAGAATTTACTTACCCCAAGTGTCTTACTTGTAATAGGCTAGATACCTTCAAGCACCTATTCTAGACTTGTCCTCATGCCTAGTGTGATTGATTGTTGATTCACAATATATTTTTACCTACCATTTTGAGCCCATCTCTTATAGGATTGATCTATTTGGTGATACAACTCAGTGGAAAAATTATATCACTTTCATTTGGATTTTATTCAGAGATACTATTATATTTTAGCTCTTGAAGTTTAGGATTTTTTTATTATTTTTACTAGTGAGATTATCTCATAATTTTTGACTATGAAAATGTTTACTTGCTCATCTCTATGTTTCTCTAAATCTAGGATCACGTAGAGATAGTTGCCATGGAATTCTAACATTTATAAGACCTTCTTCATATCTAGGGGAGTGCTATATGTACTATGAAAAAATCATGCTAGACATCCCACCATAAGGATCTATCCCTCCAGCTTCACAATGTTAGTAGAGTTGCTCACATGGAACCTTATCCTCTCCTCCCCATTAGAAAAGGGTTGGATTCTCCCTATTCATGGTAAGTCTACTACTAGGCATTCTTGATAGGCATCCCTTGAGATAAATGCAGTTGTTACTAATGTGTAAGTGCCTTCCTAGCCTGGGTGGGTTTCAATTTTTCTTTTGGTTATTCAGGATGCTCATGATTTTTAGGTGGCATTGGACTTCTAGTCAAGGGGTCCCACTACTTGGGACTCTCTCCCTCTATCTGATGATCCTCCTCCTCCTCCTATTTGTGTTTCTACTTATGATTGACATTGTTATTTGAACTCTTGTTCTTAGTTTTGGCTTGATGTTTGTATTTTTGAGCCTTGACTTCAAGCCCTAAATATTAGCTGACTACCTTTTTAAATTGAAAATCTTATTTATACTTTATATCTTTATTATAAATTAATATATATGAAGATGGATTTAAAAAATAAATAAATATGTGGTAATATGAATAATCAACAAGTGTCTATTTTATATGTGGTCACATAAATAGTTAAATGCATATTTGAAGGTTAGAAAAGTGTCTACATGAGGTCTCTAACAAATTTTATTATAAATTTGTACCTAATATATATATATATATATATATGTATATATATATGTATATATATATATATGTATATGTATATATATATATATGTATATGTATATATATGTATATGTATATATATATATATATATATATATATATATATATATATATATATATATATGTATATATATACATACATATACATATATATATATGTGTATATATATATATATGTATATATATACATATATATATATATATGTATATATATACATATTATATATATATATATATATATACATATATATATATATATATATATATATATATATATATATATATATATATATATATATATATATATATATATATATGTATATATATATACATACATACATATATATACATACATATATATACATACATATATGTGTATGTATATATATGTGTATGTATATGTATGTATGTATATATATATTAGGTACAATAGTTTTTTATTGTAAACCCATCAACATATCTATTAACCAATAATTTTTTTTGATAAAGTATATAAATTATTTACAATAAAATGATGGCTAGTTGGTATTCGTGGCTTAGAAAAAAAAAGTCTTAACATATACATAAGACAACTTGGCATAATAGCTCACAAAGCTGAACTAAGGAAAAAAACTAAAAGGAGGAGGAAGTGAACCATCGCAAAGAGGAAGAGGAACAAGTGGAGGGTTTCCATATTGGTAGATCTACCATCCTATCCACCTTGAATAGCCAAAGGAAAAACCACTTCCCACCTTGATGGAGGAGGAAAAATCACACTGGCATCCACAACAACCATCATTAGTGACACACAATGTGAAGGTCTATTAATGGTCAAGGATACTAATCCACTAAGGAGGATGGGTAGAGAAGTGGATATAGGAGAGGTTCCACCACCGTTGGTGCTAATGTAAGGTAACCTTACTATGGGATGTCTAGAGAGATTCTGCTCATAGTGTAAGGAGCACTCCCCCAATGATCAGGTGAGGTAGATAATACTAGAACTCTAAATAAACTTTCTCCATTGGTGTCTAGATCTAAAATAATATAACTAGGTGGGAATATATATTTTTTGTTTTGTCAAACCTACTATGAAATAATCTCACTATTGAAGGTAATATAGTTTCTAGACTTCTAGATTTGAAAATAAATAGTAACTATAAATAAATTTTAAATGAAATAATTATAATTTGGCCACTAAGCATAATATAAAAATAGAATAATCCTACAATATTAGGGCTCTTGATGGGAAGACAAAAACAATCTATGAATCCATATCCAAACACACTAGGCACATCCAAAATAAATGCTTGAAGTTATTTGGTTTGTTACAAGTAGAACATTTAGGTAAGTAAACCCAATGTGGTTAATCCATTCATCAAACAATAATCTTTTAAAACTTAAGACCATAGAATTTGTGCCAAACTTGGCTCAATCTTAGCTTGCCAATATGGTTAAGGAAAAAATCCCCTATTGGTTGTTCAACTTGGAAAGTATCGATGAAAAAGGGCCAATAATTATATAAAAAATACTAAGGGAATAATTATTGAAGGGCATATCAAACTTTCAATGCTATATTTCCAACATGCTACATGTGGATTGAAGAATCAATTTGTGCATCATAACATTGGTAATGAGTTATTTAATACACATGATGGAAGGAAAATTAGAGGTAAGGATATTGTTTTTTTTTTGGAATATGGGCCATGGAACCTAATATCATGAATAAATAAGACCAAAAATAGTATGAATGCCTTTATTGAAGAGTCTAAGAGATTTAATTTGCATAGTCTCTACAATCAACAAGTTGCTATTAGTGATGATGAGAGACCATTAACGAGTATAGACATTGATAGAGAGACATGATCCAAACCCATATTTTTCCTAAATGTGAAATGATTTGATCGACTCAAAAGCTTTCTAAATGTTGTAAGGAATAAAAGATCCTTCAATTTTGAACAGGTTAGTAGTAATATTTGAGAAGGGTGTGAAAATCAATACCCTTAGACTAGAATATTTTATTATAAAGTGATATTTCACAAATATAATGTAAAAGATTTTTTGTATATGTATTCAAGCCTTCAGTAAATCGAACAACCCACTTAACACATTAGACAATACTTTTTTATGAACATCAATAATTCCCATACCTTTTTTATCTTGAGGATGGTAAAAGTGTAGATAAGATCTGATTTCATGTAGGAAAGATAAAAATTTGATAGTCTAAGAAACTCTCCTAGTGTTAGTTTATTCCATGAAATTACAAAACTTTGTATAAGAGTGTGAAAAATAAATAAATATTGTGATCAAAGGAATTGAAAATAATTATGCATTGCAAAGCATTCCCAAGGAATCCATGTATAAAGAAGATGAAGGGTATATATATAAAAGTCAAGTGATTACTCCCTTTTACCTCTTGGCCACATAATATGAACATGTGATTGGACCAATTAGAGGTGGCCTACTAATACATAACATTAAACATTTATCCTATTCCTATTCCAAGCCTAAGAATGTGTATTAAGGCATAAAAATTGGTATAAAAGCTACCATAAGTTAACTTAATGATAGGTGCACATTAAATATTTCACAACACCCCCCATTAAGTGTAACTCAAGGAGGCATATACACAACAAGGAGGCTTATAATCCTATGAAATATGTCCCAACAACTAGATATGCTAAGGTACCCAATCACAATAAAAAATTGTAACTAGAAAAAATGCGACACATCATAAGGGTCTCTAAAAAAACCAATAAAGTGATACATGTGACTAGAGGTGTTGAGATATGCCAAAATGATGGGTTGATCCATCACTAAATGAGGTAATACAACACACAAGGTATACAACAATATGTTTAAAGAGGATGGGATGATCCACCATTGAATAAAGTGCACTTGATGGGCCAAAACCATCATTGAAGAAGCATTAGGTGGCTTGATCCACCACTAAAGCAAGATACATTAGATGTTTTCTTGAGGTAATGGTAAACAAGCTAAAATATGTGATAAGTGAAAAAATGCGGGAAGCATGAGGAGGGAACTCACACTTGTTCAAAGTGATGTGTAAGTTGGTCAAGCTCCACTAAAATTATTCAACAATGATCTAGTGGGGATGCTTAGCTAGTGTCACTAAAACATTGTCACCAAAGTCTTCAAAAAAGGTGGCCTCCACAAGATTTCAAGGTGGGAAGATCCACATGAATGTGTATAAGATGATAGTGAACACCTATAAATTACATCACAAAGGAACTACCATAAGAGACATGGCACCATAAGAAAAATGAAGAGAGCTACACAACATATGAAAATAGAAGTATAACCCCCCCATAATGTTGAATGGGTGGAGTAGAATAAAAAATATGTATGAGTGATCTAAATCCACTACTCGAACACCAAATAACTGATTAATGCTGGGGATGCTATAAAACACACCACATGGATGTACATATACTATCAAGTTATCAAAAATATAGAGGATAATATTTCACAAAAGATAACTGAAAGTATAAAAAGATATATTAGGGAACTAGAACTTTCTCCATACAAGGAGATTGCCAATTTGTAAAAATACCATCATAAAGGTGAGATTTTATCTAAAAAAGAAGCATCGCTAAGTAGTATGAATGGTGTGCGGATGATGTAGTTGAATAGTGTAGGAACCATTTGATAAAGTCCATGTAAGGAGTGCTAAAAATGCTAAAAAAATCTATCTAGAATCCATCCCAAATTAACACTAATTCTAGAAGAATATTCCTAAATGTGATTCAGTGCCATGTACGATATATGCAAGGAAACATATAAATTAAATTTAGGAATATCATGCCTATGTGAATTTTAGTTTTTTCAATACTCTCATGATAAAAGTAATCTTAAGTCCCTCATGCCTAAGTGAAGGTGTATAATATATCATGTGCCACTTTATGTCCTTGTAACGAGTGGACTAAAAATATATATGTATGGATCTCACATGAAGTGATACCAATTGAGATGAATAAGCTACTAAATAACTAATGCCATGGAAATTAGTCCAAAGAAAAAGATGGATGAGTGATATAATACCATGTAAGTTCTTACCAATCCCTTTTTCAAAATGACCCTTAGAATGGAGTAAATAAAAACCAATGCCAATAGCGTGCTTCTCGAATGAAGCAAACACATCTACATGATGATTCAAAGTGTGGGTTATTACATGGGCAACCATAGGTGGTGCAAGATTAAAAAATGACTCATGGTATAGAAGATCAAAATCCATAAGAGAATCAAGAAGATTTGCACCAAAATAAAAAATAGTGATAAGTGGTGGACTAGGTGTAATAGAGTCCACATGAACAATATGTTGTTGTAATAAGGCAATAATGTCTTGCAAATATTTGATGAGGGCATAATTTTATGTAAGGTGTGATATAAATAAGGTATTTTATTTTTTAGTTTTCGATTCTCCTCAAATTTTTGAATATACCCTCTTTAAGTGCACATACTTCATAAAATATTTGTTAGACACCCAACCAAAAACTCTACCACCACCTTTGTTGGGAATTATGGAAGCACACAATTGATTACCAAGCAACTTAATATGTGGAAATTAACCAGAATATACAAGTAACTAGAATTCAGAAATAACACAGAATATGAGAGACAATACCCAATTGTATTAATACTCATCCAGAAAAGAATACAATAAAGAAGATGCCACTTCTTCTCCACACCTCTCAAAGGCTTCCCACACCTCAAGTGTACAGTAATTCTTTCCTCAAAGCTCTCTCTCTTACGGTCCCAACACACAACTCAAACACAGAGTTGGTGTTCACCTCCAATTAGTCAGTATCCACTACTGCTAGTACACTGAGTATACACGCATACTCAACCGAGTACACAACGCACTCCAAGTAGATCTCCCATGAAATGCAACAACCTACAACCCAAATGATCTTACTTTGGAAGGGACTACCTTGCCTTCCTCTCTACTCTTTGACTGAGTACACACCGTACTCCAAGTAGATCCTGCCTGATCTTGCTCCCTGTTGTGTTGCTGTCACCTTGATCTTGTTGCCACCTGCAAATCAACTTGGTTCTACACACCTACAAACCTAGACCATGCACACACATACACCTGCAGATCAATGATCTTACTTACCCATGTAGATCTCCAAACGTGGCCTTGCACACCTGCTGACCAAGATCCTACACACCTGAAGAACCCTTCTGATTCTCCAAAACCAACACCCACACTTGGTATTGTTGTGGAACTAGGAGGAACACCCTTGCTCACTTCACACACAGAAGGAGCTAACTTTGCTCAACTCAAACTAGCACACTTTACAATACAGCCCATGAGTCTATTATATAGATCTCATGCAAACAATAATTAGACATCTAATTACAATAATTAGATCCACAACTTCAAGTCTAAAATTGGCTCTTGACATGCAAACACTCGGTTCGTTAACTAACTATCCGTGAAATTGGCAGTTCTGAACCACACAAGCGGCTGACGTCGGTCCCTATTTGCCTGGAGGTGACCGATGCCAGCTGACTTCTGACCGATGTTGATTGCTCTTCTATCTGCACCCTATCGATGTCAGTTGGCCTGACTGATGCCAATATCTGTGACACTCAACAACCTCCTACCCTATTTGCATCAGTGAAGCTTTTAACTTCACAACCTAACAATCTCCCACTTAGAGATAAATAGCTGCATTGTACCTGTACCTGTACCCTATCTAATCTATTTCCTGGCTTGTATCCCTCTTCAAGCTCAATCTTGAAGACCAACCACCACAACCCCTGTGGTGCACCTCTTGTCATCCAAGTAACTTGTCGCATCCACACCTACAAATCCATGTAGTGAAGTCCTGACCCTGCATAGCATGAATCCCTGCTGCTAGTCCCTCTTAGATCCCTGAGAACCCACTTCCCCGAATTGGCTCCTAACTCTCTGACAACTCTCACTGCTTAGGAAGACTCAGGTCTATACCAGACCTCATGTGATTTCAGACACTGAACTATCCAACGCTTGGTGTGATCCGGTTCTGCATCCTACATATTGAACCTCGCTAACACCTGATTCACATCAGCTCCCACTGGAGACAAAATCAACCTGTGATCTTTCATGTCTCGCATGCCAAAGAATTTTGCTGCTCCAAATTCCTCATGACATGCCACTGAACTAACCTTACCCTTAGCTTAGCAAAACCCTGTATGTCTGAACCTGCTAGCTAGCATACCATCCACATACAGTAACAAGATAATGTTGTGACCATCATCCACCTGGTAAGACAAACACAATGGTTATACTGACATTGACTAAAGCCATGCTTTGTCACCCACCTGTCAAACCTATACCACTGTCCTGTAGCTACCTCAAGACCATATGACCTGGTCTTCCGTCTCACGTGTCCATTCTCTCTATTTTTTAACTAAGGTATCCATTCGTCTCTCAGTGCTTTCTTCCAGCTGACAACCCTACCAAATCTCTCGTTTGGTTTTGTATCATATTCCTGCCATGCTCCCACTGTTTCCTGGATCCTTCCTGCTCTACAGTGAGTAACGAGTATAAAGAAGAGGAATAATGAATTTGAGGCTTACCTACCCCTTTAGTCCTCCATATGGGCATTTAAGACTCCTTGACAGCTTGCTGTCCACCTGAAATTCGTTACAGTGACCGACCTCGATCACCACATAGTCTACATCCAACCAACGTCGATTCCATGCACCTATCCTGACTACCAACCCCACTGACGTCGGTGTCTACCTACTATCGATGTTGGTCCTCCTGAGCGACGTCAGTCTTACTGTCGCCAACGTCAGTCCTCATGACCGACGTCGGTCTTACCCTACCTGACACCACTAGCTCTGGTCTGCACATGATCGACATTGGCACCTATCTGTTCGATGTCGATTCCCCTTGATCGATGCCGGTACCTGTGTTTACTTGTGAGTGATGACTTTTTACCTGTGAGCTTTTTTTGAATCATATCCATGTCCAAACTGCCCTGCTCAGAGGTATCCAGCCTTCTCCACTGATCTCTGTCTGCCATCTCCTCTAGAAACACCAAGGCTTTCCAGTTCTTAATTCTGTCAAAGACATCTAACTTCCTCTTAAGAACATGCATCTCCTTCTTGCTCATGTGACCAAGCCTACAAAGCCACGTCTCCACAACAAAAGAAGAATCAGTAATATAAGCAAGTAGATAAAGAGTACCTGCTTTCTTACCACCATCTAATTCAAGTGCATCCGTTGTGAGAGTTCTTGTGCATCTCTCATCACCCAAATTTTATGAAAAAATTAGCCATATCTTCAACACTGGGACTTGCATGACCTCCTTCAATACCCATGTGTTGGCCGCCTGCAATTTCAGCTTCACTTCCCCTTTGCCAATTCTTTGGCAAGGCACACCAACCCCTAAATAAATCTTTCCAAAGTCTCCAAAGATCTTAACATGGAAAAATACTCTATTTCAAGCTGCATGGAAAGAGGCAACAGAATCTATAAGACAAGATTCTACTTTATCCAAGAAACATACTAGAGCATCCTGTGCCACATCACCTGTAACATCTGCTTCTTAAGTTCCTTCATGCTGATCTTCCACAAACCAACAATTTTTCTTTACCTGCTCTTTCTTTCCATAACACCATAAGTGATCATCTGTGCTTTTCAATTCCTCCATTCTTAGTGTACTTTTTTCTGCCATTGCTCTACTCCCACTGAATCAGAAACCCCTGAGAGTGACCTGTAATCAAACACAAAACCCGCTCCCTGCAACCTTAGCTCTGATACCACTTTAATAGACACCCAACCAAAAACTCTACCACTGGCTTTGTTGGGAATTATGGAAGCACACAATTGATTACCAAACAACTTAATATGTGGAAATTAACCAAAATATACAAGTAACTAGAATTCAAAAATAACACAGAATATGAGAGACAATACCCAATTGTATTAATACTCATCCATAAAAGAATACAATAAAGAAGATGCCACTTCTTCTCCACACCTCTCAGAGGCTTCCCACACCTCAAGTGTACAGTAATTCTTTCCTCAAAGCTCTCTCTCTTACGGTCCCAACACACAACTCAAACACAGAGTTGGTGTTCACCTCTAACCAGTCAGTATCCACTACTGCCAGTACACCGAGTATACACACATACTCAACCGAGTACACAATGCACTCCAAGTAGATCTCCCATGAACTGTAACAACCTACAACCCAAATGATCTTACTTTGGAAGGGACTACCTTGCCTTCCTCTTTGCTCTTTGACTGAGTACACACCGTACTCCAAGTAGATCCTGCCTGATCTTGCTCCCTGTTGTGTTGCTGTCACCTTGATCTTGCTGCCACCTACAAATCAACTTGGTTTTGCACACCTACAAACCTAGACCATGCACACACATACACCTGCAGATCAATGATATTACTTACCCATGTAGATCTCCAAATGTGGCCTTACACACCTACTGACTAAGATCCTACACACCTGAAGAACCCTTCTGATTCTCCAAAACCAGCACCCACACCTGGTACTATTGTGGAACTAAGAGGAACACCCTTGCTCACTTCACACACAGAAGGAGCTAACTTTGCTCAACTCAAACTATCACACTTTACAATATAGCCCATGAGTCTATTATATAGATCTCATGCAAACAATAATTAGACATCTAATTATAATAATTAGATCTGCAACTTCAAGTCTAAAATTGGCTCTTGACATGCAAACACTCGGTTCGTTAACTAACTGTCTATGAAACTGGCATTTCTGAACCGCACAAGCGATCGACGTCGGTCCCTATCTGCCTGGAGGTGACTGATGCTGGCCAACTTTTGACCGACGTCGGTTGCTCTTCTGTTTGCACCCTATCAACGTCGGTTGGCCTGACCGACGCTGGTGTCTGTGACACTCAGCAACCTCCTCCCCTATTTGCATCAGTGAAGCTTTTAGCTCCACAACCTAACAATAACATGTCATTCTCATCTTATAGGTTATTATTAAATGCATGAGTACAATGAGGTCTTTGCATGAAGCCATTAAAATGAAACAAGGTACAAAAAACCTTGAAAATAAACTCAAATTTTTGAAAAATAAAAATTAATGGGAATTTAAATCATGCCTTTGAACCCCTAAATAATATTTAATAAACACCAAAGGGTGCAAAAAGTGACCCCCCTTAACAGAAACAGGTGGAAATTTATAATACTACATTTGTAGATGGTTCATAATATACAATTATAAAAAATTTGCTAAAAAATTAAATCTTGATATAGAATAGGAAAAATATAATATTTTGGCTATGAGGAATGTAAAAAATCATGCACTTTAAGAAAAAAAAAAGTCAATATGTTTCATGGATCACAAGATAGGACTTGTCAAAATTTACAAATCGATAACTATATAAAAAAATTAAGTAAAAACTAAAATTTATAAGAAATGGTCGATCAAATTTAGAAATGGATCCCAACACTCCATATAGATAAAATTTTTAGGTAGGATGTGAAACAAACCTCACCATTTAAAAAAAATGTATATCCATTCTAATTACCTTGGGATGCTAAAGAGTTTCCAAAAGACCTCATCAGTTAATCCATAACAATCAAACTAGAATAACAACCAAGGAAACCAATTTGATGGCTAAGCATTTACTAATGCCATGCTTCATGCTTGTAATCATTATACAAAGTACAAAACTTCCACTATTTACATCATAATAAAGAAGGATTAAACATTACGAATAACGTACTCATAATATTCTAATAGATGATATCTTAAACTATTTTATAATTGCAATAACAAATTGGTCTATATTCATGGGTTCTCTAATATAGATGCTTCTATTATCCATCCTTGATTTCCCATTGATTGATAGTTATGTAGCCAACCTTTGTTACAAACTATTATTCTTCATTCCCATATATTTATGTTATAGGAATACACATGAGAATACACTCAAAACATCAAAATAGTCACCTATTAACTAGAGTGTATACCCAAGAGCAAAAATGGCTAAATACACATGTATAAGGAGGAAGTAGTGAAACAATATGTTTTTACAACCTTTCATTGAGTAATCAATTCAACTGTGCCACCAATCATCATGCTTATTGAAGATTAAAATAATATAATACAACATATATAGTAAGCACTATGTAGAGACAATTGCAACTCCAATAAGGAAAAGTTTTCCTAAAGGAAAAAAATACTAGGGACATTACAGACCATTAGAATGGTACTACTCAGGATTATACAAATGAATCCCAGACTTTGGACCTTGCACCACATGGTCCTACCAATTAACAACTTAATATTTATTAGTTATCCCAACCAAATAACTTATTAATAATCATGTGAATTATATCATTTAATCTCTGACAATTTGACCAATCTTCCCAACATGGTCAGCTATAGGCTTGTTCCAATTTTTCATTGGCCAACTGCCATGCTAAGGTAGATTATTTATGGTCTCATAATTGTCATCACACATCTAAATTTAAACTTATTCATTAAAGCTAATGCAATCACATGTTATTGACCATCAATAGGTAAAGTGTATTATAGTGTTTCAAATAAAAACTAGCCATAACATTTAATATCAAATTAATTTGATTAAAGTAATACATCAAGGAAAGAAATCATTAATTAAATCGATATGAACTTGTAGTTTCCTTTCTTGCATTACCCAATGGGACCCAACTTCCATAATAGTGTTATCATGAAGGAATAACAACAAATGAAAACAACTACAGTTCATCCCTTAATGATAATCATGCTGCCAACAACTAGATTGCTAAAGGCAACTCAAGTGAGAGATTCATATGCTAGAGCTAGAATAAAAAATTGTAACAAGTATCTTCAGAAGCATAAGCCTAAAAATAGATAATAAAAAATGAATTAAAACCAAGCCAAAATATAATGACAACAAAGTAATAACATAAAAAGTAATTAGAACAACAAAATTCTTGGTTGTTCTTGCTCTCTTTTCTCATAACCATACTGAGTAAGAGTCACCTAAAACTTGTTATTTTTACACACCCCTAGCTACTATTTGTATATAGGGTTTGGTATGTATTTGTCATGTTCATTTTGATGGATTGAAAATAGGAGGAAGATAACAAAAAAATACATTGCGAATAGCATTTTTGATAATAAAATAAAATAATATTATTTCGAGATAAATTTACAAAGTGGGGTGAAAGCATATAAAAATTTCATGGGTGCTTATGGGGCAAAAACCAATTCTCATGAACCAACTCATTTACTATAAACTAAATAAAACTAACTAAAAATAAAATAATTTTGGATCATAAAATAATCCAACAAACTCCTCTTGATCGAAATGGGTATAGAAGATGAAGATCTGGAGCTATGACTATGAAGTCATTAATGAATCTCTGCTACATCTATAAAATAACACACTGTACATCATGGTACTGATCAAAATTGATACCACTCCATACATAAGTCTATCTAATGAGTTATGGTATAAAAGGTTGATGAACACGATCAAGGCCTGCTCATCCCCTATGATCATCACATGGTACTATAGTAGAACTAGATCAAAGCCTGCCCAACTACATCGACCCACATAAGGTCCCATATAGGAACCCATGCAGGTGATCCTAAAGTAATATGTATAACACATCTCTCATATGCCCAATAAATGCCAAAATTGCATGCATGCCTTTACTCAACACTCAAAATTATAGAAAATCTACTGCTGACTTGTATGGCCACATATGACTAATTGAAGGCCACTATGCAATATATTTCCCCTATCAAGCGAGAGGTGAGAAGTTGTACAACATAAAAACAAATTCAAACTACTCTATCTACTCCATTCCATGAATATTATATATATAAAGCAAAAAAGGGAACTGAAATAAAAAACACAACCCAAAAATTACTATCCCAACATGAACCCAAACTTTGAACAAATAGCTAACTGGAGAAGGAAATAGTCCTCCAGCCTTCACAAATCCTCAAACCTCCAGTTGAGTTTGTTTAGCCTTTTAGATCCTCAGGGACCTGTAAACACAAAAATGTAACATCATCACCACTAACAAGACAAGTAGTGGGACATGTTGTTATAATCTTAGTTTGGTGTATACAATACATTTGGAGAATTTTTGCAAAGATAAGGTGTTGGATTCCATTGATAATGCACTTGTACAACATTACGTTCAATACATTTGGCATAAAAATCACATAATAAGGCTCCAAAGTATAAATTATACCATTCTAACGTGTCCTGAATGTCAAAAACCATGAAGATCACCTAGTCACACAATCACCTTTGCACGAAAAGAGTGATGACAAAAAATTGTCTCAAAAAATTGAAAATACACCCTTATATTGCCGATTTGACCCTTATTACTCCATTACAATAAAAATGTCAAAAAATAATAATTTTGACCAATCAATTTTGAACCCTAATCTCTTTATCAAAAAGAGACTAACAAAATTTATTCTATCTAACTCTCCCTTAATCAATCTAAACACAAAATGACAATAAATTCTATATAACCATCAGTTTTGAATGAAAGATAAGAAAAACATATATGGTAAAAAAAGACTTTTTATGAAATGTTTTAATTGACTCTTTTTGGATGGTGCTGCCTAATGTATTTTAGGGCTTTGAAAAGCATCTGTACCAACACACATATAACCAATATGTTATCAAAATCACCACCCATATATGTGTCACTAGCCATAGATTTAACCTCAAAAATGCTTTCTGAGTTGTTATAGAATTGGTGGGCTATGTGGAACTTGTAATATTTGTGTCACCCTGATTTCATAAAGAATTCAGTTAATAAAAAAACAAAACAATTCAAATCTAGAACCTATGTTAAATTAATCAATTCTACGTGGATCGTGCCATGTTTGCATTAGATGCTACTCTTGGTGTCAATATATTTGGAAACAAGTATTATGAGAAATTGGAAAACACTCAATATGGTAAGCATAGGTGGGTTGAGTATGGAGATAAGAAATGCTATAATTGCCTCATCGGTACCTATTGAATGGTATGGGTGGCCCCATAACATAATAGATCATACTCTAGAACAACTACAAATGTTTAATCTCAAAAGATATGGAGTAGATCACTAGATGAATATATCCAGTGAAGGGGAAGAATTTATTTACCATGCTTTTGCAAAAAACACACTTATGAAATGGTACATTGGCAGTTTGATTGGTTCACAAATTTTGTTTGATTTCAACCCAACGTCACCAACATTTATGTCATCCTCTCTTCACCTTCTGCATTCTATCATGATAAACAATTATTCAATCCTCCTCTTCAATATCCTATGCTTTGACACCACTGATGGATTAGAAACATGAGGAAGATAACAAAAAACTACATTGTAAATAACATTTTTGACAATAAAATTAAATTGTATTATTCTAAGATAAATTTATAAAGTGGGGTGAAAGCATATAAAACTTTCATAGGTGGTTATGGGGAAAAAACCAATTCCCATGAACGAACTCATTTATTATAAACTAAACAGAACTAACTAAAAATAAAATACTTTTGGATCATAAAATAATCTAACACATTTAGTGAATTGAGAGTATCTAATTATACATTGCACTTCTAACAACATTAAGTGATGCTAATATCATCATGTAACAAAAGGAAGTGATGCAACCTATAATTTGATACTCGAATAACATAATACTAACTCAATGAAATTACACAATTTGAATAGAACCACTAAATGTAATGCTAATCTTTTATTACCTCTATTATTCAAAATCATATTTAGTAAGTAGTTGTACAAGTTTTCAATGCACCATGAGAAACTCCTACATTTAGTATTAGATTTACAAGAAAATCAAGATAATGTGGCTTCACTATATAACTGAAAGAGATTAAATGCCACCATAACTTGATGCCAAAAATCAATCTCCACCTTTAGACAATGTGCATTAACGTATCTTAATTGAATAATATAACTAGATTTTATTCTTCCACATGTAATACAATGTTACCAAATTACATATTAGACATCAAAGGGATAAATAACCAATTAACACTCCTGTAATAAAATTCTCAAAGGTTATACCAACATGGAATATACACCAAAAAATCCACCATGAAAGAGTATCACCACTATGAAGGTAAAGAGATCAATCCACACACTCAAATCAATAAGAAACAACCCATAACTGCATCTTAATGAGCCCTCCATTTGTGGTCCTCACCACCCCAACCATCAGCAAAATGGTGGAGTCAGGACATTGGGTCTTAGAGGAGATAAATTGAGCATGCAAGAGATTTTATAAACCATTGTTAACTCAATAAAATCAACAAATAATTCAAATAATAACTGATAATTCAAGCAAGGATCCATAACAAACAAAAGATAAAAACACCAACTGACACCAATAGTGTCAACTGATGGGCTCACTCCAAAATGAGCATACAACATAAAAAAAAGAATCAAACACAACCTGTACAACTTCCATGCCTCTATCTAAAATTCATAGAACCTATTTTATTAATAAATTTGGTTCCATCAAATTCTTGATTCCATTGCTTGGAGAAACTAAACATCTGGTTTGACCAGTGAGTCATTACGGCTATAAGAAAGACACCATAACATTCTTTTTCAATTAAAAGCTAACTCAAAATGTTCTGATCATTTCAATCATAGCATTAAAAATAGAACAATAGTTAATAGATGCTCACAAGAGTATACACCAGTCATAAAACTATTTTGACAAGTTTCTCATTTATTTTTTATATACTCTCGAATACATCTTTTTTCAAATAATGATAAAAGGACGCCATCAAGGTCATACAAGAAAGTGCAATCCATAAAATATTGAAACAAGAACACCCCACTCAACCCAAATTTGTCATATATAACCATTAAGGAGTGTTTCTAAATCATGCTTGCCAATTAAAATGAACTCAATACATCTGATCATTGTCATCAATACATTAATAAAGAAACAACAATCAATAGATGCTCTCAATTATATAACCTAACCTTAAATTTTTTTTAACATGGTTCTATTTTGTTCCCAACTTACCTCAGAGTGTATCTATTTTTAAAATGGTGATAAATGGACACCATTAAGTTCATAAAATAAGGTAGAATCCAAAAAACACAAAACAAGAACCCTACATTCAATAGAATATCTTTATGCCCATTAAAAATCTTATGGATATAACAATGTTGATCCCCAATTTTTATACCCAACTGTACATGTCATATAAATAAATTAAAACACCATTTAAACACTTGACATCCCCATGAACACAAAATAATTGAAAATTGACCCTGAATCAGATCAATAGAGTAATCCATTCACATTATGCCCCAAATTGACATGGCATAATTTGATTTGAGCATACAAACTTTTCACAGTTAGAAGAATGAAGTCATAAGCAGATTTAACAACCAAAAATAAAAAATGTGCCATGCTATGGTTTGAATTGAGAAGGATTCATTATACACAAGTTCACCCTTCTTAGGGTTATAATACCATAAAATAATCATATCGAAGTCCCCTATTTTTGGGGTAGATACAACATTACTCCCAAAACTAATCTACAACAAGATTCAAATCTACATGCTCATTAAAAATATTTAGACAAAATTGTTGGTATAACCCTTACTCAAAAATAGAACTAAAATTTGACAATAACAACCTATAGTAGGATTCACACCATAAGAATATTTAAATGCATTGAAGTTTCCATAAAATGGGATCATAAAAACCCTACACTTGCTGGAAATAAAATAAATTTTTTAAAACAAAACCCCAAAAGATAACCACCAATATCTTACATTGGAGGTATGTCATGAAGTCTTAAGACTTAATTGTGGACCTACAATGTCTATTTTCTAATTCTACAAGCTCTAAAATAAAACATAATACCAAAAAATTGATTTACTAAGAGAATAAAACCCTTACTTGGCATTCTACTACCCACCATGTTTGGGAAGATTACCCTTCCATTATTTGGTTTTGCCTCTAGCAACTTTGACCCTACAATCAACTCAACACACCCATGTGTCTCCCTCATCATGCCACTCCACCAAACTAACAGTTTCCCTTGAGAAGGTCGACAACACTTTAAATTTGAACAAAGCACAAGTTTCATGGAGTGGTTTGATGGAGGAGTGGAAGGGCATGCCATTATGGTAAGAAGAGATATAAAATGGGTTAGTCTAAGTGTAAGCATAAACTACCATTGACCTCCTCTCAAAATCCTCCCTCATTAATGGTGGTTTGAGCCATACACCACCCAAGACAATGTACTTATTTTTTCCCCTCAAGGAGTTATTCAATGGAAGGTTTTGAAATCCGAGTCATAATGGATAAAATAATAAAATAGTCAACCTCGAATGTCCAAAAAAGTATCATAATGTATGGGGTCTAATTAAATTCCATGTAGGAGTCCAACAAGAGTGAAATTCGAGCACCCATCACCATAAAAAACTTACACCATTTGAACAAGACTAAGATAAGATCAACAAAATTGTTACAAGCAATAATGACAATGAAACCAATTTTGAGTCATGCACACACATTCAAAACTGACATAAATAAAGATGGAGACAACACACAAGATGAAGATGAAAAAAAACATGTAAGACTAAAATATTGCATTAGGATTCAACTAAACAAAATATAAAAAAGATACCGAGGCTTTCAAAATCTCTTTTACTAATCACTCATCGTTATCCAAATAGCCATAATCCACCACTGAGCCTAGCTCATCATCCTATCCCTATAACCACAGGATTGACATTAAAATCATATTCTCAATCATAAAATATCAATAGAAATACAATTTTGATATAACAAAATATTAAATACTACAATCATAAACTAAGCACAATCATAAATTGTAATAATGAACCAGTTAGCTATAGTAGTAAATTAGATCCATATATATTATGCATGACAAGTACATCTAAATTAGAATAGTATTTGAAATAATGGTTAGTGTGCCAGCTATATTAATAACATGCTAGAAATAAGTCTCAAACTACAACTAAAGTATATCAAACAAACAAGGTCATAACCATCACAATAACTCATCCAAGTCAAACAATCACCTAAAGCAACCAAATGAGGTTTATTGCAATGTCACATGCAACAATGTAATAATATTTAAAGTGGGGTCATGACAGGATGGGAAAATAAAATACCCTCCTAGGATTCTTGAATCAAAATTTATGGCCTCTAGAGTTAAAACACTTTCGTACAAGGCCCTAAAATGGTATGGGTATTCCTTTGGGGATTAAACATAGAGCTACTAGTCTTATGAGTGCCCAGCTTCCTATTAGTGGTTAAAAAGCACTAGCAAGTGGTCACTTGGAAACCAATGGCCTAGCAAAAGGCATCAGGGGTTATCAAGTGGTCATGTGGGTGACCATGTTTGATCACAATAGGTGTAGATGAAGTGGCCAGTCTTGTGGATGAATGAGTCCTAAATGAAGGGGGTTGTGGTTATGTGGGTAGGGGACTAGAAATGGATTCATATATAAGATTATAGTGCATGTAGAAAAGAGAAGTGTGGTAGTGGTAGTGTTGGAGAGTCTCCTAAATAATACTATAGAGTAGATGCCTTGTTAATTGAATTTTATAAATCACCCACAAATTTCAAATAGATGCCATAAATATCTACCAACAATTTTTTAAAACTTAGACTTTATAAAAACATCTTGAAGTGAAAAATTGGAAAATGAGAACTTAAAGTTTCCAACTTGAAAAACATTTATAAAAGAGCGCCTCTTGCCCTTGCTCTTCATTGGAGTGTCTGCCTTCAAAAATTCATCAGACAAACTATCCAACAAAAAAATTTCAAATATTTTTTAAAATTTTTATATTTTTATGAAGTTTATCATAAAATTGATTTCACTTTCTATAATTTTTATTTTTTTCATAATATTGAAATACTAAAAACATGTTTAAAAGTGCTTACTTAGACCAAATAGAAGAAACTCATTTGGGTTTTCAATAATATAAAAAATATTAGAGGCTAAACAATGACATATAAAGTAGGAGAAACATGTAAGAATGTTAATCACCAAAATTGAGCTATTGGGGTCTCTCACAAAAATATGCTTAGGAAAAAAGGTGGGAATCAACAATATATCTACTGAGTGCTTTCTATTTCAATGGAGGCTACTGCCTTTGTCAGTGCCTTTGGGGACTCAAATTTGATAGAGGATGTTCCTTCCAATGGATGGAAGAAAGCATTAACTGGGGAAAAGATGTGTTTTACTAAAAACATGTCGAGCCTTCATGTCAAAAAAGATTTTATAGAAGGTACAACCCTGACTATCTCAGATGATCTAGTTGAGGAAATCATGGTGACCATGGATCTTGCACTGGTAGGTAAGTTTTTCTCCTTCCATCTTAATATTGAGATGGTTAGGAAATGGGTGATTTCTCGATGGAGAATCAAAGGTAGTGTTTCGATCATTACTATGGCAAGAGGTTTGTTCCTATTTAAATTTATGAATAGGAAGGATATGATCACTATTCTTGTTGGAGGACCTTGGATTTATGGTCCACATTCTCTTTCCTTGTGCCCTTGGAAATTGGGGTTTGACCCTAACTCAGACCTCAACAAGTCTACTCCTATTTGGGTAAGATTGCTAGGGTTTCCATTGGAATTTTGGGATGAAAAAATATTTATGGCTATTGGTAACTCCTTTCGCCAGTATGTTACTATAGATCATACTACCCACACTCAATCCAAGTGTGTTTATGCTCGGTTTTGTGTCAATGTGGAGATCAATCAAACCCTTCCCATGTCCATAGAGTTAAACTCTAAATATGGGATTTGGACTCAGCCGATCCTCTATGAAAATGCAACCACCTTCTATCAAATATGCAAGAAAAAGGGACATATAATGACCCAATGTAAGACAAAGCAAATGGGAAAGAAAGATGATCCTCATATTGAAGGTGAGGATAATTCTCACAAAACTATTAACCCTAGCAGTCAGGGAATTGGGGGCAATGCAGAAAATGCTGATCTAGATGATAATACTGAGAAGGTTATGGAAAAAGATGGTCAGGATGTGGTCTTAGGTAATGAGAAAAAAGCTTTCCTAGATCATAAACAAGAAGGTTATGGATAAAGATTGTCAAAATATTGTAGTAGACATAGATAACTATTTGGATCAACAGACCAATATGATTGAGGAGGGTGAAATATGTGCCCAATTGATAGATGGGGATGATGAAGAAGGCAAAGTTTTGAGAGATGATTAGTTTGTTCTACCTCTAGAAATAGAAGATACTGAGGGAGAAATAGCTTTATATTCAAACTAAGATACTTCTCATGCTTTGGAAGCAAGCGACCAATCAGCCAATTCTTCATTGACAGGTGAAATAGGGAAAAATGGCAGTGGTAATGAGTAGGAGGAATGGATTACCCCTAAGAAAAATAACTATAGAGGTAAAAAATTTGCTGATGTTGGCACAGACTCCAAACAAGGGAGACCAACCCTAAGGAAATAAGACAATGGGAGATTGCCAGTGGTAAGTAGAAAACACAGGAGGCCCATTCCCTCAAATCTTCTAAATGAAAATTTTATCTTGGAAATTGAGGGGCTTTAATATCCGCTCCAAATATTTTAAGGTTAAAAACTATATTTTAGATAATAAACTAGATATTTTATTACTCCAAGAGGTCAAGATGAATGAGGAGACCTTTAAGAAGATAGATGACTACATATGGCCTAGGGATGCTTTCTGCATTAGTCCAGCTATAGGGGCTTCAGGTGGGATTGTTACTATGTGGAACAATGCTAAATTTTAGGGTTTTATTATTGCTTATAATAAGCATTTTCTGGTTATTAACTTCTCTTTGCCTTAAACTAGTCTTTGATCTTTATCTATGGCCCAAATAACAGAGCTCTGAGGCAAAATTTATGGACTGATTTGAGTAGCATCATGACCAATACTCCATGCACTAGATGGATGTTGGCTGGTAACTTTCACACTCCTTTATATCCTTCTAAGAAATATGGTGGGATTCTTGATTACTCTGATAGCATGCTCAACTTTTTAGAATTTATAAATGATTGGGGATTGCTGGATGTGGAACTGCAAAATAAAAATTTCACCTGGTCTAATAGAAGAAAGGGAGACCAAATGATCCAAGTTAAATTAGACAGGTTTCTTATTTCTAGTAACTAGGATAATCATCATAATATGCATCTATAGACTTTTCCTAGAACTATGTCTGATCATTGCCCTATCTTCCTTAGTTGGAAAGATTAGAGACAACGTGGTCCTTTCCCTTTCTGATTTGAAGCCATGTGGATTAAGCATAAAGACTTCAGACAACTGGTGGCTCAATGGTGGCAAATTCTTATCCAGGGTACTCTTATGTTCAGATTAGTTAAAAAACTTCTACACATCAAACAAGAAGTACATGGGTGGAATAGATATAGCTTTGGTCATTTTTTTGTCAGAAAAAAAATATAGCTAGAAAACTTGCAGATATCCAGTAGTGGATTGCTCAAGGAGATGATTCAGAAGATACTTCTAAAGAAGAGCACGATCTGATTTTTGACTAGAAGAATCTTATGGGAAAAGAAGAGGTATTTTGGAAACAAAAATCTAGAATTCAATGGCTTAAAGAGGGAGATATGAATACAGCCTTTTTTCATCTTTCAGCCATGAAACACAAGAAGGCTAACTACATAACAAAATTATGTTTGGAAAATGGTAATATTATAACTGAGGATAACGAGATTGGGGAACAAGCTATGATATTCTTCCAAAATTTGTTGACCGAACAAACTAATGATGATGAGAATGTCAGAACTATGAATCAATTCATTGACAAAATCCCCTGTCTGATAATTGAGGAAGACAACCTAGAAATGTTAAGGCCTATATCTGAGGAGGAGGTCTGTGCTATTTTATTCTCTATGGGTCCCTTCAAAGCTCTGAGCCCTAATGAATTCCCTCTTGTTTTCTTCCAAGAATATTGGGATATAGTGGGAATTGATCTTATTGCTTTTGTTCGAGATTTCTTCAGAACTGGTAAACTTTTAAAATAGAGTAATAATATCTTCATTGTCCTAGTTCCTAAAATGTTGAATCTCACACACCTTTCAGAATTCAGACCTATTATCCTATGTAATACTATCTATAAGCTTTGCACTAAAGTTCTTGTTATGAGAATCCAACCTTTCTTAGATAAAATTATTTCCCTTGCTCAAAAGGCTTTGTCTCAGGTCGTCAAATTCTTGATGCTGTGATCTCCACTCATGAAACTATTCATTCCATGGATAAGAGTAGAATTTCTGGTATGGCTCTTAAGTTGGATATTTCTAAAGCCTATGATAGGGTCTCATGGACTTTTCTATTTCAAGTCATTAGGAAGTTTGGGTTTAATGATAAAATGTCTCGCCTCGTTTGGAACACTGTTTCTTCTACTAAATTTTTGGTCCTAGTTAATGGGGTCCCTAGAGGTTTCTTCTCTTCTTTGAGAGGAATCCACCAAGGGGATCCTCTTTCCCCTTACTTTTTCATCATAATGGCAGAGGCCCTTGCGATATACATTCAAGCTAATATAGCCTCTAAACATTTAGTGGGCATTAAACCTGCTTCTTCCCTTCCCCCTGTGGCTTTGCAACAATTTGTTGATGATACCATTCTTTTTGGCATCTCTTCAGTGATTGAAGCTCAGATATGGAAGAATATTTTAAATAACTATGCCATAGATTTTGGGTAAAGCATAAATCTTTTAAAGAGCAATGTGTACTTCTTTAATACTCCTAATGACCTCTGGCAAAAAATCATTGACATCCTAGACTGTGCTAAAGCTAATCTTCCTGCTACCTATTTGGGCCTCCCCCTTACAGTCAAAGAGGTGTCTCTAAGTTTTTGGAATGGAATATTGGAAAGAACTAAGAGGAAATTGATTGGCTGGAAAGGGAAACTACTCAGCAGTGCAGGCAAATTACAGCATCTTTGGGCCTCTCTACAAGGGATACCTACTTATTTCTTATCTCTCTTTAAAATACCTAAGTATTTTGCTGACAAATTGGAATAGATTCAAAGAAATTTTTTATGGATGGGACTGGAATATAAATAGAGAATGTCATTGGTCAGTTGGGAAAAAGTGTGTCTTCCTAAATCACATGGTGGCCTCAATATTAGATCCATTCGTAGCACGAACAAAGCCCTTCTCTCCAAAATCAACTAGAATATGATTCATAAACATAATGATTGGGGGGAAATCATGCATGCTAAATATCTACATACTACTGATGGTTCCAACTTTCTCCAATAGGTAGGGTTAGCCCAAGGATCTGTGATATGGAATAAAATGCTGAAATCCATAAGTCTTCTTAAGCAAGGGATTAGATGGAAATTGGGAAATGACATGTCTATTAAACTTTGGAATGACATTTGGATAAAAGATAAGGCTCTTATTACACAGGGGGATTATGGAGAATTTGTTGGCATTGCTACTCAATTTTTTGGAGATAAAGTCTGCGATTACATGGGTAATAATAATGGCAATAGGAGCTAGAAAAATTTACTAGATTGTTGTGCTCATCGGCCTAATCTCTCCTCTAGAGTTCAGGATGTTCAACAATTGATTCAAGGGGTCAAAATCTCTCTCTTCCCATGAGAGGATGAATAGTATTGGTGGCCAAATAAGAATGGTTAGTTCTCTATCAAGTCTGCTTATCATTTGATGGTCCCTGAGGTTCATAGAAAGGAGATATGGAAAAAAGTTTGAAACCATAAACTTTTACCAAAAATCAACATGTTTTGGTGGGCTGCTACTCATAACAAAATTTTAACCCAAGACAACTTACAAAAGAGAGGGTTTACCTTGGTTAATAGATGCTATTTGTGCTGCTTAAAGGAGGAAACTATTTCTCATCTTTTCATACACTGTGATTTTGCCCAAGAACTTTGGGACATAATCTTGAAAAAATTTGGCATTCAGTGGGTCTATAATTCTGACATTAAGGAAGTCATTAACAACTGGTATCCTACCTTTTCTCATCCCTGACTCTTTGAGTTATGGAAACAAACTCTACCCTGTTTGAGCTAGACTTTATGGAAAGAGTGCAACCATATAATTTTTAGAGATACTGTTAGAGATGCCTCTCAAGTTTTTCATACTTTTGTTAAGACTCTATTGGAAAGTGTCACTAATGCCCATATTCGCACTGCAGAGAAACCTCTAACTCATGAAGAGGAACAAATTTGAGCTAATTGGAAGATCCTAAATCATATTTCTGCTCATGATAATTCTAAAATATTACAGAGACTCAATACTAGATGGAATCCCCCGAAGCCTAATTGGTTGAAACTTAACTTTGATGGGGCCTCTAAGGTTGATGGTAAAACTAGTGGGGGAGGTATTATAAGAGATGACAAAGGGTGGATGATTACTATTTATGCTAGTGGATTGGGCTGTCAGAGCAATAATTATGCTAAAGCAACTACTCTTCTATGGGGGATTAAATTGGATATATCCCTTGGTATCAAGAATTTGAGTATCCAGAGGGACTCTAAAATGGTTATTGATGTGGTTAACAATGTATCAATTGCTGGTATTAAGCTAAAAGATATTATTAGGGATATACAAATTCTCCTATAAAAGTTTACCAGGGTAGACATCTCACATATTTATCATGAGGGCAATGGTGTTGCCGATGCCTGTGCCGATCTTGGCCAACAATATTCAAATTGGCGATGCTGGCGCTGAATTGATCACATCCCTTTAAATATCAGGGATCTCAATCAAAAAGAAGTGACTTATTAAGGATGAGTTAGATATAATAGAAAGATATATCACTTCATCAGTCCTTTTAGAGGGTGCTGACATGTATCTTGGAGTACGGGTCTTTTTGTACTTTTTTGATTGTCATTTTTGAGTTATTATGCCTTTTTGATAAGGCAAGCAGACTGCTTCATCATTATGGAGATCACCATGAAATTATGTTTAAGCATGGGATGAGTAAGTTCCATATTTGCATGATGTTCCTAATATTGTGTTGTTTCATCACCATTATCAATATCTATGATCAAGGAATTGAAGTTACTACAAATACGATAGTGAAAATTTGGATTTTTTTTGGTCTATTCTATAAGTCCAACATGGGTGGCAATATAATATGAATGGAACCCATTTCTTGTTGTGAGTTTAAAGACAACTTGATGGTCTAGCACTATTGCAAAGAGGGTGGGATTAGCCCCTATTTGGAGAGGCTCAATGGGTATGATGAAAACCTTTATGAACAATTCGCTAGGTCATGGCTAAATTGGTGAGTCTCTGTGGGGAGAATTAGATTTGAGATTTTAGAGAATGTGATTGCTATGGCTACCAACATGTCTACTTAGGGGATTAAACTACAATAGAAAAATAAAATTGTGGACCTTTCTAGTTAGAAGCTCTTCCTTGGAGATGGCAAAGAACTAGTACCCTACCAGGGGGATTTGATCGAGCTAAGCTGCCTGAGCCCTGGGACGGCATGTGTTTTATCCTCATGAAGTATTTCACTATGTAGGGGTGCTTCACTAGGTTTTACAACTATCATATGCCCTTTTTGAACCATTTTAGTCAAAATGCTCACATTAACTTTCCTTTTTATTTGCTTTTTTCCCTTGAACATTCTGTCCTTAGGGTTAAAGCTAAATTGGCTAAGAAACCTACTAATAATCCTATCCCCCTTCATCAGGGCCTTATTTTCTATCTTTACAATTTCCATCTTGCCCTTGAGCCTTCTAAGGCCATTCAAATTGAGAGTGGGGAAATTTCTTCAAACCCTAATACTATCGATGTTGTTGAAGAGCCTTCCCCTTCCCCTGTCTCTACTAAGACTAAAGAAGTTTCCTTTTCTAATCCCGAGGAGATTCCCATAGACACTCTAGGCTCTACTATGAGTATGAAGTGCAAGAAGAGGAAGACATATGTTGGTGAAGCAGGCACTTTGAGGAATACTGTGGGGACCCCAAAAAATCCTTGTAGGACCCCCAGGGGTCAAGGTAGTAAGTCTCATTCATCTACTAAGGCTATTAAAGAGGGTTTCTCCTCAAGAATTAGGTAGTCAAGGTGAATTGCTTGCAAACCTACTCTTAAGGCTAGGATTATCAACTACTCTAAGAGAGCCTAATATGAATCCACTCAGGATTATGAGTCCAAGGACATGGATGTTTAAGAAATCTCTACAGATATTGAGGGTAAGTAGGAGACTAAAGAATTAGAGGCTACTGTTGAGGATGCTACTAACTTTGCAAAAAATGCTGACAAAGTGGGAAAGATGTTTATGGAAGAAGTTGATGATGAAATCAAAACTGAGGCTAGGTTGGGATCTGAAATTGCAGTCCTAAGGGGTCACATTTAGAAATTTGAACAAAACTTTTCTACTGTGCTCCGAAATTCTATTTTCCTTAACATTTCTGTGCTATAGGACTTGGGTGTTGCTATTATTGCTGAAAACGAGGAGAACTCTGTGAACATGGATGACCTTATTAAATCCATGTTTAAGCAAGGAGAGAACCTGTCTCCTTAATTTTTTCTTTTATTTTGATACTCTGCTTCTCTATTATAACTATCTTAGTTTATAGTTGCAGTTTTTGTTGTGTCTATTGGGTCACAAACTGTGATGTTTCTGTTTTGAGGCACTTTTTGTGCTAGTTCCCTCTGTGGCTTTTTTGCTACTTGTAAGGGTTCATCCCCTTATTTATCCACCTTATATTATCAAAAACATGTAAGAATGTTGAGAAAATATCAAAAATACATAAATTTGACCTAGGGAGAGGTAGGCTTTGACACCATGTAGAAAAAAGATGATTCTATGTAAGGAAGATAAACACTTTGATAGCCCAAGAAACTCTCTAAGTATAAATTTACTCCATGTACTATAACATCTTTTCCCAATAATGAGAAATAGATAAATATTGTATTAAAATGGAATTGAAAAGCATTAGGAATCCCAAGCATTAACCATTAGGTATTAGGGATTGAAAAACATTACCAAGCATGCCATATACAAAGAAGATGAAGGATATATATAACAAAGTCATGTGCTTACTCTCATTTCCCTATTGGCCATAACAAAGGGCAAAAGTGATTGGCCCACTTAGAGGTGGCACAATAATACATAACATTAAAAGTCTATCCTTATCCTATTCTAAGCCTAGGAAAGTATATCAAAGCATGCTTAGTATAAAAGGTAACTAAGTTAAATTAGTGATATATACACATTAAATATGTATAAATAAGATGAAGGGTATATATAAAAAAGTCATGTGCTTACTCTCATTTCAATATTGGCCATAAAAAAGGCAAATGTGATTGGCCCACTTAGAGGTGGAACAATAATACATAACATTAAATGTCTATCCTTATCCTATTCTAAGCCTATGAAAGTGTATCAAAACCCACTTAGTATAGAAACTAACCTAAGCTAAATTAATGATATATGCACATTAAATATTACACACATAAGTAGATGTCCCAAGAAACTATGTGGTATCCATGAGTTCGATCAGAGATAGCCCAAAAAGTTTTGAAATAAATTGGTATGCTTGTAAAAATATATCTTGGATGGAGATCAACAAGAGGAATAATATAAATGAGTTTTCATGATAGTCTTTGTATAAACCTATAATCTACTAACCAAATAAAAGAGCATGGTAATCTAATAAGAAAATTTCTTCTCAACCCATTGTAGAATGTGTTGTCCCCCAAAAATATCACTCATTTTTGGGACAACATTTGAACTATTTTGGTCCTACAGACCAAAATCCTCTCTTCCCCTTTCAAATTTTTTTTTGAGCATTCAGGCTCTTTATTTTTCAAGCTTTCTAGAAATCCACGGACTCACCAGGCTTGAATCTACGAACTCTGCAGGCTCAAATCTACAGACTCTCAAGGTTGGTTTCTATAGACTCTGCAGGAAAGAAACGGGTTCAACACTTAGCCAAATAACGAAGAATGAATTGATTGGACCATTGAACCATTGAACCAAAGTTGGTTCAATCGGTAGGTTCAAAGGTTTAACCAAAGCTTAGAAAAATAAAGGAAGCAGTGTTTGAGTGAGACACAGAATAAACCAATGAATTGATTGAACTTTGAAATGAAAGAGTTCAAAGTTCAATGGTTCAATATGGTTCAAAAGTTCAAAGGCGGCCTCAAGTAAAGAGAGAAGCAACATGGATGATTCCAAAAGCAAGTTCAAATGAAAGCGATGGTTCAACCAAGGAGCAAGAAAGCGATTGAACCAATAAAGAGATTGAACCAATAAAGTGATTGAAGCAAGAAAGCAATTGAACCAAGGAGCTGAGAAGGCCGCCTGAACCGTTGAAACAGTCAACCAATGACGTCCCCATAGATGTCAAATTTAAGGTAAGGGAATATCCATTGAAATTCAAATAAAGCACGAAACTTGAAGGAAGAACCAAGCGACTGGCTGAAAAGATAGCCCGATAGCTCAAATCACAACAAGAAGAGACAAAGTTGGAAAAGACAAAAGCAGAAAGAGGGAAAGCCCAAAATGTCTACACAGAAGTAATTTTAGTAGGTGGAATAGTCCACTAAAGGACGCAGCCTATTTTTTCCTTCCATGAAGTAAAGACAAATGGATAGCTACACAGACGTCAGAGGGGACAGACCAGATGATCCAAACTCAGGAGAAGACATATGGGATGAAATGACATGCCATAGTTAAGACAACTGCTCTATTTTTAGTGCAGTCCTTTGACAAACCTAGAAATGCATTCAAGGCATTGAATGCACATCATGGGCCATTCTATGGAAAACAAGCACCCAAGTCTTTCTTAGAGTGCTATATATTGTAATCTCTCATTTGTTACAAGGGAGACTTTTCATTTTACAAGAGCAAAACTCTACCCATTTTGAAAGAGAAAGATTGAGACTTTGAGCTCAGGTTGTAATTTCATTTTTATCTGAATGAGAAAGCAAGTTTTTCATAGACTTTGTGCTGTTCTGACTTGTGTCATTTTAGAAGATCATTCTTACGTCTGTCTTCTGAAGGTGTCCTTATTCATTTAATTTGGTACGCAAAATTAGTGAAGGTAATAGGGAAGTGTCTTGAAACTAATTGTGGGAAGACTTTGTGCTTTCACAATTGATTTCAGTCTGTGTTTTCCTTTTCTTTTTGTGTTGAGGATTCTGGGGTGACTTTGTGCCCCCATTATCCTTTGTGATATACTCTTTGGGTAGTTGAGGTGGAGACTTTGTGCTCTGTTTCATCCTACTATTACTACACCCTTTGGTCACTGGTTTCTTATCTTACTACATGAAAGAAACTCCTACTGTTTCCTACAAGAACACTTCTGAAAGAAGAGAAGTGCCTTCAGTGTTTAAATCAATATTTCTCCTTTGTCTGTGAGCATCATCTCTAAAAGAATAGAGATGGATGGTTTATCCCACCCTTGTGTCTTAATTTTTGCTTATTTATATTGTATATAGCTCCTACGTATCTATAGGGAATCTCCTCTTGATGAGAGGAGATATTTGTCCCTTATTGATGTAGTAAACCTACACAACTGGCTGACCAATCTCCATATGCTATGGTGATAGGAACTATTTTGGTCACCAGTTAGCTGGTCGACAAAATATTCCCCCAATAGTTTTTGGTGACTCCACTAAGGAAGAGCACATAGTTTAAAGTCTCAAACTTCAAGCTGAAGTAGATCTTGCTCTTTTCCATTTTTTTTTGCAATCTAGCAACTCCATGTTATACCAAAGGCCAAAAATCCCAAGGTGTTGTTGACCCTACTTTTGAGTTGGTGCAGCAGAGTAATTTTGAGTTGTTTCCTCCACAACCTCACCTTAGATGAACTAGGAGTCTTCTTCCTAGCCCTACCAGGCCACCAACACAAAGTAGAGATTCTTTTTCTGCTACTAGCCAAGCTTTACCTATCCATGATCCACTTGAATTAGTGATCCCACTTTTGCATAATCAAATCATGGATCAAGGCCCTTGGGGTAATTCTTTCAGTCCCCTAAACTTGACTTCACCTCTGCATGAGCTTCCACATAGTTCAAAGAAGAATTTCCCCAAATTCTTTGATGATGGGAAGGTTCATCCTGATGAACACAATACAACTTTTAGCATAGCCTACGGTGTAATAGGGGTGGAATTTGAAGACATAGCAGTCAAGATATTCATGGAGACACTATAAGGCACTGCTACAGGCTGGTTCTACCACCTACAGGCTAGATCAGTGGCTGACTGGGACACTCTGAAAGACAAATTTGAAGCCAAGTTTAAGCTTATAGAAGATGCACATGCCTTGCTGGCCCAGCTCACTCAGATGAAGAAAGAGCCTCATGAGCCTATGAGGGATTTTATTGCCAAGTTTGACAAGCTGAGGCACATGATTCCCATGGTCACCCAGTCAATGCCTCAAAATCTCAAATGCTTCTTCATCAACTCACAACTGCCTGAAGTGGGTTTCTTGCTGAGACAGGCTAGACACATAGACCTTACTGCTACTCAGGACTTGGCTACTGAGGTGGAAGATGACCTTATCTTGGCAAGAAAGATAAGGAGAGACCCTAATAAAGGTAAATCCTCTTCATCTTTTGAGTATTCACCTATAGTCATCACTAACCCAATGGTACAAAAGCTAGCAAATGAAATGCTAGCTCTTAAAAAGAAAATGGCGCAAGGGATGTCATCTTCTCCTGCGTATAAATATATGCCTAAGAGGACATTTCAAAATTAGGCATACCAAGACAATGCTGCCAAGAATCAGGGACAACAAAATCACCTTCCTCTTCCATAAAGGAACCTCACCCTTGAAGCGCCTCCAAATAACTTGATAGTTGGATATCTTGAAGCTAAAATAGATTTCTTACTCTAGCCTGAATTGAATCTTGAAGATGATGCTAATCTCTTCATTGAAGAAGAAGAAGAATTAGCTGGCGACTCCCATATTGGTTTCCTAAACTATCAAGATGAACCTAGAAGTGAAGGCAATGTAGCTGAGGGGTCATATGTTGTATTCACCTGGTCTAAGAATTAATCAGCTCAACAAGCTGATAAGGAGAAAGTAGAGGAGTGACCTCAACCAACAGTTTCAATTGCTAAGCAGAGATCCACTCTTCCTTTCCAACCAAAGGACCTTGTGATTTTGAGAAAGGTAAGTACCCGAAAGGCCCCTATGCCTTCTACTTCAATTTTATAGTCCAGTCCTCCCCCTTTCAAAAATCAAAAGGATGAACTCCCATCCTCTGATCCTAGCTCCTTCAAGACATTTGGTATCATTGACCATATTAAGAGAACCAAAATTCAAATGTCTAAATTTGAATGTCTGTAGTCCCATCCCAAGCAATTAGACAAACTGGTTCAATGTGTTAAAAACTAGAACATCCTTGTTGAGTGAGCAATTCCCAAAGTGACACATGACGCTACCAGGAATGCACCCACCAGGAACAACCTTGTCACCACTCCCCCTACTGCTCCTGGTAGGACTGAACCTTTTTATGTCTCATGCTGATAAATAGACATTAGCTGAATAATTGCATCATTAATTTTGGAGCTTCAAACAATGTCATGCCTGGTAAAGTGGCTAAATCCCTTGATCTCACATTGACCAAAACTTTTAGTAGATGCTTTTCCATAGAAAACAAGCAAGTGCCTTTGCTGGGACAAATTAAAGATGCACAATTTGCATTTGCTGCCTTTCTAGACAAAAGAATCAAGATGAATTTTTTGGTAGCAGACGTCCCAGCATCATATGGCATCCTTTTCAGGTGGAATTTATGTAGGGATGTTGGTGGTGAATTGAGCATGGATTTATCAGAGGTGAGGATTCCAGTCAAGGGTGTTATGAAGAGGCTGCTCCCTGAGAAGGAAGTGAAATATGTGGTTACCTAGACCTCAACACCTGAAGCTCAAATTCTATTTAAGTCTTTAGGCATGGGTAACTACTTTTTGTATATGGATGGAGTTCATGAGACATCTGATGAAGCTCCTGTAGATGACAGCCTGGAAATACATTCAACTAGAATAACAAAGGAATTGGCTAAGCACAAGGCAAGGGTGGAATTATCTCCACCCCGAATGAAGAAAAATCCAAAAAAAAATTAGTATCAAATGAGGTATGGATTCTTTAATTTGATGGCATCTACTCTTCCACTGGTTCAAGAGCTAGAGTTGTGTTAATATCTCCTCAAGGAGATATTTTTTCCTCATCTTATAAATTGCAATTTAGCAACATGAATAATACAACTAAATATGAGTCTCTGTTGCTTGGATTGAGAGTCGCTCGAGACAAAGGCATCAAGCTCCTTCATGCCAAAGGAGATGCTAAACTAGTGGTTTGTCAGGTAAGGAACCTGTACCAAGCCAAGAATGAAAGATCGTGTCATTACCACAATCTAGTCTAGCACCAGCTTGAAGACTTTGATGCTTTCAACATCTCTGTAGTTCCTAGAGAATTTAATGACCAGGCAGATGCATTGGCTATTTCAGCTACTCTCTTGGTCCCCCACCTAGATTTCAAAGGAGACAAGTACATGATTGAGCTAGTCTTTCAGCCAAATGTACCTGATAATGCCAGTCATTGGTAGGTATTTAATGATGATGACCAAATCATTGCCTTTTTGGAGCAAAAAGATAGCTTTGAATGGCTACATTTTAAAGGTAACAAACCTCAAAAGTGTGAAACAACTCCTATCAAATGCAGACACAGGTGAGGAGTTCTTGCAACTGAAAGGGAATAAGATCTCCAAAGGCCTGATTTTCCTTGAGAAGCTATTTGATAAGCATGATAGATTCATCAGACAATAGCCAATGGATTCAAGCTCATCTCAAGAGTTTGATCAAGTAAAGTTGGGAACCAAGGAAGACCCCAAGATGGTGAACATTGAGAAATGCTGTACTCCTATAGAGCGTTTCAAGTTCACCTCTTTTCTCAATGAATACATGGATGTCTTAGCGTACTCCTATGCTAACCTAAAATCACTCCATCCTGATGAAATTTGACACAACATCCCTCTCAAGGCTGATTCAACACCTTACAGGCAAAAGACCAAGCATTATAATCCAAAAATATCAAGTACTATTTTATCTGAGATACAAAAAATGTTAAATGCTAGGATAATCTTCCCAATCCATCATTCCACATGGATTGCCAATATAGTGCCTGTAAGAAAGAAGAATGGTGAAATTTGCCTTTGTGTGGACTTTAGGAATTTGAATCAGGCATCCTTGAAGGATAATTATCCTTTGCCAATCATGGATCAAGTGTTACAGACAGTGACAGGCTCAAAGATGTTATCAATGCTAGATGGCTTCTCAGGATATAATTAGGTCAAAGTTGGTGAAGTAGACCAGCATAAGACTGCTTTCACCATGCCCTGGGGCACATTTATATATAAAAGAATGCCTTTTGGCTTGATAAACGCTGGTGCCACCTTCCAAAGAGCAATGGACCTTGCCTTCTAGGATGAGATGGGTAAGTTCATCATAGTTTATCTTGATGACTTGATTGTCTTCTCGAAGCATCGCCCAGATCATATAAGTCATTTGCAACAAGTGCTAGAATGCTATCACTAGAATGGCATTTCCTTAAATCCCAAGAAGTCAATTTTTAGAGTAATAGAGGGGAAACTTCTTGGACACATTGTGTCCAAAAGAGGCATAAATATTGACTCAGACAGAGTCAAGTCTATCTAAGAACTTTCCTTGCCCACAAACAAGACTGCTGTTCACTCTTTCTTTGGAAAGGTGAATTTCTTACAGAGATTCATCCCCAAATTTGCTAAGAAGACCAGGCACATTGTAAACATGATGAAGGAAAAGGCCACCTTCAGTTGGACTAAAGAAGGTAAGTCAAATTTTGAGGATATCAAGATTGCCATTGCCCATGCTCCAATTTTAGCTTGTTTAGACCATAGCAAAGAGTTCACCATTTACAGCTATGCTTTAGAACATACACTTTCAATAATTTTGGTTCAACAAAATAAATAAGGTATGGAATCTCTCATTTCTTGCATGAGATATCCTCTCAAAGCTCATGAGCTGAGGTACTCAAATATGGAGAAGCACACTTATGCAGTGGTGAAGGCCGTGAAACATTTTTGTTTCTACATCCTCAATTCTCAAGTTACTGCCTTGGTCCCTGACACCACAGTGAAATCTATACTAACTCAGCAAGAGTTTAGGATGAAAAGAGGCAATTAGGTGGAAAATATCCAAGAGTTTGATCTGATCATCAAGCCAACAAAGCTGGTACGTGGAAAGGGGCTATGCCAACTAATTGCTGATAACAAGCTAAGAGGAACAAAGCATGAAGAAATAGAAGTGGATGAGGATGACACACCAATAGTCCTCTTTGTCTCCACCACGAATGAGTGGTACTCAGGCATTAATCATTTCCTTACTTATGGTGAATGTCCTGCAAACCTATCTTATAAAGAAAGGAGAACCATCAAGCTGTAAGCTGCTAATTTTGTCCTCTGGGACAACGGCCTGTACAAGAGGAGCCTTGATGGAACGTTCCTTCACTATGTGGACAAGGAGTAGCAAAGCTACTTTTGAAGTCCTTCCACAATTTAGCCTATGGAGGACATTTTTTTGTGTCTATGACTACCCATAAGATCCTATGAGCCAGGTATTATTGGCTGACTCTCTTTTGAGATGCATATAAGTGGGTCAGGAGATGTGAACTGTGCCAGCAGTTTGTTGGAAGGCCCAAGCTAGCTGCTCTACCTCTCAAACCAGTGGTCATTGAGGAGCCTTTCTAGCAATCAGGAATTGACTTTATTGGTGCTGTAAACCCATCATCAAGTGCTGGACATGATTATGTCCTTACAATAATAGACTACTTCACTAAATGGGTGGAAGCAATTCTAACCAAACATGCTACTTTAGAAGTAGTATGAAATTTCCTCTAAGAGAACATCATGTCCAGGTTTGGGGTCCCAGTCAAAATTGTCACTGATAATGCAGCCTATTTCACTTCTCAAGAGATTACTCAATTCTACTTCTACTATGGAATTACACTGTCCCACTCCTTTGATTACTTTCCACAAGGGAATGGACAAGTTGAATCAAGCAATAAAAATTTGGTGACTATCATCAAGAAGCTGGTGGATGACAACCAAAGGACTTGGCATAAGGCATTGGTTGATGCTCTATGGGTAGACAGAATTACACCAAAGAGAGCAATTGGTATGTCTCCCTTCCAACTTTTGTATGGTGTCAATGCTGAGATACCAATCACCTTGGAATTGCCAGCATTGAAATTGGCTAAGGCGATTAAAGATCAAACGTATGAGAGCTCACTTGAGAAGAGGATCATGTGCCTTACTAAGCTAAATGAGCAGAGAACTATAGTGGTGGATAGAATCACCACCCATCAAAGTCTGGTGAAGAAGCTCTTTGACCAGAAAGCAAAGAATCATGATTTCTAGATTGGAGATCAAGTCCTGCTGTGGGACAAGAGAAGAGAACCAAAAGGGATGCACAAAAAATTTGATTCCCTATGGAGGGGCCCTTTTACTATTCATCAGCTCAATGGTAAAAATAGTTTCCTATTGAAGTATCAAGATGGCACTCTCTTCTCTCTACCTCATAATGGGCAACATCTGAAGCACTTCAACTGTTGAAGTATCAAATGAGTTCTCTTGTACATATGTATATTTGTATAGTCTTTAGTTATGTTTTGTTCTTTTCATTTTCATTTTTTTTGGAACCTTTCTTTTTGGATAACTAGACTTTATAGCCCAATGGCAAACTTCAAGGCACTGGAGATTTTGGTTTCTACTCCCCTCAGCTATTCCAAGTTTTCATCTAAAAAAAGTTTTCCAACAGGAGGTAGCTGTTGTCCCCCAAAAATATCACTCATTTTTGGGACAATATTAGAACTATTTTGGTCCTATAGACCAAAATCCTCTCTTCCCATTTCAAAAATTATTCTGAGCATTTAGGTTCTTCATTTTTCAAGCTTTCCAAAAATATACAGACTCGCCAGGCTTGAATCTACAAACTCTATAGGCTCAAATCTACAGACTCTCAAGGTTGGTTTCTACGGACTCTACAAGAAAGAAATAGGTTCAAAACTTAGCCAAATAACAAAGAATGAATCTATTGGACCATTGAACCATTGAACCAAAGTTGGTTCAATCGGTAGGTTCAAAGGTTCAACCAAAGCTTAGAAAAATAAAGGAAGCAGTGTTTGAGCGAGGCACAGAATAACCAATGAACCGATTGAACTTTGAACTAAAAGAGTTCAAAGTTCAATGGTTCAACATGGTTCAAAAGTTCAAAGGCAGCCTCTAGCAAAGAGAGAAGCAACATGGATGATTCCAAAGGCAAGTTCAAATGAAAGCAATGGTTCAACCAAGGAGCAAGAAAGCGATTGAACCAATAAAGCGATTGAACCAATAAAGCAATTAAAGCAAGAAAGTGATTGAACCAAGGAGACGGGAAGGCCACCCAAACCATTGAAATAGTCAACCAATGATGTCCCCGTAGACATCAAATTTAAGGTAAGGGAATATCTGTTGAAATTCAAATAAAGCACAAAACTTGAAGGAAGAACCAAGAGACTGGATGAAAAGATAGCCCGATAGCTCAAATCACAGCAGGAAGAGACAAATCTGGAAAAGACAAAAGCAAAAAGAGGGAAAATCTCAAAATGTCTATGCAAAAGTAATTTTAGTAGGTTGAATAGTCCACTAAGTAGGTATTTTGGCTTGCAATTTAAGGATGCAGCCTGTTTTTTCCTTCCATGAAGTAAAGATAAATGGATAGATGTGTAGACATTAGAGGGGACATACCAGATGATCCAGACTCGAGAGAAGACATATGGGATGAAATGACATGCCATAGTTAAGATAGCTACCCTATTTTCAATGTTGTCCTTTGACAAACTTGGAAATGCATTCAAGGCATTGAATGCATAGCATGGGCCATTCTATGGAAAATAAGTGCCCAAGTCTTTCTTGGAGTGCTATATATTGTAATCTCTCATTTGTTACAAGGGAGACTTTTCATTTTACAAGAGTGAAACTCTACCCATTTTGAAAGAGAAAGACTGAGACTTTGAGCTCAGGTTGTAATTTCATTTTCATTTTTATATGAATGAGAAAGCAAGTTTTTCACAAACTTTGTGTTGTTCTGACTTGTGTCATTTTAGAAGATCATTCTTACGTCTATCTTTTGAAGGTGTCCTTATTCATTTAATTTGGTACGCATAATTAGTGAAGGTAATAGGGAAGTGTCCTGAAACTGACTGTGGGAAGACTTTGTGCTTTCACAATTGATTTTAGTCTGTGTTTTCCTTTTCTTTTTGTGTTGAGGATTTTGGGGTGACTTGTGCCCCCATTATTCTTTGTGATATACTCTTTGGGTAGTTGAGGTGGAGACTTTGCACTCTATTTCATCCTATTGTTACTACGCCTTTTGGTCACTAGTTTCTTATCTTACTACCTGAAAGAAACTCCTGCTGTTTCCTGTAAGAACACTTTTGAAAGAAGAGAAGTGCCTTCAATGTTTACACCAAGATTTCTCCTTTGTCTGTGAGCATCATCTCTGAAATAAGAGATATGGATGGTTTATCCCACCCCTGTGTCTTACTTTCTACTTATTTATATTGTATATAGCTCCTACGTATCTATAGAGAACCTCCCCTTGATGAGAGGAGAGATTTGTCCCCTATTTATGTAGTAAACCTAAACAACTGGCTGACCAATCTCCCTATGCTGTGGTGATAGGAACTATTTTGGTCACCAGTTAGTTGGCAGACAAAATATTCACCCAACAGAATGTATTGCCAAAGGGAAGACATATTGATTTCAGAAGAAATAGGAATGCAAATAACTTTAAACATTTATCATTATTCAATCTACTTCAAGTTGAAATTATCAATATAGTTAGGCATCAACATCATAATTTAACGATAACATTGAGTTTTATTTTATTGTATATTTGAACTTAGGACTTTACCAAAAATGTCAATGCACACCATAGCTTCAATAACGAAGCTTAATTTTCTTCGAAATTGAGAGTTGATTCATTAACAAAATGACCATTAAGACATTTATTTGTCCTATCAAGTAGAAAAATTCCCCTAGTAAGACTTCTCTTGGATATATAGGATAAATGATAACTAAATGATGAGAACACTAAAATATATAAATCAGTAAAAAGATGGAAACCTTATATGATTGAGTGGAAGAGGCCAAACCTCTCATATTTATGACCATTTATAGTGAAACATGATTAGGCTTATGAAAAAATGGTTTGAATAGTGGAGAGAGAGAATCATCTAGACCCCAATGCTTTTAACATGGCTAAAATAAGTGACTATTCTATGTGGTCATGACATGGGGGTTCACTTGGTAAAAACTATTCATAACACGTGTGATCATGATATTCTAAATATTCTTTTCATTTTTTATATTTAACACCACATCCTCTTATTATTAGGACACCCTTTTACACTAATGCCCCTTTTTCATTGATATACCACTGTAAAATTCACAAATAAAAATTTCATATGTATTATCACATTTTATATGTACCACCTTATGAAGATGACCCTCCTTGGGTCATACGATTTCTCAAAATCAAGTTTTAGAAACAAAACATGCTATGTAGAGGCCTAAGACCACTACATACCTTCCAACATAGTGTTAATGTTATCAATAATATATCTAATTTTTATGAAACCTATTTGCTATATTCTAATGATTTTAGGAGGAATGTGTTGTCGATGAAGGGTGTGTTGTGTTGAAGTTACACAACAATATTTTCATCATAATTTGGTCATTTCCAAATCATCTCCTAATTGTTAGATTTATGGAAGGGCTTATGGTGTGTGGATCTAGAATTGGTTCTAAGATATACAAAGAAGCAACCTCACTATCACCAACAATTGCATGTGAATATTTGTGAAACAATAAAAGCAAAGAACAAATATATGTTTAAGGTAGAATGACTACCAAAAATATGTTAACAAATATTTCATATGAGGGTGTGAAATGGACATCATCCTTGAGGAATACATTACAATGGGATATTATGGATTCAAAAATAGATTACAAAAGATCATGCAATGAGCCACCTTTATCCATACCTTCCAACTTGTTATATATATATAAGTAAGGAGGTTTAAGGTTCGAAGGTATCACTATCTTTCAAGGATATTAACTCAAAATACGCTTTGGATATTTTGAAAAACTTCTAAAGATATATTATTATTTATAAAAACTTATAAGTTATTATGTAAATAAGATATGGATAATGTACACATCCACAAAAAAATGCATCTTAGAAAATAAAAGAGTGTATGTCATAATATACACTAATATTTCCCCTTAATATGTACCATGTAAAAAGGAGAGGACACAAATAGATACAATGAATTAAGTAAGCTTATATAAGATGTTGATAAGCTGTCAAAAATAAAATTGGTTTACTCAAGTAAAACATAAACACCCCTCACTTCCCCCTCATTAATAAAAACTTAAGGAAATTCAACCAATGAGATAAAACATATGATATAGGTTGTAAAAAGTAGGGCATGTTAGGTACCCATGTACATGTGAGTACAAATAATATAATGATCATGAGAATGACTGAACTGAAGATGATGCTAAAGTAAGACTATATGTCCATGAATACTAAACAATGTTAAGGTCCTTATGGATGTCATTCCATCTTGATAGAATACATGTGTGCTAAGTTAGTATAACTTCCAAGTTAAAAGGATACATGGTTGAATATGAGGATCTCTTTGAAACTATAATATGTTAAACATGCATAGTTAAACATTGAACGATGTATCTTAGATTATCTATGTAAAAGTGGAAAGAACCTACAAGGCACCTATAGGTTCTTACCAAATTTTCATGAACAAAATTACATGCTCAAGTAAAACCATCCTCAAGAAGTGTCCCAAAAAATTGATGTGTCATGTGTACAAATACACGAGGTATCAAATAAATGATTAGTTTACCAAACAAAGGATACACAAAATAACAAAAATGTGAACTAATTTAGTTAAATAAAAATAATAATTCAATTGCACCATTGTATTCTTATCTAAAAATCCAAAAAAAAAACAATATTTTATTTTCTTAACCACTTTTATGGAAAAAATTGCTTTGGATTTTTTTTTGAAAAATGTTGTAAGCCCGATTTAAAACTACCAATTATTTTCCTTAATAAAGTTCATCTATGTGAAGAGGACAAAAAAATACACACTTTCAAATTCAATAAAAATGTTTTTGAATGCAAAAGTTATGGCCTGTTGAAGATGGAAAATAAGTAATTGAAAAATACCTAGCAACCAATAGGTTCTAAAATAGGGTCAATTTGAATATAAATTTGGTTATCCATAAATTTTATCTTCAAATATAACTTTGTACTGAATGAAAAACACCTAGAGGTTGTTAAGTTGTATAAGACTCCTAGAAAAATATGAATTTTGAATATCTTTTTTCAAAAAAAAAATCTAGGTACCATCAATTTTTTTTGTGAAATTATCAAAACTGTCTAGGAAGAGACTAAAATGAGTCATCACTAAGTTAAAGAACTAATAAATCCAATGATATCTGAATAAACTGGCCCAAGGAGCCTATATACCAAGCTGCCAAGATGATGAGCTCAAACATGTTTGTAATTGGGGGTGACATAAAAAGAGCATAAAAGGAGGTTGCTTAAGAAGATGACCTAAATTTTTTGATGTGGTGAATAGAATATGCAGGGTTCATAAAAAAAGTTCCATTTTTGTTCCTGTGATTGGTGACTAGAAAAATGTAGGTTCGATGAAGAATCATGTCTATTCCTGCAACTTTTATTACAAAAGCGGTAGAGAAAATTACAATTTTTTTTCAAAAAAAGGATATTTATACCTTTTATGGTTTTTTTGCATGTTTTTAAAAAAAATATTAAAAAAATTATAAAGAAACCACAAAAAGTGGCAATGGCTGCAATAAATTTTGTATGGAAAAAATACAATTTCAACCTCCATAAATAGAGCAATGTAGCTCCATTTTTAATGAAAAAAATAAAAAAATGACTTTCTCATATATTTTAGATGAAATGGAATGGATGAAAATTATCTTGATGTAGGAGCATCTAGGTTTAAAATCTATCTTTCATCATCAAAAAACATGGGTTTGGGTTCTTGTGTGCACATTTGTTATTTTTGTTTAAATTGTCATCTCTTGTGACAATGTTGCATGTGTGGAAGAATATTAACATCAAATTGAAGAACATAATTTAGGGGCCAATAAGGAAAGGAAATATAATAAGTATTTTAAGTCATGTTCCATTTCTCAAAAGGACCTTATACCTGGAGCATGATGAAACCACTACATTGTATAGGTGGTGGTTGCGTAGTTGTTAGTTTACAATAAATGGTAGTTTCACGTGTTGGAAAGATATGTGAAATAACTACCTAGATCAAGTAAACATGAAATTTATACCATTTTACAAGACAAAAGGATCTCAAATGGTGTGGCAAGATGTTGATGTTAGGCCATTAATATTAAAAATTTATTTTGGAAGAGCATCAGAGAGTCATCTCAATCACCATAGGTAGAGCAAGAAGAGATCAAAAAAGTTGGGAGAGAGGAGTCCAACTCTAGATTAGAACATAATTGAGAAAGAGCTTAGATAAGATCAAAAATTTTCCTTCTGAGTGGTGTATGCTAATTTTAACCTATTAATTGGACTAAGGGACTCTTCTTCATAGTCTAGGGGAAGGAAGAGTGTGAGGTGTGTGTGTAATCTCTATAGGATAGTCAATAAAGGGAGTATTTATTTTAATTTTAAGTCTTATTTCCATGAGAAATTGAGAGTCATGGAAGATTTATAGGGAGTAAAGAAACCACTCACTTTGTCCCTTCATTCCATTTTGCATAATCTCTAGGGAGCTCCAAAAGTTAAACCCAACAAGGTCCTTTTGATGAAACTTTGATATCAAACCCATGATATTGAAAATGATATGATTCAATGGGTGAAGCTTAGAAGAATTTATGATATCATGTTATTTTTTTGGAAGGGCCCATGGTGTGTGGATTTAGTACAATTTATGGTATATGTGAAGAAGCAACCTCAAGATTATAACAAATAACACATGAATGTTTGAGGTATAATGACTAACAAAAATGTATTAATTAAGATTTCATGTGAGGATAGGGAATATATAGTTAAATGAAATACTATGGATTCCATAAGAGTTAACAAAAAAAATCATATCATGAGCCAACTTTATATATACCCTCCAGATTCTTTTATATATATACATACATACATACATACACACACACACACACACACACACACACACACACACACACACACACACACACACACACACACACACACACACACACACATGTATGTATGTATATATATAAATGTATATATATATATATATATATGTATAAATGTATATATATATATATATATATATATATATATATATATATATATATATATATGTATAAATGTATATGTATATGTATATGTACATGTACATGTATATGTATGTATATATATATACATATACATATATACACATATACATATACATATATGTATATGTATATACATATATACATATATGTATATGTATATACATATATACATATATGTATATGTATATACATATACATATATGTATATACATATACATATATATATATACATATACATATATATATATATATATATATATATATATATATATATATATTATGTATATGTATATATATACACATACACACACACACACACACACACACACACACACACACACACACAAGGAGGTTTAGGGTTTTAAGGCATATATATCTTTTAGGGATATTAGTTTACAATAGGCTTTGGATATTTCGAGGATAACCACTAAAGATATATTATTATTTCTGAATAATTTTAAAATAAGTTATTACATTAATAAGATATTGATAATGATTTATACATATACATTAAGAGTGTATCTTAGAAAATACAAGAGTGTATGTTATTATACACTAACACTAATCCTCTAATTTAGCAATATAATCCTAATATTTCATAATATATTTTATCTTAAATTTGATTTGATTTATCTAATTAATCCTAATTCTAATAAATAGAATATAATAAAGTAGGGTGTTGTAAATGTACTTCTAAATAATACATTGAACATAAAAGACTAAAATAGATGAAACAAAAAGATTACAAAAAGGAATAAACCATGCAAATGAAAAATGAACTTCAATTTTTGATCCATCTAATTGATTGTGTTAACTGACATAATGTAATAATTAGAAAATAGGACCAAACCTAGAAAATACCTAGAATATAGAACTAAAATTGAAGAAGGACATGATCAATAGATAAGGATAGTGATGTTAAACATTTTTGTCTCTATTGTATGTTTTTATTCCTTTGCATAAAATAAAAAACTGAAATCACAATCACTTGAAATAGTTGGAATTAGGTCTGCATGTGAAGTTTTATCTTTTGAAAGTGTGTAAAAGACTTGTAAATAGCTTCTCCAAAGTTGAAACCCTAGTAGGGCATGCAATGATTGAATGACCTAAAAATAGGAAAAAGAAGAGTGTATTTGGGCTGAGATGATCCCAGTCACCCCCATGATGACTAAACATTTCCTACATACTGTTGACCAATTTTGCCCACTGGCAAAATCATGGTCAACTCCTCCCTTTCCTATTCGAAAAGCAATCATTTCCGAGCTACACAGTTCAATGCCAGTGTTTCTCTACTTGTTTCAACACAATTGGTTTAGTGATTGGGTTTAAGACTTAAAGTTCAAACGCCTTAGTGGAGGGCCGACACTTCAAATGAAGAGGACTCGGGTAAGTTCAGTTTGGTTCAAAGTCCAAAGTTTAATTCATTTGAAATTGACTAAGTCTAGGTCCCAAATTCCTTTGGGCACGACTTAACACAAAGGCAAAGGGAAAGGGCAGTCTTCAGGTCAAAAGCCTTTTCGAAGGGCAAGCACTTAACATTTGCATGGAAGGATCGGGTGAGTCCAAAGCTTATATTGATCAAAATAGACAGTCTCGAATTCCTTCGAACTTTTTTCCCGAAGGAATTCCTTCAGACAAAAAGTCTGAAGGATTTCGGGCATGCTTCAAATACAATGCAAAGGCCCAGCAACAGTCCAAAGTCTGCGTAGACCGTCTAAGGTAAAAAGTGACCCACCAAGGTGTTAAAGAGATGGCAAAGCCACAGAAGTTAACATGGATCTGACTGTCAACAAGCGCGAGAACGTCGATGAGGCCATCAAAGTTTAACAAATGAAATAACCGTTTGTGTTCAAAACAAATAGATGCTAACCGAAAAGAGCCAGAAATGCAGAAACCTGCTAAAAGTTTGCCCTTGGGGGCCAAACAAGCCAGATAGAGACAAAATTGAGAAAAGGACAAGAAGACATTCATGAAATGAGCAAGCAGTTAAGTCCAAGTGGTGCTAATTTGAGAAGTGACTTTGGCAAGTGAAATAGTGCCAGTGAATTGATCATTTGGAATGATAGCAGCCAACAGTGCAACTGCTTTCTCTATTTCACATTAAATTGGAAGGCAAACTGTGTAAGTCACCCAAGCAAGAAATGCAGATTTTGAGCAGACAAATGAACAGCTCATTAATATTTTGAGTGACTTGTTTCTTTTCATGAAGGGACACGTATGCCACTTGTAAAAGGAGCGCCAAATGGGCCTCTTTGCTTCTCATATATATTGTAGACTTGTTCATTTGTAATCATCTTCCACATTTGTAAAGAGTGTAGCTCTACAAAATTTCACCTGGATCAATACAAATGCAGTTTTTTACCTCCATTTGGATAGACATTTCCATGTATGCATTGAATGTTTGCTTGTGTCTAGTCATTGTCTTTTGATGCTCTCACAGGTTCAACACCAACAGACCTGTTGTCTACAAGGTGCCATTGTTGCAGCTGACAAGAGAAGAGCAGTATTTGAGAGTGAAAGAGTAGAAGAAATTACTTCATAAGTGTGTGTTTCATAGCACCTTGGGTGATCTCTGTTCTGGAGTTTCCATTGAAGCCTCCCTACTAGTTTCTTATAGCCTGGTCCTTCTGCCAAGTGCGTAGTGTATGTATGCATTTGTTTGATTCTGAGAGTGGATGTGTGAAGGTCAACCTTTCATTTTGGTGCATCGCCTCTTTTAGAGTAGGTTGTTTGTTTTTTGCATTTCTTCTCCCTTTTCATCCCCCCTTTATTATATCTATATATAACTGTATTTTGCACTGCCTGAAACAAACATGATGCATCAAAGGGAGCTAGCCCTTATCTAGAGACTCTCCTCTCCTGCTTCACCGTCCCACAGGTGAGAGAGGAGTTTCCATGTTGCGAGGAGAAGGCAGGGAGTTCGACCTCCTTGCCCCAGGTATAATCTCCTGCGTCAACACATATCTAATAATATAATGAGGGAAGTCAATCCCAATGTAGTTCTCTTACATAGAGTGTTTTGTGAAATTGTGCTCCATTGACTAGATAAATGCATCTAAGATAAGTTCGAATACATGATCATACTTAACTAAGGATGTATAAAATAAACTTGTGACTTGGCTGAGGACTGCTTGAGGTGCATAGATCTTGAATTGGGAAGACTAGGGAACTTTTTCTCTATGCACACTTGTGTAATTAAGCCTTTAAATTGAAATTGCCAAGTGAAGTAATAAGTGACTTGAGTGTGCCTTTATAACAATTCAAAAGGGATGGCCACATGTTATAAAGCATAAAAACATGGAGGATAACCTAAGGGAGGGTTTAATTTTCAAATGTAATCATTAGTGGGTGAAGGACAAAAAAATTAGATAAAGATAATAACATTTACCATTATTATCCCCTTTGGGTGTTATCATCGCCTGGAGAAAAGTGTTGAAATTTGGATTTGGATTAAGCATACAAATGTATAATTGTATTTTTAGCAATCATAACATTTTTATATGTGATAGATGATAGTCTTAAGATAAAATAAGTCTTTGCATGTGCTTAGGATAGGTTGAAGTGGAAAAATAGGTACTAATTAAGTGCATAAGTTAAATAAAGATAAAAAGGGGTAAAATATACATGATTAAGTGACCAAATTTAGGTCTCTACATTTTCCCGCTATTCTAGAAATGAAATCACTAAATTAAAGGAAAGTTATACCTTAATGTGTAAGTCACAATTTGTATTTGATTTGGTGCTTCAATCATACAATACACTGTATGCTTTGGAAAACCTTGAAAAACACATGAAGTAGTTACTTTGTTCCTTTGAAAACTAAAATTTGAAAAGATTGAATTTGAAAATTGATAATTGCTTGTGAAACTTTGCTTGAACTTTTGAAATTTTAAAATTGCTTAAACTTTGATAATGTGAAAATTGAAAAAAAATAATGGAAGGAATACACCTATATGTGTAAAACCAATGTTACTATTTTGTGACTTTGTTTGGTGATGATGATTTCTTGAAGCATCACAAAATTAGTGCCTCTCATGAAACACTTAGAGAAGATGGTTCCTTAGCTAAACTATTGAAGAGAATTATGGGTGATCAAACTCCAACTTGAATTTTCACTTTTATAATAGAAATAACACCCATTGAGGGATGCCGAAACCTTAATTTACCTCAGTTTGTCTTTGTAACCCCAAGACGTGAAACATGTTGAAATCCAAAATGGATTTGTGCATATTGTTGGAGTGCACAATAAACTCCAAGTCATTCACTAAGCACCTACACTAAATAAACCATTTCAAATAGATTGTAGATTTGATTTCCACTTTGTTCTTGAAATTCATGAGCACAAGAGAATGGGGTACATCCATGCTCATACCATGTTCACAACTAGCAAAATGTCAGGAACCAAGAACAACAAACAGATCTGATTCCACTATTAGGACCCGGAAGCAACAATTGATTACCATGTACAAGCAACTTAAAATATGCAAAATTAACCAGAATGCACAAGTAACTAGAATTCAGAAATAACACAGAATATGAGAGACAATACCCAATTGTATTAATACTCTTACAAAAAAGAATTACAACTAAAGAAACACCACACTCTTCACACCTTACAAGCTTCCCACACCAAGTGTACAGTAATCTTCCCTCAAAGCTCTCTCTCTCAATTACGGTCCCAACACACAACTCAAACACAGAGTTGGTGTTCACCTCCAACCAGTCAGTATCACTACTGCCAGTACCACCGAGTATACACATATACTCAACTGAGTACACAACGCACTCCAAGTAGATCTCCCATGAATTACAACAACCTGCAACCCAAATGATCTTACTTTGGAAGAGACTACCTTGCCTTCCTCTTTGCTTTATAACCGAGTACACACCGTACTCCAAGTAGATCCTGCCTGATCTTGCTACCTGTTGTGTTGCTATCACCTTGATCTTGCTGCCACCTACAAATCAACTTGGTTTTGCACACCTGCAAACCTAGACCATGCACACACATACACCTGCAGATCAATGATCTTACTTACCCATGTAGATCTCCAAACGTGGCCTTGCACACCTGCCGACCAAGGTCATACATACATGAAGAATCCTACTTGATTCTCCAAACCAACACCCATACTTGGCACTGTGGCACTAGGAGGAACACACCATGCTCTCTTCTCTCTGAAGGAGCTAATATTTTCTCTCTTACTCTCTAACACTGATTACAATACAACCCATGAGTCTATTATATATATCTCATGCAAACAATAATTAGATACCTAATTACAATAATTAGATCCGTAGATCGAGACTATAATTAGCCCTCAACATGAAAACACCTGATTCATTAACTAACTATCCATGAACTGGTAGTTCTAAACTGCACAGGCAACCGACATCAGTCCCTGTCTACCTGGAGGTGACCAACGTTAGCCGACCAATAATCAACGTCAGTTGCTCTTCTGTCTGCACCTTGCCGATGTCAGTTGGCCTGACTGAAGCTAGTGTCTGTGACACTTAGCAACCTCCTCCCCTATTTGCATCAGTGAAGCTTTTAGCTCCACAACCTAACAATCTCCCACTTGGAGATAAATAGCTGCACTGTACCTGTACCTGTACACCATCTAATCTATTTCTTGGCTTGTATCCCTCTTCAAGCTCAACTTTGAAGACCAACCACCATAAATCCTATGGTGCACCTCCTGTCATCTAAGTAACCTGCCGCATCCACATCTACAAATCCATGTAGAAAAAAACTTGACCCTGCATAACATGTCGACCTGATGTTGGTCCCTCTCAGATACCTGAGAATCCACTGAACTACCCTCCAGTGCTTCTTTCCCAGATCGGCTCCAAACTTTTTGACAGCTCCCACTATTGGGGAAACCCAGGTTTAGTACACATGTACTTAACCTCATCATGTGAATCAGGACACTGCTCATAGAACTGTCCAACCATCAGCATGCTAATCGGTATCACACAATCATCCAGAGACAAAATCAACATGTGACCTTCCATGTCTCTAGAACACACTTATGCCAAAGAATTTCACTGCTCCAAATTCCTCATGACATACCACTGAAGTAACTTTACCTTAGCTCAACAACCCTGCATGTGTAACCCTACATCAAGCAAACACATAACATACAGTAACAAGATGATGTTGCAATCATCACCCAACCTGGTAAAGAGACCATAGTAGTTACAATGACATTGACTAAAGCCATGCTTTGTCATCCACTTGTCAAACCTGTACCACTATCCTACAGCTTCCACAAGACCATATGACCTGGCCTTCCATCTCACGTATCCATTCTCTCTATTCTTTAACTAAGGTATCCATTTATCTTGCAGTGCTTTCATACTGGATGGCAACCCTACCAAATCTCTTATTTGGTTTTGCATCATATTCTTACCATGCTCCCACTGTTTCCTGGATCCTTCCTACTCTACCGTGAGCAACGAGTATAAAGAAGATGAATAACAAATTTGAGGCTTACTTACCCCTTCAGTCCTCCATATGGGTGTTTGAGACTCCTTGACAGCTTGCTATCTACCCAAAATTTTTTACAGTGACCGACCCCAGTCACCACACACTCTGCATCTGATTGACATCGATTCCATGCGCCTATCCTGACTACCAACCCCACTGACATTGGTGTCTACCTGCTGTCGATGTCGGTCCTGTTGACCAATGTCGGTCTTACTTTCACTGACGTTGGTCCTCCTGACTGACGTCAGTCTTACCCTACTTGACACCACCAGCTTTGGTCTGCACATGACTGACATCGGCACCTGTCTGTTCGACTCCAGTTCCCCCTGATCAACACCGATACCTATGTTCACCTGTGAGTGATGACTTTTTACTCGTGAGCTTTCTTTGAATCAAATCCTTGTCCAAACTACTCTGCTTAGAGTTACTCAGCCTTCTCCACTGATCTCTATCCGCCATCTCCTCCATAAACACCAAGGCTTTTCAGTTCTTAAGTCTGTCAAAAACATCTGACTTCCTCTTAAGAACATGCATCTCCTTCTTGCTCATGTGACCAAGCCTACAAATCCACGTCTCTGTAACAGAAGAAGAATTAGTAATATAAGTAGATAGATAAAGGATACCTACTTTCTTACCACCAGCTAATTCAAGTGCATCCGCTGTGAGAGTTTTTGTGTATCTCTCTTCACCCAACTTTCCTAAAGAAATTAGCCACAACTTCAAGATTGCGACCTGCATGACCTCCTTCAACACCCATGTGTTGGCCGCCTATAATTTCAGCTTCACTTCCCCTTTGCTAATTCTTTGGCAAGGCACACCAACTCCTAAATAAATCTTTCCAAAGTCTCCAAAGACCTTAACATGGAAAAATACTCTATTTCGAGCTACATGGAAAGAGGCAACAGAATCTCTAAGACAAGATTCTACTTTATCCAAGAAACCTCCCAGAGCATCTTGTGCAACAACACCTACAACATCTACATCTTCAGTTCCTTCATGCTGATCTGCTACCAACCAACAATATCTCGTTACCTGCTCTTTCTTTCCATCACACCGTAATTGACCATTCATGCTTTTCAATTTCTCCATTCTTAGCTTACTTTCTTTTGCCATTGCTCTACTCCCACTCAATCAAAAACCCCTGAGAGTGACCTGTAATTAAACACAAACCTGCTCCTTGCAACCTTAGCTCTGATACCACTTGTCAGAAACCAAGAACAACAAACAGATTTGATTCTACCATTAGGACCCGAAAGCAACAATTGATGACCATGTACAAGAAACTTAAAATATGCAGAATTAACCAGAATGCACAAGTAACTAGAATTCAAAAATAACATAGAATATGAGAGACAATACCCAATTGTATTAACACTCTTACAGAAAAGAATTACAACTGAAGAGACGCCACACTCTTCACACCTTACAGGCTTCCCACACCAAGTGTACAGTAATCTTCCCTCAAAGCTCTCTCTCTCAATTACGGTCCCAACACACAACTCAACACAAAGTTGGTGTTCACCTCCAACCAGTCAGTATCACTACTGCCAATACCATCGAGTATACACACATACTCAACCGAGTACACAACGCACTCCAAGTAGATCTCCCATGAACTGCAACAACTTGCAACCCAAATGATCTTACTTTGGAAGGGACTACCTTGCCTTCCTCTTTGCTCTATAATCGAGTACACACCGTACTCCAAGTAGATCCTGCCTGATCTTGCTACTTGTTGTGTTGTTGTCACTTTGATCTTGCTGCCACCTGCAAATCAACTTGGTTCTACACACCTGTAAACCTAGACCATGCACACACATACACCTGTAGATCAATGATCTTACTTACCCATGTAGATATCCAAACGTGGCCTTGCACACCTGTCGACCAAGATCATACATACATGAAGAATCCTACTTGATTCTTTAAACCAGCACCCATACTTGGCACTGTGGCACTAGGAGGAACACACCATGCTCTCTTCTCTCTGAAGGAGCTAATATTTGCTCTCTTACTCTCTAGCACTGATTACAATACAACCCATGAGTCTATTATATAGATCTCATGCAAATAATAATTAGACACCTAATTAAAATAATTAGATCTGTAGCTCGAGACTATAATTAGCGTTCAACATGCAAACACCCAGTTCATTAACTAACTGTCTGTGAACTTGCAGTTCTGAACTGCACAGGCGACCGACGTCGGTCCCTGTCTGCCTGGAGGTGACCGACATTGGCTGACCAATGACCGACGTTAGTTGCTCTTCTATCTGCACCTTGTCGACATCAGTTGGCCTAATCGACGCCGGTGTCTGTGACACTCAGCAACCTCCTCCCATGTTTGCATCAGTGAAGCTTTTAGCTCCACAACCTAACACAAAATATAATTCAAAGAATGTAGCATGAAACCATATCATGCCCTTATTGTAATTGTAGAATTTGAATTGTATTTAGATGCTCATTATAACTTATGTTTTGAAACTTTAAAATTTAAATAGGAGTGAATATGCATGGCATATGCCCCCATAAGATGTGCCAATAACTAAATTTTGAAACCATTTTCAAGTTTTGAAACTATACTTATATCAAAAATTGATTTTGTATCTTTGAAAAAGGATTATCTCATGCATGAAAAACCCATTAAAATTCCCCCATTTTGAGGCAAGGGAATTGATCTTGAAAATTCACTCATCTAAAAACAAAAGTTAACTAAAAGCATGCATAGTAAATATATCATCATTGAAAAATGTAGCATATGGAAAAAATGTATTAGCTTATTAAAATTTGCATTTTGTTTGTAACTCAAGAGGCAAGGCCTATAAAATATATCAATGAAGCTCATAGTATTATAAATTAAAAAAAGTATGTTATGTTAAGAGTTCATGATATGTATCATGGAACTTATTAAACTCACAAGTTCAACAAGCACACACACAATAAGCACAATGATAGAAATGTCACACAAAAGGCCAAGGGTTGCATATATGGGACATGTTCAAATGTCACAAAGTATAAGATTACACACATGATATATATGAATAATGTCACAAAAATGAAAATTTTAAAATGTTGCACACACATAGGGCTAATGGCCAAAATCAAATACATGTTAAAATGTTGCATACAACACATAAAATCTCATAGTGATGCACCAATCAAGTTTTTGCACACAAGGGACAAATAAAACACAATAAAAAACCAAGATGTAATCTACCATGTACAAATAAACAACATTAATGAAACATAGAATTAGAAAGGTAGTCTATACTATTCATATGTAATGTGATCCTATTATAACAAATAACATATTCATGTACAATATGTAAGATATAAATGTTAGAAAGATATATATAAACATTATAAAGATCAATAATAAAATGTTCATATAATGATAACACCTACTTAATATCACCTATGGAAAATATGCCTCAAGATTAGTGATGCTAATGGGTAGAGGAAAGTCCAAATCCTAGTCCTCAGAAAAGTTTGTATGTTCTGCATAACACTTATGAATACTAGTGAAATGCATGTGTGATATAAAAAGAGTATACTATATAATAACAATGACATAAATAGGATATGATAAATATGTAAACTAGATTAATAATCATGATTAGGTTCCAATTTTGAATTTTTTAGAATATTTGAATGTTTTTGCATTTTTACATATATGTTTTATTTTTAATTTTTGTAATATTGAAACCAACAACACTATAAACTAAAATGAATCAAAATGTTGAAAATAGAATAATTTGGAAAGATCTAAAAATTCAAAACATGTGTCAAGTGTGTATATTCACTAGAAAAGGATTGTGTGTCCAAAAATGAGAAAGATGCCCCCATTGGAAATGAATTGTAACATTGAAAGATATGTAGAATGTTGAAAAATATATGCAAAAAAGTGATTGTACATCCTCATTTCATTAAATGTACACTTTTCAAAATATGTCTCACGTATGAAAAATATATATTTTAAATAAAAAAATAGTGAATTGTATATTGAAACTGGGTGAGTAATCTGAAAATTGGAAGAATTAAGGCTCTGTGTATTGAAACTATAATTTCTAGGAAAAAACTAGCAAAGGATAGTATTGACCAATAAAGGAAAATAATGGTATATGATTTTGTCATGTGCTAGGAAATTATATATTGGAGGGAAAATGATAATTATTTAGTGTAGACTGTGAAAACATATAGATAAATTATAGTTTTTTTCATCATTTGATCACTATTTTGAAGTAGTTAGATCTAGAAAGTGAATTATAAAGGCCAAGAGGCCAAGAAATCAAGAAGAGCCAAGGGATTATAAGAATGGATCAATCAATCACATATACATGTAAATAGATTAACATAATGCAACAATCTATAAACTATGTAGAATCATATTTTATTTTTTAACTTATTTAAATGTTTTTGAATTTTTTAGTATAGTTGGAAATGTAACAAGCTAACCAATGATCTCACCCATGTGAGAATCATGGAAATTTATAAGAATTGGTGTATGGATGACATGCCTTAAAAAAATGTGCTAGATGTTCTCATATTAGAACCATAAAATGTATCATTTGTGTTATAACCTTCAACTATATTTCCATATTCATCGAACATAGTAGTTGTGTTATTCCAATCATATTATGCATAATCATTATCATGGTCATAATCATCCTTGTGATCCTAAAATTTTGGTGTGATACTCTTGTCATCTTTTGTATTTATATATGAAAAACTAATTGCCCCATACTATGGTACTAGACCTTATAATTTATTTTTCTTTGCCATATGTGTTATATCATGTGTCTTTGCTATGATTGTACTGGTTATCTTTACTTGAGAGAAATTTTACCTTATCTTCATGATAAAATGTAATGAAACATTTGTTTCTATCTATAAATTTCCCTATTGATATTAACCATGATCCTCCAAGCACAACATTGCATGCATTAATATAAGAAATAATGCTTCAATTAAGATGAAACTCTTGTAAAGTAAATAATATTTTTAACTTAATTGATCCCACACATGTTGTAGATGCAGTAGTTTGATTTATGTGATGAATATTGTATACAAGAGATACAATAAATTATTTATTACCCAAGTTTCTTTCCTTGTAGTCTATAACACTAACATTAGTAAATTGCTTGCCATCTATATAAGTAGTGATAGTGAAAGGTTATTGATATGAGGAAGGGCATGTAGGTTATTCATTTAGAACCACATTTGTAACATGATATTTTGTAAGTATATCTTGATTTTGAATCTCTTTTTTTAGAAAACCTCTCTTAAGAATGACTTCTTTCTTACATTTAACTTGTTTTTACAACTTCTCTTGTAATAAAGCTTATTTTTGTAACTTATCTTATTGTAGTGATTTTAACCTTTGTCATTCTAATTGTGATTTTTTAAATCTTACTTTTTCAATTTGTAATCTTGGTTGTTCTATTTTTTCCTTTTAAATATTTTCATGCTCTAAAATTTTCATTTGTAAATATTTTTTCTATGATTTATCCTTTTATATCCATACTCGTTATTTTTGTCCTTTTGTAATAGTTTTAATTTTTCCACTTGTTATACTCTCACTTGGTCATTAGGATATACAATCATAATGTGAGTGGATTTCTTGATTGATGCATCTATTATATGATAACCACTATCAATTATATTTTATATTTAATTCTTCAAAGCCAAACAACTATCTGTATGCTGTCTATGGATTTTGTAATATGAACAACAATATTTTGATATTATTAGAGGAGGAATAGGAGGTAGTTTGATCACGTTATTCTGAATAAAATTTCTTAAAATTTCACTTGAACTCTTAGTAGTTTTTTGTGCACTTTTTGAATCACTAGTTTTAGATTTTTTTTTTTTGGCTTCCAATCTTGATATGAAGTCTTATTAGGAAAAAAAGTACTAAATGAAGCTACAAATACATGATTGACACTAACATATTACATATTATTTATATACATGTTATTATTTTCTCATAATGTGATCTTTGAAATGAAATACTAGTTTTTATTTTGTAAATATTGTATGGACTTTCTCTTAATGATAATTTGATCCTTAAGGGGTCACAAGCATAAACCTTAGGTACTTCTATGTAGATACTAAAATATGATTTATATAGATATTAGTATTTTATATGTAACAAATACTTATAAAGGCTCTACCCTTCAGTTCTATACTTCTCTTCTACCAAAAGGTTTGTATTCACCATCTCACTATGCCTAACTATTTATATTATGGTTTAACCTTGTCAATTGTGATGATCCAAATCTCCTACACTATCTATAAAGCCTAATTTATGATATATATCATCCAATTCTAGTTTCATATCCTCAACAAATTACTAACATACAAAACACTTGCATTCCACATAGGGATACTTTCATCAAGTCAACTTTATAGATTATTATCAAGTGTCCAGTTCTCAAAATTCATCTAATTTTCAAATATTTCAAATCCTATAGTTCAACCCATTGTTTCATTTAACCCTTTCACGAGATATTTTTGAAAGGTGTGGTATAAATATAAATCTAATCCTATTTATTATTCATATAGTGAATACCAAGCAAACACCTAATAAAGCTCACTCAATTGATTGCACAATTGAGTTAAACTATAATATTGTTCCCTATTTTCATATCAATAATAAGAGTAGCCATGTTACAAGTCTAAAGTACTCAAATAAAAACCCATGAGAAATTTTTGTCAAGTTACAAACTAGGTCATTGAATGCCTTGGCATGTAGTCTATTGTACCCTTATGCACTGACAAGCCAACACCTAGGTGATAAATACATATGTTTAAGGACCTATTTGGGTATTTCCTATGTAGGTAGTGCTCATTCAGAGTGGGGTCTTTTAGGCCAAATCAACACCGTGAGCCCACTAACCCATTTTTAAAAAGGTATAAAGACCTAAGGTGAAGAGCTAGGGTTTGACCCACATACATTCATCAACATCCTATGCATAAAAATAAAAAAACATTAACATAAAACCTATAAGGATCTAGGTGGTCACTTTGTAATACATTGAATATTTTGTATAAGATAATTATGTTGATATTTAGATAGAAGCATAAATGCAAGTGTCTACAGTTTGACACAAGTGTCCAAGCCTCCAAAAATAATATTTATAGAATCTGGCAACTAGATCTTGATCTTGTCCTTGCTTATTTCTACCTCTCTACTTGCCCGTGCATTTACATATAAGATACTTATTATCTCTTTTTAATGTTTATGCAATCAAACTACTCTTTTGAGTGTACTCTATATATTTAGAATACCTCAAAATTTTAATTCATAATATTCATTTATATGAGTTTTCAACTAATTATCGTACTCTATAACTATTTTACTCATCCTTGTGTATAGGTTATTCTACTCCCTTAACCCTGAACACCACATATCCAAAAAGGGTGAAAAATTATGGTGAATCCATCCTCTGAGTTTAATTAAACCAAAGCCTAATGTTCTTTAGGGTTTTCTACTTCTATATTTTTTTTAGATTTATGCATTTATTTTTTTGGACTTGCTTTTTATTTGCATGGGCATAGTGTAAGTGATGCTTGTATTCTTTGTGGCCCTACGCCTTGCATTTCTTTCTCTTGGGGATGTTTAGATTTACAACCCTTAAAATGCATATTCATGATGAAAACCTTAAGAAGCCTCATTATTTAGATCATTTTTTGAATCTTTTTAATGATAAATACATTGCTTATGAGGATCTTATGACTCAACAAAATTGTAATGCACATTCTTCCTTTGTAGGCACTTCATACGATTACAATAATGAAAATACCATTAATGAAAATAAAAATATTTATGAATATGGTGAAATTGATAACATGATTTATTATTACCCTTATGATTATGATTCCATATATTTATAAAAGGATCGTGAAGAGCCTATTTCTACTATTTCTCCTACATTATGTGTCTTCAAATATAATGATGAGGTGTTTTAAGAAACATCAAGTGTACCATTATTTAGTGCATTGCATATAATTCAATGTTATAAAATGAACATGTATGAAAATATCATTCCAAAGGTTTAAAATAAAAATATTTCATGCATAAATCATTCTAAAGATGAACTAATAGTTGAATGTACATCTTCTTTATTTAAAGATGAGCTTGTTACAAATAATGAATGTTTACCTTATTTGAAAAATATTGAAAATGTTTCTCAAATTTAAGCTTCTAGTGATTTAGTCATGTAAATGCAAATAGTGAAAATACTTCTCTATTTATAGATATCATTGCTACAAATGCATTTAATACTTCTCTCCCTATCCTTTTAGGTTTAAAAGATGAAAATGATAATACTATTCATAATATTGTAGATGCATGTTCTTATACCATTCTTCCAATTCAAGATTTAAAAAAATGCATCTTTGACAAAGGTTTCCTAATGAAAAAATATCCTAAGCCAAGTAGCAACAATGCAACTCGAGATTCAAATGCTAGTTATGCTAATGTTTTTATATCATATGGTCACGATGTATCTAGATCATAAAATGATATTGCATCTTTATCTATTTCTCTTTTAAATTAAAAAATGAAATCAAAACTTGAATTTTTCCTTCCTTGATGATGTTTCAATCAAAATAGAGAATATTCCTCTTTCTCCCTCATTTACATTTTCTCTCAAAAGCATGTTCCAAATCTAGATGAAAATAATGAAAATATACATTGTATACCCCTTGCATCTAATGAAAATTCAATTTTTTAATCTCTTTTAAATGATATTTGTATCAACATTCACGACATCCAAAATGATATAGTAACCTATCTTGAATCATCATGTAAAATGGACGGTCCTTTACCCAATACATTTCAAACATGTGGTAATCCTAAATTAGAGTGTAATGATAGTTGTGAAGTGGACATAACTCCTATTTATCATATGTATGGTAAATTAAAACCTATGAGTACATATTCAAACTCTCCAAAATTTTCTCCTAGTGACATAGTATCTATGATGACTAATATAGGGGATCTTGAAAAATAAATGATGAGACTTAAATTAAAAGTAATTTCACATTATGCTACTATTTATGATAATATCATAAAAGATCAACCCCTTGCATGTGATATTTTTGAACATCCTTACCCTATCAATTTTTTTATGATTATGTTACGTTAATTTGATGGTAAAGGAGACCCTGCAAATCACTTGAAAAAATATGTACACTTCTTTGAATATTGGGCTAAATATGGAAACTTAATGTTAATATCCTTCCATATAAGTTTAACATGAGAAGATACTGATTGGTCATATATCCTTCCAAATGGGTCTTTACCAACTTCAAATAAATTTGAAGACATATTTTTAAATGATTTACATAAGCATAAAATACGTAAATTACCATTGGAGCATTTTCAAGAATTACCACATAACAATGATGAGTCTATTCAAGATTATGATACCATATTTAAGGATGTATTATATTCCTTGAACTATACACCCTCTAATTTGTAAGTACAATTTATATTTAGTAGGGGCCTTCTTTCTCCATTAAAATAAATATCATTGCATAAGCCCTTTACTTCTTTTGATAGCTTATACATGGATGTGCATAAATATGTATGTGCACTAATAAATACCAATACCCAATCACTTATATCTTCACCAAAATGAAAACATGTTACAAAAAATTCCTACAAAGTGAAGAAACAAAACAAGAAGGTTCATGAGCCACATCAAATAGTTCTTCCAAATCAACAATACCTACCTAGGAGTAAACAGAAAAGGTTTTACAAAGAGAAAAATAATACACATATAGAACATCTCCTATAACAAGAACATATACCTATAATAAGAGGTAACCACTTCAGTTTGATCAACTATGAGAGATACCACATGATATATTTCATACACTATTAGATAAAGTTTTGATCACTCTTCCTGTAAATTACTACCATCCACTATACATATTTGAAAAGGCGAAAGGACAACCCTTTTACACTTACCATGGTATTAATGGAAATCATGACAATTTTTTTTTTGATCTAATACAAAATATTATAAAACTTGTAGATAGAGGAGTTATCACATTTCAAAAAAAGACAACAAGGTCTCCTTCAAGAGGTCACTTAAGATGATCGAGACATCCCATGTTTATCATACTAAGGAACATACGATCTATCATCCCTTGTATAAGGAAACCACTAGAATAAGTATTTATCCTAGTGTACCCTCTACTATGAATGATCTCTCTCACATTGATCCTACCAATAAACCATTGATTGATTAAGTTCTCGCTTGAGGTGTACTTAGGGGAAGCACAAAACCAAATGTTATAGAATCCAATCATACTTTGATATCTATGCTTAAAACATAACAAGAATGGGTACCTAAACCAAGTTTGAAATCTAAAAATGAAATAAATGAACCTAATATTTTTAGAGACATATCAGATATTGTTCTATCAAAAGAATCTTACCTTTTGATAGATAGCTATATTTTTACCCTAACTACTTAGTTATGCCCTACCCAATAAGGCAAGGGAAGATTCCTTCCTAATATATAGCTTTGTTATTGTCATAAATAATTTCCTATGATATCTATGAGTTTCTTATTTGATTTAAATAAGATGAATACAAGAAGAGTTTATTTGGGCATTATTTGAGTGAGCAAAATTTGGAATTAGAACATAATCCAATCGGGCAGAAGTGGGAAACCGCTGTACCCTCCATCAAGGTATTGGAGGGGGTGATTAGGGATGATGATGAATGAGAAGAGAGTGAGTAGGGATGATGAAGGGCATTATGGAAATCATTAGGGATGATGATGTATAGTGAGGGTTAACGAGGTCGTGATTAGGGATGATGAGGGATGGTGAGGGTTAATAAGGACAAACTGGGTGTGATTAGGTATTATGAGGGATGAGGGAGGAGTGATTAGGGATGATGAGGGATGGTGAGGTCAATAAAGGAGTGATTATGGATGATGAGAGAGTGATTAGGGATGATTAGGGTCAATGAAGGAGTGATTAGGGATGATGAGGGTCAATAAAGGAGTGATTAGGTATGATGAGGGTTCTTAATCACTCCCTCATTGACTTTCACCATCCCTCATCATACCTAGTCACTCCCTCATTGACCCTCACTATCCCTAATCACTCCCTCCTTGTCCCTCATCTTACCTAATCACTCCCTCATTAGCCCTCACTATTCATCATCAACCCTAATAACTCCTAAATAATCCCTCATCATCCTTACTCACTCCATCCTCATACCTCCTCATCCCTAATAACTCCCTCCAATATCTTGATGGTGGGTGCAATAGCTTTCTAATTGTTTTGAGATGTTTTCTTTTCCAATTCCAAATTCAACTCACTCAAATAAGGATCAAAGAAACTCTTCTTTCACTCAAATATATAACTTAGAGATAATGTTTGATTTTTTGGTGGGATATATACATATATATATATGGTGATCCACACCCAACCCATGTAGAGAGTGTTCATCTAGTTTCATGAGCCAAAATAAATAGGCAAGCAAGTGAGCTTATTGTGGGATGAAATTATATTACTTACATATATATATATATATATATATATATATATATATATATATATATTGGGATTTTTGCATCTAAGAGTTGATAATCCATATGTGTGTGTGTGTGTTGAAAATGAGAACTCAACTATGGGATTGGGATGATAATTATCAACTGGTCTCCAATCGCCCCTATATATATATCATTTTATCTATCTATCATTGAAAGTTTATCCATAGTAGAGCATATTATCAGATATATAGATAGGTAGTCACCAATATATTAGAGCATGTTTCAATCTGGTAGTTGATAGAGTGTGTTTCCTAACCCAAATATATCTATGCCCAACATGATATATACCCAAATTGATTTATTAAGGGAATTAATGGCATATGACTTAATCTAGTTTATTAGGGAGGGGCTAGTTAGAGCTTGGGCATGGCCTGATGGGCCCTAAAGGCCAAACTAGGGCCCTATCATACTTTGAGTATGCTTTGGCCCCTAATACAATATATCAAAGGATAACATAGGAATGGATCGCCCACCATAGATATATAGAATGGAGTTTTGAATCATATGTTATGTATGTAATAAATATATACCATTGAGTATAACTTACCTAATTTACCTACTTGAGTATGCCCAACCTAATTTACATACTTGAGTATGACCTACCTAATTGAATATTTGAGCCATATATTGATATTGACTATGCCCTACCTACCTTCTTGTACTTGAGTATGTTATTTAAACTTTACCTACTTGAGTATGGCCTACCTAGCTATCCTTCTTTCCCTGCCTACTTGGGTATACTCTCCCTACTTGAGTTACCTAAGTTAGTATGCCTTACCTGATAAACTACCCAAGCTATATTTTGACCTTGAATACATATAAATAAACATGATCATATATATCTTACTTGGCCATATAATTAATACTTGATACATAATTGAATACCTGATTGAATACCCAAGTCATCTCTTGAAAGGAGAGGGGACAATATCATGCTTGAAAATCAATAAAGGGAGCATTATCATATCAAGGGATAAAGGAGGGGGGTTATTATCAGATCAAAGGATAAAGGAATTTGAAACCTTATAGACCTCCTACAGACCATACAACTATCTTTTAGATCATAAAAATCTTGGAAACACTATTTGCAGGTCTGTAAATAAGCTTAGAGAAATCTCTTGACACCCTCAACCATGATTCAAACTTTTCAAAAATTATCTTTAAACCTGCAACCTCACATTTCCTACCTCAATACCTTTGTTCTAGCACTACATCCTTATCAAACCTCATAAGGTCCTTGAAAACCTTGTATGCATTATAGACCCTACTAAAACCATACTTATGGGTCTATAACCATGTCAATTCCATCACACACTTTATTGAAAGGCTTAACATCACAGATCATCCAACTTTGTATGTTTCATCATGATTTTAGGTTAGATGAGACATTGCATGTAGACCATGTTTTGGCTTGTAAAAACTTGCTATGAGGCTTAAAACATGTCAAAAAACTTGGAAACATGTTAAAAAACCTTGTATCAAGACATGTAGGTGAATTTAGGAGTTCAAAACCTCATTTCATCTAACTTGTATACTTGAATTTTTTTGTTTTAATACTGTTAAAACCTACAAATTCCATTGGCATTGATATCCTATAGGGTTGTAAATATCTCAATCTAACCTAGAAAACATTTAGTTTTATCACTACACCATGAAAATATTATAACCTAACCTACATATGTGTTGATTTATTTTATACCTTCAACCCTCATGTTTCTTGCTTGAACAAGCCCTAAAAAACATCAAAATACACAATCATGGGTTTTAAGGTTTTATTAGATCTTAAGTCTGTTTGTAAAGTTTTAAATACATCCATGTGGTTTTGACTCCCTCATAGAGTATAGAGATCACCAAAGGGTTTAAGAGAACCTAACAAGAATCTTTCAAAACCTTGTTTACACCATGCATGAAGAGAATAAATAAATAACATGGTTTTTTTTCAACTATAACCCTTGAAAACTTACTTTTATAGATTGCAAATGGGTTATAGACCTATTTCTTCTCATTAATAGTATTTTAACCAATCATCGATGGTTCTCAATACTTATCTAACCCCTAAAAAACCTTTCCATGCTTGTTTGAATCATTGTGTAACCTTGCAGACTTGTATAGACATGCAAATCTTTATTTTTTGAGCTTGTTTTGTCTACAGACCTATAGGTACTCATGAAATATTGTAATTATTCATTGATGGTATTTAAGACTTGAAAACCTGCTTAAAACATCCATTTTACTCATTTCAACATTAGTACACTGATAATAACTTATTAAGAGACCTATGTAAGCTTGAAGGAGGGAAAACAAAGTCAAAAGTATCCTTTTATACAAGAAGTACGGACTTTATGGTTTAAAAATAAGTTTGAAACATTCAACATCACCCTATACCCCCTTTTTAAATGTTTCTTCACTCTTTAATGACCAAATGAATGCTCTTAAGTCCTTTTTGATGTATTTTCCCTTTAAAAAGCAATTTTATATCATATAAGTCATCACATAGGCCTATATGAGGGTTAAAATGAACTTTATGACTTCTTAAATGCTCCTAAGAACTTATTGAATCCTAAAAATCAATGGAATACCCTTGAATTATCATTATATACTTGATTTTGATTTAAGGAGATCAACCACATGAAGGTAATGCTAACTCTCATAATCAGTTGATATTTGCATATAAACTTGGTTACTAACGTGTAAGGTGATGTAAGGTCAAGATGACTTGAAAAGTCAATAGGTACTATGAGGGATGATAAGGATTGATGAAAAAGTGATTAGGAATGATTGTGTATGATGAGGGTTGATAAAGGAGTGATTAGGGATAATGAGGGATAATGAGGTTTGCTTACAAAGTGTTTAAGGATGATGAGGGAAACTGAGGACCGATGAGGTTGTGACTAAAGACTATGAGGGATGATAAGGGATAATTAAGGAGTGATTAGGGATGATGAGGGTCAATGATGGAGATATTAGGTATGATGATGGGCAATGAGGGAGTGATTAGGGATGATGAGGGATGATGAGGGTTGATGAGGGTATTTTTTTGAGAAATTAGTGTAGATAAGGGAGTGATTAGGTAGGATGAGGGATGATGATGGATAATGAGGGAATGACTAGGTATGATAAGGGAGGATGATAAAGGATGATGGTTAATGAGGGAGTGATTAGGGATGATGAGGATCAATGATGAGGTCCCTATTTATAGAGAGAGACTCAATTAATTTATTATATTAATCAGTGAAATAAATTATATAAGCACTTACCCATCCCTATTTATATTTGAATAGGGTAAGGGTTGCACATGGTTTGAATTTTTAGTATTTGAGTCATGGTCCTAACGAGTTGATTAATTTCTCTACCGTGCTCCATCATATATGAGTATGACCACAATGAATCAATTCCATATCCATATCCCATATCTATATAGGGAAGATTTACTTGAAGTTAATGAATCAATGTGAATCATGTCATATACCAAATATGTTTATATCATTTGATTATAACAAACATGAATGAATGATATGGTGTTACCATATTTCATCAATAAACAATGATGCGAACACATGACCACCTCCCACTTTATAGATATCGAGTTTCATTGGCATTGATGCAATATATAATTTAATTGACATAATATATATTGGCATCTCAATCCCATAAATGGATTTAGAGTAAATAGAGATAAGGGCCAAGGTCTATCAATGGTATTGGATATATTTAGTTCACTTTATGTATTGAATAAGTTTATCAATGATCAATAATATTAAATTAAATACATATTATGTATGATATGACCAAAGTAACCCAATGTGCATAATGGACGACATAGTATGAATGATTTGTATGATGTAGTATATATTCATATCATGGAATAGACGTGTTAGCTCAAAAATTTGTCAGAAAGACAAATTTGTGACTTTGAGTTAATAGTGTGGGAACTAAGTCTTTATATTAGTCAATAACATAGAGATAAAGTCCCTCTCCTATTATTATGTGGAGCTACCTTTATTAAAATAAAAAAATAAAAAATAAGGGAAAGAGCTATTTACAACTAGTCACAACAAAAAATGTTTTCTACAGGGCTTTTATACTTTTAACAAAAAAGTACAAAAAAGAGATAAAAAAGAAATGAGGTGAATGAAGGGATTTAAGGGAAATATACAAAATAAAGGAATAAAAGGAGAATGATATTATTATATCTAGTTAAACATAGAAGCTACCATGATAATCTTGGAAAAAAAAAAAGATGACTGTAGATGACTAAACATAGAGATTCACTAAAATAGCTCAAGAAGGAGAAATATTGTGCTCATGGAAATCTCTTCTCATTGAATGGGTTGTAAAAAGATAATTACACCCTTAGGAGTGAAAACCATACACTGAGATGATTCTCTAATACTAATATCAAACCAGAGACAACCATCTCATATTTACCCATAAAATATAATTAAAATATTGCTTAAAACCCATCGAGATTTGACATTTGTGGAAATAATAAACATAGATTCCGAAATAAATTCTACTATGCAATTTATACATTAAGACCAATTGATAACAATTATGACAAAGTTTCAAAAACAAATATTTGAATACACAGTCAAAATTTGTGAAGAGAATCTGAACACAGTTTATAAATATCCTTTTTTGTATTGATCTTTGTTGAGTTGTAATACATTCTCCTCTTCCAAAAATATGTCTTAGAGTTATGCTTTTCAAAAATCTCCGTATAATAAGTCTAACACTCATATTTATAATGCAAGAAGGTGGTTATGGTGTGTAACCACTTTTTTTGTATTTTAAATGGTGCAAAAGTGAGTTTACAAAAATGCACCACTTAAGTGATGTGAAAGTGCATTGGTACAATTGCATTACATGCAAAAGTGAAGTTACAATTTTTTTTCATTTGAACGGTGTAAAAATGCTTTGGTTATTTTACACCACTTGAAACATGTAAAAAATCAAAATTGCATGATTTGAGACTTATAAAGTTGACATAATGCATTTGCACGAATTGCATTTGTGAGGTTGCACTTACAAAATTTGGAACTAGAAATTACAGAACAACATTTATATGAAAGTCCAGAAGTTGAGAGGCTTATAGATAGACTGTTCAAGTTATAAGAGATGTGTAAAAAAATAAATCACAATTTGGAGGTTGGATTGCACTTAAGGCTATTAAAATTGCCATGGGAGATTGTTGTAACCACTACCAACATATGTCAAAATTACAGTACCTATTATTGGATCTGGTTTGATATTAAATTGAATGCCAAGAAAATCCTTAATGTGATGCAAGGTTTTTATACCATAATCAAAAAGCTTTCTAACATGTTCTTTTAAAACATCCTCTGGGCATAATGCACAAAGAAGAAATATAATACCCTGGTGTGTTGAATCCACCACACCAACCTGCTTGATTTCTTCAAGGAGTAACATTGCATTTTCTAAACCAATATCTCCAACAAGCATTGTCACTTTTTGATTTTCTGCATCAAAAATATCTCCGCTTTATTCACTTATTATGTAGCTGGCAGCACACTCTACAGATATACTGCAACCAGTTGTAGTATCAGACACTAAAGATATACCATAACGTGGAGATCTCCTTGAAAGTTGGCCTAAATAATGATCGGTCAAAATATAAACATCTGGTAATACTCAATTTAGAATACCACGAGAAGCATCTACCATGCGATTAGCCATTCGAGGGGAGGTTATTATAGAATAAGCTACTCCCCTAATTCATTTTACTATACCCTCATCAACCCATGTGACAACAGTCAAATTATTTTGCACAACTGGAAATTTCAGACGAACTTCTCCACCTCCGTTGGGAGGAGTCCCCTACTAATAATTTTCAGTTCCAAGTCCTCCAAGGGAATGCCAAAATGCTTTAGCATGGGAAATGTTTGTAGTTCGAAAAGTATCTACGCATGGGTTCTTATCATCATTTGTAATTCTGATTGTTTTTTCCTTTATCGAATTCAATTTGCCTTAGCTTGCACTTGCACATTAACTATTTGACAAAATGCTTCATAGAAATTTGCTTTCGATTTGCTAGCCGTCAGCCTTCTCCATATGACATGGGCTTGGAGGATGTTTGAATTGGTTGTGAACCCAATGTTACACCTGTCAACTGCATTACTTCCATGAATCACTTCTGTCCATTCAGTATTCCAAACAGACACATAATTCAGTGACTTAAACTTATAAAGCACTACTAGCTCAAGATCCTTCATTATGAGGTTTTGAGACCTTATAAAGACTGATTGTATTTCAAATCTTCCCCTCCCTGACATATAGATGGTACACAGTTTCTGAACCTTTATTACATTTACAAGAATGACCATCAAAAATACCCTTTGCTTTTTCTTCCACTTGCGTGCAGTTGGCAGACTTGGAATTATGTTTCCCATTTTATGGGATCCGTAGGAGTGTTTGCAGGTGAGTTTACAAAAATACACCACTTAGTTATATGAAATTTCACTATGTGCAAAATTAAAATTACATTTTTTTACCAAAATGTTTTGGTGATTTTATACTATTTGAAATGTGCAAAAAAATCAAAATTGCACGATTTGAAACATTAATTGGAGGAACAAGAGCTGGGGATATGCCAAATAGGTACTCGTGTTCTATACAAGTGTTGATAAAGACATGGAAACCTGAAAGAAGTCTTGCAACAGTCAGAAAGCCAAAAAGAATGCATCATCGGACTGAAAACGACACCTTCCTTTCTACAACAGCTTGTAATAACATATATCAAGAGTTTTAATCTACCAGTGTCCATTTCAACTATGGCGGTATTATCAGTGAGACTCTCATACTTATATTTCTTTAGGTTGTTAACGTAATATTTGTCCATGCAAGGTTCCACGTTTGAATCTCCTTTTCCAATGAAGTTATAGAGATTTTTATTGAAGGTATTAGACCCGCGGGTGGTAATTCTAAATGTATGTCCACTTGACAGAACAACGAGATCCTTAATGTCGAGGCCCTTGCTGTTAAACAAAGAAATGAGTTGGGAGGATTTGAAACTCGGAGTGAGTATGTTTTTCATGGCTCCCGAGGAAATAGATATGATTCCATCACTATGTCCAGTGGGAACGTTCCAATATGGCTTTGTTATTCCACGCAAACATCCCTTCATATATTGGATACAAATTTATCATATGAAGCTTGACAACAACAACTGCACAAACATATATTCAACCCCTGAATACAATTATCAAATTATCAATGCTATTCCACCATTCAGTGATATCAAGTTGATTAGTTCCAAAGTGGCCGCTCCAAACTTGAATATTTCCGAAGGTGTAGTGGCCGAAGAGACAAAAGGTGTAGTGGCCGCTCCAAACTTGAATATTTCTACCTCGTATCTTTAGTTGCCTCACTATCTTCACTCAGATTGTTGAAGTTTCGGGTCAATGAAATAAATTGTTCTCTAATCATATGTCCTTGTTCCAAACAAGTTCGCTCTTTTATTAAGGATAATTATTCCAGATTGATCAAAACCATCAGCGTCTTTTGTGCATGAGAATAAGAATGACAAATCCAAACAAGCCAATAGTTCCCACATTTAAGTATAAGACCAAATTTCCTTGAATGACTGTTTTTATTCTCAAGGAACTATTGCCCATGTAAGGGGAAAGGTGCTCCAGAAGGACCGAATCCAAAGGAAAGTAATTCCTCCTTTATCTTATCCAAGAATAGTCATCATCCAACATCAAACATCCCATTGTGACTATCCCTGTTAAACCATTATCTATAACCTTTGTCTTCAAGTGTGGGTGTAGACACTATAAATTTACACCATTTTATTATGAATAAATGTGTTTTGCCCCTTTCCCATCCTTTTATGCTAGTTAATGTAGTTTTACCATTTACCATCTTATGTTGTGTAATTAATCTAAGTAATTACTATTTTACTCAAGTAATTAGTTAACCTTCCCTAAATCTAGTAAAATATACCTAAGTTTATTAGGAGTAAGTTATTTTAACCTCTTAATAACTTTTGCATACCCGAACACCATTAAAAACCAACTTAGACTAAGTTTAATCTCATGATTTGGAGTTGTTAGAACAAACAAGTTAAACTTGGACTGGATTGATACCAACCCTGATCGTCAGTCAACGAGATATTCTTTGTAGCACATGAAGCATTTTTAGAGGTAAGTGTGCTATCTATTTTGAGTACATTTTGATTACTGTGTTGTCCATTTATATTTTGTTTACAACTCTGAGTTTGTTTAGATAGTCAGTAACTAGTTCCTGAACCATTTAAAATCTATTATATCCCTCCTTCAAGCCCATCCTGAACTTTGTGTATCCACTATGAGGATCGACGAGGATTCATTATGGATTGATATCAATTTCATAATTGATATCGATTCTGAGACAATCAACATCAATCCCTATGTTTTTATTTCTGTCTACAAATCGAGACTAGTTTAGCAATCCTATGTGTTTCTAATTTATTATTTCCAAGTCTAGAAATCATGCATTGCTCTCTATAGATGACCTTGCCTAGTGTTATACATGACGTGGTTTCAATTCATGACTTATCATAGTTCTTCACCCATTATTCACCGATCACAGTGACATCTCATTTGAGTTTGGACTTTGCATGATCGTCTTTGCCCCAACTCTAGAAGCCATCACTGAGCAACTAGAAGTAATTCAAGAACAAGAAGACTTAGCTATAATGTATTGAAATGAATGCTTTGATAATATCTACTGCATATGCCAAACATTATATTAAAACATTTTAGCATGCCCAATGGGAGCCCTAAGGTTTCATTGTTCTTATTATTTTCATTATGAAATCATTCATTAATTACATTTTATTGATTGTTTGCTTTCATTCAAAAAGGAAAAATCCAAAAAGTCTTGTTTTCTTTTTTAAGGTTTAAAAAGAATTGCATTTATCCTTTGATTGCTTAGATAATTCACATAGATTAATCTAGGCAGATAAATATATCGTAATAATCACACTTTATCACACAACCAAAACCACATAATCTTAAAATAAGTATTGAAACATTTTCCTACCTAAGGTGGACCCACTTGGATTTCATCACCAAGGAGAAAACTGAATTGGTGTACCGGTTGATTATAAAAATTCTGGCAAGAAGTATAAAGGCTAAGCACCTGACACCCTTATCTCTTCGATGTGTAAAGTGAGGGGGTAGGCCCTAATACCAAGCCACATATTTTCTTCCAACATAGAATCGGACCTCAATGTACCTTTGTGTATATAGAGGTTCCCATCCTTAAACAAAACCCAAAACCATCTGTAGATTACCATTTTTTAGTATCCTCGTTCACTTTTTTCTTATTACATTGTAAATTTAGTTTCTTAAAAAGTAAAATTTTTTAAGTACGTTTAGTAGTGTGTGTGTTTGCTTTTGATAAAATGAGATAATCAAAATAATATTGTGTGCCCTTGCATTTCATTTCTTTATTTATTTTTGGTTTTACATGGTTTTGATGCGATAGTAATCACTGAAACAAACAAATCTCCTACCTCATCCTTGTCCATGGGGAATACCCTGAGTCCTCCCACCTTTCCAGAGTTTATGGGGTAATTCATTCCCTAGTTCTATACACAAAGAGATCCAAAATTAGCTAGCATATTGGATAGTAATCCAGTTACCCTTAATCATTACCTTAGTACTTGAGTCATATGTATTCTGATTTCCCCTCTCACCCAATCTTTCAAGAATATTTTTGGCATGCCCTTAGAGAGATATGAAGGGATTATTGCAGCTATGGATTCCTCTCTCAATAATCCTCCCCCAATAGGTTTTGATACCAATGTATCGTAACCCTTGAACAATCCACCCCTAGTAGTATCTAGTAGTCCATCTCTGACTATCACCCAAACCCAAAATGTTACTACACCTCAGCTTACGCTTACTCCACCTCCACTACTTCACTCCTAAACTTAATAATTTCAATCCCTACAACTCTCCCACCCATCTAAACTAGCATAACTTCAAATCCTAAAACCAACCTTTACAATAGGTTCCCCTAAATTATCCTCTTAAATAGTACATCCCATTGACTAATCAATACATATCTCCCTCACAAAAAATTGGTTCCACTTACCTTCACTCATCCCCATAGTAATGGTGGCATCCCAACCTATCATGGCCACTTCTGTTGGTTATCCCTTGTCACAACCCTTTCGACTCCATTCCCTACCTATCAACACCCACAACAAAATGTCTTAGAGGGTATTCCTCAATATAATACCTAGCCTGACCTTATAAATAGGATGGAAAATCTAGAAGCCTTTGCCTCTAAACAAAAAAGTATGTTCACATATGATAAAATTTGTAATGAACCCATTAATCCAACCATCCCTATTAGACCATACCCCTTGCAATGGGAACTTCCAAAATTTATGAAATTTTAAAACAAGGAAGATCCTTAGCAACACATTAGAGTGTTTAGACACACTTATTATCTCATATCTCATGATGACACTCTTCTCCTAAGAACATTTCCCATGCCATTAGCTAGACCAATGTTAGATTAGTACAAATATATCCCTCAACACTCTTTGTTCTCTTTTAGTCAACTGGCTGAAATCATTTTAGAACACTTTTCCATTAATGTCACAAGGAAAGTAACCATAACTGACCTCTATGTCATTAGATAATTTGATGATGAATCCATTGCCAATTTTGTGGCTATATGACAAAGTCTTACAAACCAAATTACTTTATCCCTTCCTCAACTATAATTAATTGATTTGTTTGCAATATCATGTGCTAAGCATATCTCAATGACATTACAAGTTTAATCAATTAAATTTTTTGATGAAGCCTTTTTTATGTCTTGTAAAATAGAAATCTGAGCTTTAGAGGAAGGAAAGGTAAATTTATGTAATAAGAACTTCAAACTTGATTCCTTCAAAGGAACTAACGATACCAAAACTAAAGGCAATGCTAATGTTGTGGTCTAAAAATCAACACCTCCACAGACAAAGAGCCAATCCAAACCCTCTACATCCCAAACACAACCAAAAAAACTTTTAACTTGGTTTTCTCCTCATAAATACACACCCTTAGGGGAATTTTATGATTTTGTTTCAGAAAAGCTATTAAAATATTCTATTATCAAACTTCCTTTGGTTAGACCCCTTCATGATTCTCATCCCAAGCCGAGTTGGTTCAAATAAAATGACTTCTGCAACTATCATCGTGTACTAGGTCACAATGTCAATAGGTGTTGGTACTTCAAAGGTCTAGTTCAAAACCTTATTGACCAAGGGGAATTACAATTATAAAATCCTAATGCTCTTCTTAATCAATCCATAGATATATTTAGGCAACCATTTCCCAACCATCCTTCTACGTTTAATTCTATAAAAGCAAACTCATGATGCACCTTAAATCATGAGACCCATGTGATAAGTACAATCCATGATCAACTTCTACCTAAAGAAGTTGGTAATGCTTTTGAATCACCTTCTGAAATAACTAGAATCCCAGATCTCTTTATAGGAGATAGTTTTGAACCATCTAAACTAGATAGATATGTTTATAATGTTCACTTAGGTTTTTTGGATCTCATTATTTGGGACCCTCTTGAGGAAATTTTACCTACCCCTATTCAAATTAATCAACCAAAAACAAAAGATGAGAAAGCTATCAAGGAGGATACTTGTTTAGATATCCCAGAAGATACACAAGTTATTCCTTTAGTCACTTTTGTACCTTCATGTGTCATACCCATTCCCTCTAGCTCACTCCCTCCTGAGAAACCTACCACATTACATCAACCAACTCCAAAACCAACTTCCCTTATAGCTCAGGCTAACCCAAATCTTGTAAAAATAGAAACTAAGGGAGATGTTTTAGGAAGTGGACACAAAAAACCTTGGCGTGCCATGAGGTAAATCCTTACAACATCCACCAATAATAATTGAGTTCCCTAAAGAGGACATACCTACTAATTCTAACCAGATTCAAAAAGGGAAAATGGTTTTGCCACCAATTCAAACTAGAGCATCCATATTGGGACCTCATCCTTCTATGAGACCAAAAGCCACCATTATAAAATGCTATTCTAAAATTGATACCCCAGTATAAAGGGATCTTCCCATAGTAATAATGCCAATACATAATTTGTTAAATCTTTATTATCCTCATAATCTTTGTATAAGGTCTTATTCCAAGTATAAATTACCTATGTGAACAATCAATGTGAGGAATCAAGACTCAAAAGCAAATACAACATCCATGCCAATGTCTTAGAGGGTTGAAAGACCCAACCAAGATCCATTATGGGGGTCTTACTCCAAGATTCTTGATCAAGTCCTTCAAACTTCCTTTATCACACTACCACCTATAAAACTTATTAACCCCCATACTCAAAAATTGGCATGGTATCAAGAAAGGAAGAAATGTGCTTACCATCAAATAGTGAGACATGATACTAAAAGTTGTAATTTGCTAAAGATACAGTCTAAAATTTATTAGAATAAGATGATCTTTTACTAGAGCAATTTGGTCATGATTATCCTCATAATCAACTTACTAGAGTCACAATCACTTTGAGAATTATTATATTACCAAGAGGGTTAAAACAAGCTTTAAAGGAAGATAGGACCTCTCATAAATTCAATATCAACCCCTCTTAAAACCTCTAGACTTAGATGATCCCATAAATATGGCAAACCCACCATTATTTTAGAGAGATGCAATACACATAGCCACTCAATCCCAAACCCAAGGTCATAACACCTAAAATCTCAACAAAGCCAAGGTGACTATTACAAAAGATCTTCCTATGATAGACAATCCTATAATGCCTGTCCCAAAACCTAAGGTTTCTATTCTAAGGAAATCATAAAATAATAATTCCTCAAAGTTGATATAGATATCAGTTCTAAAACAACTCCACCAACTTCCTATTAAGATGTCTTTATACGAACTTATCCAAAATTCTCCAAACTATTACGAAGCTATGATAGAGGCCTTGCAGGCCACTCAGATACAATCCAATGAACCTCAACCTCTATCAACCTTCTTGGATCCTTGTAGAAGTCGTCATCCATCACATTTCATGACTTAGAAATATCTCCATTACAACTTGATGACCAAGACCCACCATTATTTATCAGTACCTAAGTTAGTCAAACATGAATCAAAAGAGTTATAATTGACTATGGAGATAGTATAAATATTATCTCCTCACATGATTTTAGGCAACTCCAATTACTTGAAACTATTGTAGCTCATTCTCCAGCTATCCTAAAAGCAATTGATGATATTGTTACCCCACATTAGGTATAATCATCCTCCCCATCCAAGTAAGTATATGTACAATCCAAAATTATTTTATGTAATAGAAGGGGAATTTTAATATAACATCCTACTAGGACATCCTTGGATATGTACTGTGTGTTACATTCCCTCCACTTTGCACTGACGTCTTAAATTTGAACATGAAGGTAAGATCCATATTGTTCCAACAGATCCACATCTGTTTAAGATGTGCAACTTGACTTATCAACCTAATGATGTCTTGGTCCCCATAAATAACTTGAGTCTATTATATTCATGGGAAACATCTACTATATCTCCTATGCCTTCATTCCCTATCCCTGATGTAAACATTTTTGACTCGACATTCCAATAACTCTCTGTAGGGGAATATCAGCTATTAACTCTTAGCACTTTATCAACCCCTTAAGAATATGGATGCCCTAACCAATGGTGTATTGACCAACCCAATCTAGTAGACATTATCACCTTCGGACCTCCTCACCCCCTAACACACTTAACCTATGGAAGAATTGACCAAACAAGGACTATTTCGAATAATTTGGACTTATACCCACTAAAGTGGAGTGGAGAAAATTTTCTCCAAAATAATTTTCTTATGTTCCAAATAAAATGGACTGTTTCAAAACATTTGGGCATAGATCATTTTGAATGAATTGGACTATTTCAAATAATTTGGACTTATACTGGTACTAAAGTGGAATGGAAAAAAATCTCTCCAATTTTTTTTTTCTTATTTTCCAAATAAATTGGACTCTTTCAAACCATTTGGGCATAGATCATTTCGATTGAATTGGACTATTTCAAATAATTTGGACTTATACCCACTAAAGTGGATTGAAGAAAATTTTCTCCAAAAATATTTTGTCTATATTCCAAATAAATTGGACTGAGTATGAAAAATATTATGGAATTATTATTAGACAAATTAAATTAATATAGAATTATTAATAGTCCAAATTTTGAAAAACTATCATAGATAAATTAAACTTTATCAACAATTGATTGGGCTTATTACAAATAAACTGCATCTATCTAATGTATTTGTAATAATTCCAAATTATTTGCAACCAAGGCATTCTTTTTAAATAATTTAAAATAATAGACTTATTAGTAGTTCAAATTTTGAAAAATTGTTAGAACTAAATTGGACTTTATCATGAATTAGTTGGAGTTATTATAAATAAACAACATCTATCTAATGTATTTGTATCAAGTCTAAATCATTTCCAACCAAGGATTTTTCTTCCTGTCATAAATCGTAATTATAAATAATTGTAATCTATTTAACCATGTTGAGATTGTAATATCATTTTTTCACAAAATAGGATACAAAGATATACCAACAAGACAATAACCTATTACTATATCACAAAATTTAATAATAATACATATAATTATAAATATTATAAATACATTTGATCAATATATTCATGACTATGAAATATAATCCATCATAGTTTAGAGAGGATAGTTTTTATTAATATGACTATGATCTTTTATATGTGAATAGAAAAAATAAATGAATCATTGAAATGAGCATGCAAGCTATGATTCCAGTAAAACATTCTACATGCCAAAAAGATGCACTAAAATATTAAAAAAAAAATTCATACTTGTCATTCCAAATTTAGGGAAACACCATTTCAAATTTTCAATGTCATGAAAGAAAACAATAGCTCACAATCCTTTATCACTATTTTGCAAAGTGCCTAATTTGACAATGCATTCAAATAGTTTTTTATAATGCCTTTCAAAAAATCAATGAGAACAAGTGTTTTACCTTTCCATGTTTTTTTTTGTCAAGCGTAGATGATATTATCTATAAAAACAGATGGTAAAGAGATTTCTATCGGGTTTGGATTCCATTTCTTGTCCAAATAACCTAAATAAATTTATGCTTCTTCTACATCTTTTTTCTTTGCATGAACTTGTATTAACCAAGTTATTTTGAAACTTTATTCTATATCTTCATTTATTTTTAGTATCTCAATATTGCAACCCATATTGTGTAGTTCAATCTTGTAGAATCATCAAGTCTGACAAACATCATATCACCTTATGCATATCTTGAACTAGATCGAATAAATTTTTTTGTCTTTACTTCTTAGACCAACATATGTATCTATTGATGAAATTCACAAATCAAGGACCCTATCATAAACCATTTTGTGCAGATCTCTATGTAGGGGTATTTCATGGTGAGTTATAGTCCAAAAATCTTCTATATATTTAAATTCATAAGGTAACATGTCTTCTTTCCTTGTGTCATGAATATTTTAGAATTAATATGCTAGATCCTTGCACTTACTATTTTTAGTCAGACCAAATTCATTGAATTTCTTAACATACTTGATCAAGTTATCTTTAATTTCTTTGTCACTTTTTTTCTACTTCTATCTGAGTCTTTTAAATCAATGGATTCTTATGACTTTTCTCTATTTTTTAAATCTTTGAAAAATATTCTCATAGGATTACCCTCTAGCACATTTGTCTCACCATTTTATTTTGCTCTCCATAATTTAATTGGGGGGGAGGGACCAATTTTTATCTTTTATAGAGTTTTTACAATGCATAATAGGCTAACCTTGCTCTATGCATAGAAGAAAATATTGTTTTTTTTTCAAGCCTACTATTTCGTTACTTCCCTTCATCTTGTCATTATTAAAAAAATCTTTGAAATCAACTAATTATTCAATTAAATATGGCATGAAGTTTCTTGTATTTTCACATGTCATATAAGTGTCCATAATCTCTGCCACACTCCATACATCTTTCCTCTTTATACATTCAGATAGGTTTCCAAATGTGTTGTCAATGTCCTCGTGGGTATGTCCTATAGGAAGAAAACTAACCTCAACCTCGAGGAAGATACCTTTGTAGATAAGGAGAGATAAATATTACAACACAAACCTATACAAAAATACATGATTTTATGTAATTGGAAAGCTAATAGAATTACATTTAGTTCCATATAATGTTATACTTTTTTTTCTCATATTAATATTAAGCTATAATTTACAATATATTTATTGAGAGATACATATACAAGCATGGAATGTGGTTAAGTTACCACTACATTATGTAAGTCAGTATAAACTGGCCTTCCTAGTATCTCAGAAGAGTTACCTTCATTTAAAACCATTACAACATACCACATGTAATCATTTTATTGGTCTTATTAAGATATCAAATCAAATAATTTTATATTAATCCTTCGATAATTATCACATAAGATATAGTGGCAATGAAACTATATACTTAATATCCATTGGTATCTCCCAAATGATACCTTGGTATTATCCCATGTATATTAAAAAATAAAATATGTTCTTAACACAACACCTTTATTTTTTCTCTAAACTTATCTCTCAAATGATACCTTACTTTTAATGAAAATCATTATCGTACTGCTACACCATTTTTTGATAATACACAAGGAATAAATCAAATTATTTTCTTCAGAGACACTTATAAAAAATAAATGAAGTGGATGTGTTATGAATACATGTTGTTTGATGATATTCAAGGCATACTACAAATGGATGGATTGAGAAAAACTTTTATAGAGTAGTAGACCAAATTTGTCACAATTAAAGTTTATTTGATATTTTAGAAGGGGTAATATAAATGTATCACTTGAGAGACACATAAGAAAACAAAGGGAAGTGGTTGGGATTGTTTATTTAAAAATAATCATGATCGATAAATTAATTATTATGGGAATGTAAGATGTAATAATAAAAAATTATATATGTATTTGTTTTTAAACATAATTTTCAAATAAAAATGTGAAGGAAATCCCTGTTCTTATTGTTGGGTGAATATTTTGTCAATCAGCGTACTGATCAACAAAATAGGTCTGATCAACCATAGCAGGAAGATTGGTCGGCTAGGTGTGCAGCTTTACTACATCAACCGGAGACTAATCTCTCCTCTCATCAAGGGGAGGTTCCCTATAGATACGTAGAAGCTATATATAATATAAATAAGCAAAAAATAACACATGGGGGTAGAATAAACTATCCATCTCTCTTCTTTAAGAGATGATGCACACAGACAAGGGAGAAAATCCTAGTGTAAACACTGAAGGCACTTCTCTTCTTTCAAAAGTGTTATTACAGGAAACAACAGGAGTTTCTTTCAGATAGTAAAGTAACCAGTAACCAAAGGGCGTAGTAACAGTAGGATGAAATAGAACACAAATTTTCCACCTCAACTACCCAAAGAGTATATCATAAAGGATACTGAGGGCACAAAGTCATCCCAGAATCTTCAACACAAAAAGAAAAGAAAAACACAGACTGAAAACAATTATGAAAGCACAAAGTCTTCCCACAATTGGTTTCATGACACTTCCCTATTACTTTCACTAATTTGCTTGCCAAATTAAATGAATAAGAACACCTTCAAAAGACAGACGTAAGAATGATCTTCTAAAATGATACAAGCCAAAATAACACAAAGTTTGTAAATAACCTGCTTTCTCATTCAGATAAAAATGAAAATGAAATTACAATCTGAGCTCAAAGTCTCAGTCTTCTTCTTTCAAAATGGGTAGAGTTTCACTCTTGTAAAAATGAAAAGTCTCCTTACAAATGAGAGAATAAACAAACTTATAGCCACTACGCAAGGATTGGCACCCTTTTCCATGGGACAGCCCATGTTGCAGTCAACATCTTCAATGCACCTTTAGTCCTATCCAGAGAGCCATGCTGAGAACAGTGTGTTGCGATAACTATGGCGTGTCCCTTCATCTAATATGTTTCTTCCTTGGTATGGACCAGCTGGTCCTTTTCCAATTTGTCTTTACTTCATGGAAGAAAAACAGGCTGCATCCTTGGTTTGGTGCACTCAAAAGTCTACTCGATCCACTGTTCCACCTACTGGAAATAACTCTTTCAAAGATAATTCTGGTCCTTTGCAATGATCTTCTCTTCCCTACAATAATTTGACCCTTTGGGCTCTCTTTTCAGTTGATTGCTTGATTCATGTTGAACCTTGAACCCGTTGAACCACTAAAAGTTCATCGGTTCATTGGTTCATTCTGCTTTTGTTCTATCGCTTCTTGGTTCAATTGCTTCTTCGTTCCTTGGTTGAACCATCCGTTGAACCACTTGTTTGCTGCTTCTCTCTTGACTAAGGCCACCTTTGAACTTTTGAACCTATGAACCATTGAACTTTGAACTCTTTTGGTTCAAAGTTCAATCGATTCATTGGTTTATTCTGTATCTTTCTCAATCATTGCTTCCTTTAGCTTTCTAAGCTTTGGTTGAACCTTTGAAACTTGAACCAGTTGAACCATTCGGTTCAATGGTTCAATCGGTTTATTTCGTTCATTCGGTTCATCCTTTGAAGCCCTTTTTTGTCTAATTCTGTGAAAGTTCCTTTCTATGACTTTGTTCGGCCTTTGGAATGTCCCGAAGGGAAGGTCTCCCTTCAGGCTTTTAAAACTGTTCTTTCTCTGTTGCCAAGTGCCCCCCATAAGGGTATTTGTCCTTCGGGCTTCAACTTCCCCGATGGGTTCTTACTTCTTCGGCGGGCTTTTTTCGTCGGGTAAAAAGCTCGAAAGAATTCCTTCAGACAAAATGTCTGAAGGAAAGTTTCTTGTTACTTGGCCATTCATTCTTTCCTATTTCTTCAGACTTTTCTTCAGGTGAATTCCTTCAAAAAAATAGTCTGAAGGAATTTTGCCTTAACATTTTTCTGAGAAAATCTTCTCGAAAGTATTCTTTCAGCCTCTTGGACTTAGCCATTTCCATCGGACAAAAAGTCTGAAAGAATTGTTCCTTTTGGGCCTTTGAACAAATCCGAAGGAATTTTGACTTTTCTTTGACCTTCGAACCAATGTTGCATGCCCTCCGCAAGAGCACTTTCCTTTTTCACTTTGGGGCAGCTACTTAAACCTGCTGATTGAACCAACTTTGGTTCAACGGTTCAATGGTTCAATTGGCTCATTCTTCGTTATTTGGCTAAGTCTTTTTGATCTTTTGCACCAAGCGTGTTGAACCAAATTGGTCATTGAACCCATTGAACCTTTGAACCAAAGTACTTCAAAGTTTAATGGTTTAAGCCTTTGTTCTTTATCATTTGCCGATTGAAATCTTTTGATTGAACCGAGGCGCCAAACCAATCTTGGAAATGACTAAGTGTTAGAAACTTGTTCTTTTGACTGAACTCACTTGCAGAAGCTTTTTAACCTGTTGAACCTATGAATCCCTTTACAAAAAAAGCTTAAAAATGAGGAATTTGAAAGCTCAAAACAAATTTTGAGAAGGGAAGAGAGAAATTTTGGTCTGTGCAAGGCCAAAATAGTCTGTAGGTTGTCCCAAAAATGAGTGACATTTTTTGGGGACAACATTTATCATCCCTGCAATAGTTGTCTAGTTGAATATATAGCTTAGAAGGAACTTTCTTGAAGGTGCTAATTGAGACTAATTCGTCTATGTATTTCTTTCATTCAAGGTAGAAATTATTAATAAAAGTGCATCATACAACATATATTTTGAAGATCCAAGTTTATATAGTAAAGATCCATAAGTATATGGAATTATTTTTGCCATATCCTTGAAGTACTTATTCAATGAGGTGATAGTAAAGTTAGACCCTCCAAGAACATATGTTAAAAAAAATGTCCATATCCACCTGTACCATGGCCATGTGTGATAATCCGTGCCATTGACAACTCTACTATTTTGTTTGTAATTGCATTATTTTTTGTGACTATCCTTGGCACAAATGTTTTTTGGCATTCTACCTTGTCATGAATGACACTGAGGCATTCTTTAGGGAACTGATCAAACATTCATTTATGTGTGTAATACATTTGTCTTATAGAAAGTATTTGATTTGAGTGCATCATGAATTCTTGATCGATGCACTCTATTTGATCTCTAAATAAGGACCCAGAGCATTTTTTTGAGTTAATAAGATTCATGTTTTTACCTAACAAAGTCATCAAACTTGGCAATGGTCACATCATGAAAATTAGTACTCCACATGTTATTGAATGTTGGTTGGGATATTGGCTCATATTCCATATTTTCTAGTTGTGCATTGATGTGGTGCCTCATAAATTATTGAGAGAAAGATGCTGGAAGATGTTGAATATTTCCTTGTGCACCATCTATATCTACCTGGCATGTGAGTCTCGGAGAAACATCTACAAAATCATCCACTAATTATTCCAAAAAATCTTTAGCTTTCATTGACTTCTTTTGTGGCTTTTGTCGAAACCACCCTACATGAAATGCAATTCATTCCCTATTTTTATGACAATTTTGAATTACAAAAAAGCTACTTATCTTCAATCCATATATTTTAATCTGAGCTTCTAAATAGATCTCAGTACCTTGAAAATCAATGGTATTTTTGTTTTTATCTTTCTTAAATAAAATGGTAGAAAGGGCATCCAAGACATGTTGCCTCTTATCCATTATGGTGGAATCAAACAACTTCATCCTTGATGATTTTAGCATTTCAAATGATAATCCTGACTGAAGACATATTTTGGCACAACATTTCTTAGTATACACCTTTTTAATCTCACTATCTATGTTTGCATCAAATTTTACTTGGCTAAGTTAAGTGATTGGCTGTAATTATTGTCAGCCAGAATAGTTTTAGGCACAAGTTAATTTTTTTGGAGACATCTGCTCTAGAAATTTCATGCAAGGAATGACTTCAGTATCCACTAATTCCTAAAAATTTCCAAGTTATTTCTCCTTTGGTGTCATGTATGGTAAATTGATTTCTCTAATTTCAATTTCCATTATCTTGTTGGAAGGCCATCTAACAATAGATGATTCAGTTACTTCTATGCTAAAAGTTTCACAATGTTGTAGAATGTGTCTTATGGAAATTCCCAATTCATTTTCTGCCATTGGGATTGAACCAAAAATCTCTCCTAGATGTGCAAATTCAATATGACCATAAGCAATTATCTCATCATTTGTAAGAGTTATACATTTGTGTAATAAATTTACCCTTTTTTCAATTAACTCATTTTTAAGACTACAAAATGTGGTTGAATCATAAATATGGCAATGAATGAATCCAATCTATGGTTTTCTTATTGCAATGGATTTATATACATAATTGAACTAAAATTATTTTTTCCTTCTTCCATGCAATCCTCTAAAAAAAATTGTCTATGACGCGTTGCATCATTCTTGTGCTCCATATACTAAAACTATCAATTACATCCTCTAAAGTATCTACAAAAGCTCTTGGAATTAGAAGTGGTAGAGTCAGATCAAAAGCTTTTGTCACATTAACAATTACACATCCAAAAGGTAGTTTCTCATTGTGATATGTCAAATTTGGATTTGTGGATTTCAAAGAGTCAGTATCTGCACTTGAAATTTTGTGTATCCTTCCTTCACCAATGACCTTTCCATTATTTATGAGAGAAACATAGTCTCCACATTTGAAATCCATTGATGTATGGTTTTTTGGCCTAGACATTTGCAAAAGATGTGAGATTCTTAATTATGTTAATTATAAAATTATTTTAGTGTATACCTATATGTAGGAGATAAATCTTTATTTATACCATAACATATGCATGGATATTTTTTAAAACATAAAGATATTAAAAAGGTAATGCATAACACATTTGTTTTAATGACACTACTTAAAAAATTATTCATGGATATATCACATAGGTGATATATATCTCCAAGAAGATGCATTGAAGGTATTACTAAGAGCTTTAACATATCTCTTAGGATATAACTTGAAGGTATTACAAGGACCTTAAAGGTATTTCCTATAGGATACCTTGAAGGTATTACAAAGATAGTCTAGTTATCTCCAATCACCCTCAAGGTATCTCATAGGAGGTGCCTTGAAGTTGTTATAATTCAAGGTATTATAAAGAGGTCTTTGTAATACCTTCAAATTATCTTCTTGGAGATACCTTGAAGTTATTATAAGGACCTATTTATAATACCTTGAATTGTAACACCTTCACGTTACCTCCTATGAGATACCTTGAAGATATTACAAGGACCTATGTGTAATACCTTCAATATATCTCCTAGGTGATATCTTGAAAGTAGTACGAGGACAACTTTTTAATTTCATCAAGGTATATCCTAATATATACCTTGAATGTATTACAAAGATATCATTACGTAGGAGATATGTTGAAGGAGTTATTACAAGGACCTATTTCTAATGCCTTGAATTGTCACACCTTCAAGTTACTTCCTATGAGACACCTTGAAGGTATTATAAAGACCTATGTGTAATACCTTGAACTGTAATACCTTCAATATATCTCCTAGGTGATACCTTGAAATTAGTACGAGGAGAAATTTTTAAAATCACCTAGGTATATCCTAGGAAATACATTGAATTTATTACAAAGATCTTGATACCTAGGAGATACGATGAAAACATTACAAGGATATTCATGGTACTTCAAGGAAAGTACTAGGTGTGAAGTGATGACAATCTCACACCTTTTAGACACTATCCCAAGATACTTTGAAATATACCCTTGTTTACTTACTAAGATTTACCATTAAAGAACACTTTAAACTTGAATAGACCTATATTGATGATTGATAATCCATTACCCACTTTATTTATGCTTTTATAATCTCTTATACTTTTTTTAAGACTGTTCATTGACCATTCTTAAACCTTTGTCCATTTTAAGTCTGCATTTCCACCATGTTAGTCCTCCAAGGCCAATCTATTGAAAATAATAATGAAGGTTCCTTATTCATACCATTTCTTAAGTTTATATGGCTTGAATATCATTAAATAATTTCATGCATGATTTACATTATGGTGTTTACATGCCTGAGTTATACTTAAAGACCATGTTTTAGGGTTCCTTAAGAAGCTTAGAGGATGAGAGCTGATTAAAAATCATTTATAAAATCTAGGACGCTTTTTATCTTTCTAAAAATTGTAATAGAATCTTAATAACATCCTTCAACCTTTCCAAATCTTAATCTAAATTCATGAAACTTGTTACATGTGTTTCAAGTGACTACAATGAATTGTAAATGCACATAAAACATGGTATTGAGGGGTTTCAAGGAGGAAAGCTTCAAATTGAGTACAAATTCAATTCAAGATTGAATGGATCTTATTCATTCATACACAAAAAATATAAAATACACTAATTCAAGTGATATAAGACCATTATTTTCAAGAAACTTATTCTTCAATACACATGGAACCCTGTTCTCAAACTGTAGATAGTCATACTCAATTCTAAAAGCCTTATCTTCATGTTTACCAATCACAATTCATTCAAGAATCATAAAATAAAATTAATAACATTAAATAACATAATCTTACTCATTTAATAATCCATTGATGCAAGATAATATTCTTCATATTGATCTTCACATATACATACATTACAGTCCTATAGATTGTTATGACAACACATAGGCCTTAAGGCCTTATTCTCTCCTCTATACCACTTAATCCTTTTTCTACCTATGTACATCCTCCTTAATTGGATTTTATTAAGTTCATTCAAACTCATATCTTCATTTTAATAGGTCTTTATTTGGTCTTGGTATTGAAATAAACCATAAATATCTCTCTTCACCCTTATCTCTAACACGCTTCTTCCAATGTAGAATGAGATTTTAGGTGAGACTTGAAATAGGATTTAAATTTACAATAGATCAACGTACCTATAACAAATGTAAATAGACCTATTAAGACCATTATCAATGGTTCAAGTCCTTTACAATTTGTCACTATCCCTACAAATCATCATAAGTAGTTCAAATTTTCAAATTCTTCATTTTCAATGGAAGCCCTCATAAGACTATTAGAGACCTTAAATGGAAAATTTGAGGTCCTTATTGACTCTTTAAACACTCCTAAGACCTTACAAGGCTATAAAAAAGTATAAATTGGATATTTACATCATTTAAGTGGAACATATCCTAATGCTCCTGCATCATGAAGGAGCTACCTTGAATGTCCTTATAATATCATCAAGGTATCTCCTAGGTATGAAGGTCCCTATAATACAATAAAGGTATCTCATAGAAGGTATCTCTTTCACAACTAGGAAATAACTTAAAGGTATTACAAGGACATTCATCGTACTTTAAGGTATCTCCTTTAATCTTAGGAGATATCTTGAGGTACCATGAATGTCATTGTAATACCTTCAAAATATATCCTAATTATGAAGTTCATTTGAATACATTAAAGATATCTCCTAGGAGATATCTTTAAGGTAGTACAAAAACCTTCATATCTAGGAGATACCTTGAAGGTATTACAAAACACATCATACATAAAAAAAATAATTTGAAGATATTACAATGAATTTCAAAGAGAGAACTTGAAGGTATTAAATTGAGCTTTAGGGAGATACCTTGAAGTTCCATGTTAAAAATATTATTAGATATTTTGACGGCATTAAAAATACTTTCATAAGTAGGATATATCTTGAGGGTATTACATGGACCTTCATACATAGGATATATTTTGGAGATATTAGAATGACCTTCAAGGAGATACCTTGAAGTTCCTTCTAATACCTTCAAGGTATTTCCTTGAAGGTCCTTATAATACATACAAGGTATCTCATAGGAGATACATTTTAGGTCCTTGAAATACCTTCAATGCATATTCTAGGAGATACATTGAAGTTGGGTATTACAAGGACCTCTAAGGAGATACCTTGAAGTTCATTATAATACCTTCATACCTTCAATGTTTCTCCTCAAAGGTCCTCTATAATACTTTCAAATATGAGATACCTTAGAGTTCCTTGAAATTCCTTTAAGGCATGTAAGAGGAGATACCTTGAAGCTAGTTCCTTGTAATACCTTCAAGGTATCTCCTACGAGACACCTTAATGGTTCCTTTTTATACCTTCAAGGTATTACAAGGATCCTTCAAGGTATCTCCTAGTCCTTGTAATACATTCAAGGTATCTTGTAGGAGATAGCTCAAAGGTTTTCAAAATACCTTCAAGGCATCTTATAGGATATACCTTGAAGCTAGTTCCTTGTAATACCTTCAAGGTACCTATTTCTTATGAGACATCTTAATGGTTCCTTTTTATACCTTAAAAGTATTACAAAGATCCTTTAAGGTATCTTCGAAGAGATACCTTAAAGGTATTATAAAAAAACTTCAAGGTATATCCTAGTCTTTGTAATACATTCAAGGTATCTCATAGGAGATACCTTAACTTTGAAGCTAGTTCCTTTTAATACCTTCAAGGTATCTCCTATGAGACACCTCAATAGTTCCTTTTTATACCTTCAAGGTACTACAAGGATCCTTTAAGGTATCTCCTAAGAGATACCTTAAAGGTATTATAAAAACCTTCAAGGCATCTTCTAGTCCTTGTAATACATTCAAGGTATCTTGTAGGAGATACCTTAAAGGTCCTCGAAATACCTTTAAGGCATCTTATAGGAGATACCTTGAAGATAGTTCTTTGTGATACCTTCAAGGTATCTCCTACTAGACACCTTAGTGGTTCCTTTTTATACCTTCAAGGTATCTCTTATGAGACACCTTAATGGTTCATTTTTATACCTTCAAGTTATTACAAGGATCCTTCAAGGTATCTCCTAAGTATTAAAAAAAACTTCAATGTATCTTCTAGTCCTTGTAATACATTCAAGGTATCTCGTAGGAGATACCTTAACGGTCATTGAAAATACCTTCAAGGCATCTTATAAGAGATACCTTGAAGATAGTTCCTTGTAATACCTTCAAGGTATCTCCTATGAGACACTTTAATGGTTCCTTTTCATACCTTCAAAGTATTACAAATATCCTTCAAGGTTTCTCCTAAGAAATACCTTGAAGGTACTACAAAAACTTTCTTTAGTGATTACTATTTTTGTACTAAATCATCCTAACATATGAGAGGCAATGTTAAATGTTTCCTTACTATTACTTCTGTTGAATCAATTTAGTTTATCAAAGGCAATGTTAAATATACAATAGGGTTGACCTTAAAATTTAACCCCAGCCTGGTGTCCACATCTACTTCCCAAAAAAATCATTTTAGGCTTTAGTATGCATCTTTCATAAAATTTATGGTCTACATAAACTAGATTTCATCTCTATTATTAGTTCAAGGCCATCCTATCTCATCTTCATTGGTTTTTGTTACTACTTTATATAATTGTACATTTTGTCAGTGCATTATCAAAGTTAGATTTTCACATACTAAAGTGTAAAAATTGTCATGTTCTTTAGAGACACCAATTCTATGGCCCCATAGAATGAGTGTCAATGTAGTGGAATTCAGTGCTGGGCAAATTAGGCCTTCATTGCTTGAGCGATCTAGTGTTGGTTATCAATTTAAGGTATACAAATTAGGAATTTTTGCATTATCGATATATACTATTTGTCCTCAGTTCCTTCAGAGCAATTTAGCTATCACAAGTTGGTTAGAGCCAGCCACGAATGCTTGTTCTTAATAACTAGGAATGGGGAGCAAGCCTCAGTTGTAAATATCAATAAAACTTCATTTAGCAAGCAATGATGTTAAATCAGATTAGCAAGTTTGTAATTGTGACCCATTTTGAAAAATAAAGTTTTAAACTAAATGTGTTTATGAATTTGAAGTCTTTTCTTCTCAGAATTTTATTTTAAATCTCCATTAATTGCATATCATACTTATCTTCATGTTTTCCTATTGTAACTCTTTGCTCGAGATTTGTTTAATCAAGTATAAAGAAAAATCACTCAAGGCTTTGTAGGTTATGGGTTCTAGCCCTTTTTTGATTTATTATAATAAAAATTTGCTAAATCAAACAATTATTGAGAAACTAGAAATCAAATAGTAAAATAGGAAAGCTTCCTTAAAAATTCATAGAACTCCTTGAATGCCTTTGTTTTGTCCAATTGAAGATATGGCACCTCTAAGATTTTACTAGCCTAATTACAAGGAGTAAGTTTATAGGGATAAAGCTTTAAATAGTATGTGTATTTAGATTTATTGGCATTAAAGAGTTGACTAACACTTTTACATTTTGCTTGTTGGTGGGTGTTAAACTCATCAAATTCATTTAATCTAAGGGTTTTGACTATTTAGTTTCAGGTGTGAATGATGGCAAGTCATTCAAAAATTCATGAATTTTTAATTATTTTATTTTTTCTGAAGCCAACATACTCCAAATGCTTAAAGAGAGTGTTGTTATATCAAACTTCATAGTAAACATATTTTTTATTTTCTTGATTAATTAGTCTATTAAAAAAACATTGAATTAGGCCAATGGCCTGGCATATGCATTGCATTCAACTCATGCATCAAAATAGAAGCTTGGTGGTAAATAAGATGAAATAACTGTAATGAAATTGAGAATGAAAAAATATATATTAATAGACTCATCACTCTACCAAAGAAAGAAGACCCTTTTAAAATAGAAGAACCTCATCACTAACCCATACTAGACACTTACGATGACATGGACTATAAAAAGTCCATTAAATGTTATAAAATTTTGATAAAAAAATATACAAAGAAACTTCATATCTACTGCTACTAAATATCACCAACTTTTAGATATATTGTAGTTGGAATTCAACATCTCAAACCTGGTAACTGTCCTTATATTTTTTTAATTAAAGAAGCCAACCCATCCTTTTTTCTATTCATATGTCTTCAGGGATCTCTACCTTGGTGGATGATACTTTTGGGTTCTTGATTCCATCCTAATCCATCTCAAGAGTTGTAACATGTCTTCTATGCGAGATACTGTTCCATTCCCTATTGGACTTAGTCATCTGATTGATCAAATTCTTAGTAACAAAGAGGATACACAATACTTTAGTTTCTAGTTCTAATGGCCAAGAGTGACATCATTCTAGCTTGTTACAATGATAAAAATGAGCTGGAAGAAAAAAACCAAGCCATTTCCTATGATTATTATAATATTTTAATTAAATGAAAATTTTAATCAAGGATGATGATTCAATCATTTAAACTACATTTTGTAGGAAGTAAGAAATCAGTGTCATGAGGATCTGGTTGCTGTGACCAAAAAAGGGAAAGTAATATCCAACCATGCAGGCCTACTCATATTATCTCTAGCATAGCTCAGATCACAGTTAGCTAGCACACTATTGATTTTGAGATGTTTACATGCTAGAATTATTATTTTTGGTTCCCCTGAATATAAAGTGATTTGTGTTCTTGCTTTGTTTAGAATGTTGTATTGGGCAAATGTGGGAGTACTCCTAGGAACAAGGAGAAAGCTTCAATTGCAAATATTAGTGAAATTCATTTAGAAAAAATTACATCATATTAGATAAGTAATTTGTAATTATGCCATGTTTTAAAAAGTAGGGTTTTGAACTGTGCATGTTTCTTAATTTAATGTATTTTATTCTTAGTGTTCTATTTCAAATTTCTATTAATTACATAACATACTTATCATCACATTTTCCTATTGCAACTCTTTGCTTGAGTCTTTTTCAATCAAGTATGAAGGAAAAGCACTCAATTAATTATAGGTTATGTCTTTTAGCCTTTTTTTATTCATTAGAATAAAGATTTTCCAAAGCAAACAATGATTGGGAAAACAAAATTCAAATTATAAAATAGGAATGCTTCCTTTAAAATTAAAATAATTCACTAAAAGCCTTTGTATCAACCAATTAAAGGTATGACACCTCCAAAATTGAAGCACAAAAGGATCCCTTTATCTGGTACTATGTAAAAGGTGAAGTTTCAATTTTAGGGTACAGTTAAATTTCTACCATAACTATAGTGAAGCAATTTTCCAAATATATATCTATTAGTAAATATCTCTCTCCAATTTATGTCCTAGCCCTTATTATTTGAACACATTTTCAAATGCAGTATGGTAAAAATCAAGCCAAAACACCATGCAAGAAAAAAAAAGTGGTCAAGTAGCAATGGGCTATCTTTGAGAAAAGTCAATTTCAACATTTTGAACACATGCTCTTAGTGCTTTTCAACAAGAACTCTGTAACATTAACAGTAGAAAGATCATAAATATATTGTTTGGGGTTGGACTTCTTTGACTCTCAACTATAATTAATATTTATGAGAGGTGATTTTATTCGTAACCAGACTCAATGGAAAATTCTAGTTGAAAGAGAGAAAATTTGTCTCTCAGCTGAAAAAACAGTTAACTGGGGTATTTTTTTAAGGCTTTTTACCTTGATAGCATTCTCAATTTTGAGGTTTGTGTAAATTCACCTTATACAGCTAAAATTCTTGAGTGTTCTTTTTTCTTTCTTCTTTTTCATCTTTCATTTAGTATTTCAAATGTAACATATTGTTAGAGTTGCCAGCACAAAATTTAGATCTGTAGCTATAGCAGGATCCCTTTCTCTTAATGCTTCCAAAATAATTTTGGTAATGAAATACTTTTTAGTTTTAACTAATTTTAGGAGCAAAAGCCTTGTGAATGGAATTTTATTCATCCATGAATGCTATATAAATTTTGTTCCATAAACATGTTCTTCTAGTTCAATTAAATATATGCCTTCCATGTTCAATGGTGACAAGATTCAACCATAAAAGTTTCCATGGTGGTGAGGAAATCAAGTTCTCATGGCGAGACATTGTAAATAAGGTTTTTTTTTCCATACTTGAAAAACTTATACAAAGTTATTCCCATGAGTGATAGAGGATTCATACCCATGTTTAATATTGAATTGTAGTCTAAGTTACCAAGTTCAGAAAAATTCAAAATCTAAAATTCTGGAAAAAGTTTGAAAAAATTTGATCTGGAATATATACAGATATATCTATAAGCATAGTTTTATAAATATGCAAAATTGACAAATAAAATGAAAAATATTATTAAAATAATATAAAATGTTAATATTATATCATATTTATGGTTTATGGGCCTTTTTTTGCATAGAAAACCTTAAAAAATAAAAAAAAATAAAAAAAATAGGGCTGACACAAATAAAGTTATCTAGACCAGTGAAAGAATCTCCAGCCAAATTTGGTAACTATGATGGTGTTTATACAACTTGTGGGTTGACAGAAGGTTGATTAAGTAAATGTAATCAATTTTTTTTTGTAAACCATATCAAAAGCAACATGTGAATTTTTATTAAACATTAGTTGTTTCAGATTTGAATCAATCACTAAATCCTTGTCAGAGTTAGAACTCTCAAATTCATAAGCTTGCTTCACCCCTCATAAACTATTCCCATTCAGGTTAGTTCCCATTGATGGATTTGGTTCTGGTCCTCTTTTTATCTCAGTAGGGATAAATGCCTCAGCCTGGATATCCATGTCTTAATCTTCATTCCTTTCTAGTTCTATTGTATGTTGACCTTCCTCACCTTGAACATCCTCTTCATCCCCTTCCTCTTGCACCAAAAAACTCCATTTTTTGGAAGTTGTGTTCACCCCTTTTTTCTTGGGAGGATGGGCTCATGCTTACGGGTAGGTAGCTTGTAGATGTCCTGACAATTTATAATTTCTACATCAAAAAGTTGTATTTTCATAATCCAATAGTTGAATGTGTTGTTCCTTTCCATAAATGATAATGATCTTATCCGATAAGCCCTTGCTAAGATCTATTTGCACACAAATGTGAGAATAAGTAAACAACCCAACAAATATTCATTTGGTATCACTTTTGATATATGTGCCCAATGAATTTCCCATCACTGCAAAATCAAAAGCAAAGTGTATTGGTAGATTGGGTAGCTGCACCCAAACTGGGACTTTGCTAACTGAGAAATAATTTGGATCAAATTTTGGAAACCATGGAGTGGTGAAGAGCCCTGTATTTCCCCAAAACCAAGAACCTTATGTTAATATTTTCTAATAGTCTTCCTCTATAGCAAATTGTACAATGAAAAAACCTTTGAAGCATAACATGATCTAACAATGATTTGTCCATGTAGAATGTACCCATTGATATAGTGAGATTGTGGATGGCCAAAAACCATTGATTCTGTAGATAATTACAAGTTTTTAACTATGTTCGATATTATAACACATATTCATTAGTCATATGAACTGTTGGCCCCTCTTCAACATGATCCACTACATAGGCTTTGGGTATAAAAGAGGGCTTTAATACACTTAGTTTGTTGATTGATGTGCTTTTTAGCACTTTATTAAATGATATGGGTTTGGATGAAGAAGACGTCCTTGAGTCAATCACTCCTCCATGCAGTTAAGCATCAAATAAAGAGTCAAATTTTTGCCAATTTTATAACTCATCAGAGGATAATGATCCTCAAGTTATTTGCCCTAAAAAATGAGGTGTAAGTGGTCATTAAATTTAATCAATGATGTGGAACCAATTTTTGTTTCATTTCTATCAGTCATTGGACATCAAATTTTTAGTGGTATAGTTAAATATTTATTTAGTTCTATTTTATTAGTCCCAAAGGGCTATCTAATGCCTTTGCAGAGATTTAAACCATGATTTTTCTTTTTTATCCTTCCAATTACATGTTCTTGATTTGCGTCCATGGAGAATGCCTAAAGTTTATAGAAAGTTATTAACAGGGTTTTTAACACAGAGTAAAAAATAGTATTTGTAGTATTGTGATTTATCTAAAGAATTACATGTTATGAAACATCTCACATATCCCCAATCATAGTAACCATTCTCTTCTAGCACCATGCATAGCTATTTATTTTTGGTTAATGGGTGTTCCATGCAACAAATGCTAGACTTGTGTGGATGGAAAGGGCAGTGGCATTTCAGTGCATTTCAAATGGTAGTGTTGGGATGCTACTTCCAGATATATGTAGAGAGGAGAGAACAATAGGTCTGCTATGATTATAATGTCTATGCCATGTAGGGCTTGCTGGATCAAATATGGTATGGGTTCCTTAAATACCAAGTTGTTTAACATCTCTATTTTGCTTGACCATCATCTACTCTATTTTCATACCTCACAATTATTTTGGGGTTGGTTTTGTGTTAGGGTTTATTTTGCTCTTGCCTTGTATTCATGATTTATTTTGAGAAATTTTTGTTAGGCCTATTGCTTAATGCTATGGATGTGTTTAAAAAATCTTTACGTTTATATCAACGCTTTTTGAGGATTTCTCTCACAATCTTCTGATCACAAGCTGAAGATATCTATCCTGCCATTAATGGATAAAGAATTTTGCATACCATTGTCAGACAATATATCTTCAGGGTTCCCGCCATATTTATTATATATATATATATATATATATATATATATATATATATATATCAGTTTTTATAACATATATTAATGATGAAAGTGTTGAAGCTATAAAATATATTTTATATAACAATAATTACAAGTATTTCTTTTTTTTAATTGTATAAAACATTAATTATAAAGCTAAAGTTCTTATAAATGATATGGAAGAGGTAATTCTCTCAATCTTTTAAAAATATTTTATATAATAGTTGTGATGTAAAAAAATTTTCATATCTACTACAATAACAACAAAAACATACAAATAAATAGTAAAGAATATATAACATATGTATATTAATATATAATATAAATAATTATATTATAATGTAATACAATATAATATATTATAATATAATAATGTGATTCTTATAGTATATTATAATATTATTTAATACAATATAATATTACTATATTATATAATTAATAAATATATAATTAATTATTATTTTGCATTTAATAATATAAAATTTAGATATTAAAAAAAAGTATTTCCAATTTTTACTTCTAAATATTTTATAAATAAAAATATATATTTTTAAATAAAAATAAAATCAAAATCCTACTATTTTATTTACAACTTAAGATTATTTTAGTAACATACAATTATTGAAGTAATTTTTAAAATGAAAAATAATGCAGTATAGATCAGGATTCTCAAACCATTTCAGAAATAAATGTTTGCCTATTGGAAAAGAAATAATCCATTATATCTGTGCAAAATGCATAAAAAATAGAACCAAACAGCTAAAAGTATTATGCATAACTTTACAACTGGAACACTTTGAAGAAAAGGCCCACAAGAGATTGCTTTGCAAGGGATGACCATCATAGGGATAAATATTATGTGGTGTTAAACCCCTAGACCTGCCATCCTCCTCAAAATGACTATTATTAGTATTACTATTACAACTAACCCCTCCAGTGGCCATGAAATGTGGATGATCCTCCATGTTGAAAAACTAGTATTTATGAATTAGCGAAGCATAAGAAGGTTCCAATTGAGCCACAGGTTTAGTGCTTAAAATGCTTCTCCCATGATTCGAACAAGCAACTTGATGCAAAACAAACATATTTCTATTGGATGAACATGCAGACAACTATTTAGATTGATGATGATGATGCTTCCTAAGAAAAGAATATTCCCTAGGTAGCCTATTGTATCCATAGGGTTCAAACCTCTTGAAGCAACATTAACGGTGTTGCCATATCAAGTTCTATTCTTTTATTTTCTTTAACTCAGCCCAAGAGCAACACCACCACCATTCTTTTTATCTCAGCTATTTCAACTCAATTAGAATCACAATCCATTTCAGTTAAGGATTTCAACAGACTCAAAAATCCCTTTCATGCTTTCAACAAACTACAAATATGCATTTATCTCCATGTCTGGACATAACATATATATAATGGGTATGTACTATGGTCATGTTTCTTCTGGGAGTGATGAGACGAATTGAGATGAAATCTGGGTGGGTGCCATAGAGAACTATAGGGTGCCATTTATGGATAGGGCCCTCTCCCCTAGCATTTTAGACTAGCCATTATAATCTCGATAGTATTGGGAATCCCCCATGTTGCAAACTTCTCCCACTAATTATACCATGTCCCAAAAACTCCTTTATTTATCATTATATTTTATAAAATAGATATTTAATTTGTTGTATAAATGTTTTAATTCATATTCCAATGTTCACATCATTCAAATAATTTTAATTCATAAAGGTTTTAATTCATATTCTTGTTTGTATTATAATATTTTTATATATTAAAATAATGATTATTCCAATGATTCTCTGAAGTAACCAAAGATGTTGGGACAAGACATATCTAGGATAATAATATATTAACACCAAGAACAATTACATTATGCTTAAGAACATACAAAAATAATATACTCAGACCCCATGAAGAAAGGGCAAGGCCATACAAATCATGCAAATGGTGAAATATTTCAAGGTAAAATAATCAACAATGATGAGGGGCGATAATAAGGTTTTCCAATACTATTATATACTATGGGGTCCATATCAAACATCAGATCTAGATTCAAGGCATCTTTATGAATTATATGACTGTCACTCATTACAAAGGGGTATGTAACTTGCAAGGTAGAAAAATATTTAAGTAGGGGAAACAACATTGGTGTATTATGTGTTAGTTATAAATTTGTAGGGTGGTCATGACATTTAGGTAAAGAGGATTATGATTCTAGTTCGATGTGTTGTAGTTTGCACACCACACAAATTGGGTTGGAATTTTGATTAAAATTGAAGGTAGAAAGGTATGATGAACAATAAATCAAAGAGAATGTAACTTTCATTAAAGGGGTATTGTTGACTGGAGAGCTTCAAGATATTCCTTACACCCTTCCCTATAGATCCATTCCCTTTATTTCATGGGCATCCATAAAATATAACCTACTGCCTATCATTTTCTTCCTCCCCATCATTTATTAAAATATTTATTATTCCACAAATCTTTATCCCAATAATACAAACCAATTTTTGATATATGGGATATGGAGCCTTATCACAATCAAATCAATGTCATGTTGTCCTCATAGAACCTTCACAATAGTAAATGTCCAATCAAATAACCTGACACATTAAAATCTATGTACCCCTTTCTAATGGATGCAAGTCATGTAAGTAATTATGGGGGTAGACCGATTGGAATCTCAATCACCCTACAATGATAAATTATTCTATGATTTCTTCCATTCTTCTTGAAAAGAGATACCATTTTTGTAAGCTTCATTTGTGTTTTATAAACGCGTAGCTACAATTGATCATTATGTGTGCATGGTTAACATTCTAAGATATTAACTTCTAATGCTATAAAACACTTCCAAGAATATTGATGACTCAAAAAGTGCAATGACTACTCCCACATTAGATGTGGACATGGATATAGCTGAGCATACTAATCCAAAAAGTTAAACAATTTGATGGTATCGTTGAATATGGGGTTCGATGACATGGAGGCAAAATAATTTACAACATAAATGCACATAATTGTAAACCAATTACACACCTTCCTACTTTTTACTTATCTAAATCAAAGTGTGTAGATTTGATAGTTAATTTTAGAACTCCTCAATGTATTCATTTAGTAATTTATCTTTATGTTTTGAATTTATTTTGATAGAATCATAATGTAGTCTAATGGCATAAATTTACCATTTAGATTATCTCTAATTTTACACCCCTTTGTAATATTTTCTTTTCCTCTTCTGCATCTTTTGATTTACATTCTATCCACTATAAATGTGCATGCCCTTAGAGCTTTATCTAAGATACATTCACTCTTTTGGGCTCTTCAACCCCATCATTTACAAAAAAATTCCATTCCATTTAACCAATCAATAAGGTAATTTAAGTTTAGATAACTACTAAAATAAGGCACTACCATTTATACTCTCTTGGCTATTCTTCATATAGCTTCCATCAACCTATCTCCATCTTCTCTATCTTCATTAGCTAGTACATATCCTCTTGATTCAACTCTTTATTGTTCTTCCTCTTCACTCTCATCACAAACATGTGCAAAACCTATTCTTCTATCAATATCATTTGCATTCATATTTATTTTCATATTCTTCACTGCATCTAACACTTCACTAATCTTCTCAACCACAATTGAAAATTTATTCATTATTGTACAAACCACTCTTTTAAATCTCCTTGTATCCATTTTGATAATTTCAAGAACTCTAAAATAATGCTTTAACCTCACACACAACACAAACTCAAACAGACTTCTTATAGTCATATATTATATCATACATTCATATAACTTATTATAGGTTGTGCATTTTAACACTAGACAATATACCACACATATATTATATCTGTGTATATGTAATATGAACTAGAGTAGAGACTATGGGCATTAAATAGAATTTTGTTTTTATAACCAAGGGCTAGGTTCTATATGTGATTTGATGGTAGAGGTGCCGGCGATAATGGAAGTCTAATGGGTGGAAAAATGGGAAAAAAGAATAAATTGAATGATAGGATGATAGCCTATTTTTCATGTGGCATATGGATGTTCATCATTGTTATGCCATATAATTCATGTGATTCTTTTCTTGTTTTGCCCCATCTCTCTAATATAATGATGGGGGACAAAGAGAATTAAGAATGAAACGAACAAAGTTAACTTAGCTACTCATCACATTATTTGATTTGATATGATAACTCACTCAAAACTCATGATTGATAACAATATCTCACCTTTCATTCACAAAGTGTTAAGTAAGAATAATTGTATTCTAATTATCTCACCTTTCAAGCTAATTGTATAAAGGGATGTTAGTTTAATTATTTACTTATTAATATTTAATTAATTATGGAACTTTAATTTTTATATTATGAGAAAAAGACAAGTTTGAAAAGAAAACATATAATAACGAGGGTGTTTATGGCATTGGATCGAGCAATATATTCATAACTCTTGCTTATCTTCTCTCCCAATTTTGGGGCTACACAAGTTTTAGTATTATCACTAAAAAATTAGGGCAATGACTCTTGGATTATAATTGTTGTTCTGATGTAAAAAATTGCTTTGTTCTTCCCTTAAAAGGGATTCTCCTTTGTTACAAAAGGGATAAATAAGATTTATAAGTTTTATTATTTTATTGCTATCATAAAAACTCTTTTTTTATAGTGTTTTCATGGCCTATTTTAGACTTGGAATCCCAAAACATATAAGATAAATAAAAAGTGTAACCGAGTCTCCAAATATAGCATGGCTAAGTTGGTATAATCTCAGAATGGGATGCATGAGGTCTTTGGTTTGAGTCTCCATTGCCATATTTCCTTTTGGATAAGCTCAAGAACCTCATATTCCTTTGTTTCCCACATTTTTCCTTTTGAAAAATTTTAATGCCTTCTTTGAAGAAATAATCCCACATTGATGGGAATGCATACAAGCCTAGGATTTAAGTAGCTTTTTCTATCTCTTAATAACCGAACATGAGACCATCTTCGACTTGGCCTTGATCATATGCATTATCCAAGCTTTTGGTACATGAGGTGAGTTAGTTTAAGCTTCTGTTATGTTTGGATGTTTGTTACTTGGTAATTTTTAGGCCCTCCATTTGGTTTAAATGCTTGGCTTTTATAAACATATAGGGATTTAGTCCCACATGGATGGTGGGAAGTTATATAAATATTTAATACATAATTTTACTTGTTTGGTGGAGGGAAGAAAGGTAATGGGGTATCCTTACTCACAAAAAGGGGACCCCATCAATTGAAGGCCCCCCAATCTATAAATAACATGGGCCCCACATACAAGTACACTTATTGAAGACTAGAGGTGAAAATAAACCCACATGTCAAGATCTAATTGGGCCACTTGGCTGGTCATAAAATTCCCATTACTATTGGCATCATAGTTGTACCTACATTTTTTAATTTTCCCCCTTTTCGCTAAAACTTCAAGGAGCCATGACATGTTTTCTTTTATTGCCTTCTGACTTAAAGAAATTTTTGTGATCTGCCTTTGACAATAATGAACTATGTTGGCCTTCCTCTATGTTTAATCTATTTTGACTTATAAAAACTCCATTGATCCTTCCCAGGTACATATTGGACCTAGATATGTGTATGCCCAGAGTTTTGGGTCCTAAACTCGGGGTGCCTAGAGTAGATGCTTGATGATGGAAATAGGTTGGGAGGCAAGTCCTTCTTTGTTATTTTGTTGTTACAATGGGGTGAGGAAGAAAACATTGGATAATTTGAAGTTTGGCACACATTTTATGATATTTTATTATGGCCGAGTTAGATCCATGAACAATATATTAATCAACTTAAAAGATCTTTCAATTGTCATAAAAAATGCAATTCAATCTACCTAGATCTAGTTATTTAGGGATGTTCTTTTAAGTATAGACAAGTTGATATAGAACTTGTAATGGAATACCTTCTTGGAAATATTAATTGATATGTTTAATTTTATTAAGCCCAATATTATAACTATTGATTAATACATAAATAAAATACATGTTTTGGAGTATAAAAGATGATATCTTAGTTCTCGAGTAGACATTATGTCTATATAGATAGAATTTTCAATATTATCATGTTATCAATAAACTATCTAATTTATGAGAATGTTATAGTATTATATGACCTTAAATAATATTTGGTTAAGACTGTTATTCATTTAGCTTCTAACTGGTTATATTCATATTTGAAATAAAAAAATTTGGAAACAGGGAGGGTAAGATCAATTCATCTTAATTTTTTTTTTTAAATTTATCTTTTGCCATCAAATTTTCTTTTCCCTATGAAATTGAACAATAGGAATAAAAATAACAAAATAATGAGTTATGATAGGCACTCCTTTTATATTTAGTTTTATCATGTCAGTACCAAGATAGTAGGGCAAGAAATGACCTACTGTGTCTCAAAAAGTCATTGCCTAATACATATATGAGATAAAATAATTCAAAAAATTCCTTTCTATTTGCATTCCTACACTTTGTATTTAACAAGCACCATAAAATATGAGCTGGTATTGTTGCAAAGTTTTCATTGATGTCATGTGTCTATACACTATCATTAATGTAAAAGGAAGCAAAAGAAGGTGGCCATGGTGTATAGGAGTCTACAAATGATTGATGAAGGATGATGTCATCAAGTGACAAGAAGGCTTTGAGCATGGAATGTATATTCTGGTGCAAGAAGGAGCATGATGGCTCCAAGAGGTGAATATACAAAGGCATAAGAGGATGACTGAGGTCATTTGAACATGTATTTAAGACATGGAACTACTCAGGTATGTTTCATAGTATGACTCCAAGAGGTAGAGAACCTAGTAGGTCTATGTGATTAGACTAGAGGCATCACAATGGTAATATAGATATGTATGAGCAAATCAATGGTAAATTATGATTAGAGGATGATGGACATCTTGTTAACATGGTAATAAGGTTCAAAGAGCATCTACAGTGGTAGAAAGATCAAGGTTGAGTTCTAGTCCTTTCATGAGAGACCTAATATGAACAAATAGGCTTGGTAGCTTGTTAAGATGAGCAATGTATGACTTGTATGAAAAAGTTTGACAACTTGTGATCACAGTATGGAGGTATTTGACATGTTGATTATTTATTAAAAATAATACAATAGGTTTCCAAGTGCTTTCAAGATTCAAGTATGACTATTGGTTCTAGACCTAACATGCATATAGGCCTAGTGAGGTCCAAAAAGAGGGTCAAGTTTAGTTCTCAAGTTGATAAAGTCCATGTGAGCATAGAATGAGAGTTGACAGGTTGATTCAAGCATGATGACCAAGTTTGAGTTCATGGATTGAATGTGAAGGCAAAAAATCACATTAAAAAGTACCCTATGCATGCAAATTGAAGGTTTTCAAGCTTGAGAAGGAATTTGAGATGTTCATTAGAATGCATAGACTTTGAATGATGACCTAAGTCTTTTGGGAGAGATGGCACATGGTCCTAAGAAGGTTTTTTGAGCATTTGGAAGTGGTTTTAGGTGTAGGGCTTTATGAACATAAGTTAAATATTAACAACAGGAGTTTTAAGATTATTAGAGTTCAAGGTATCTGAGTTAGTGTTTGGTTACCTATGGGGTTGGAACCTCCTTGCAAGTTGGAGCTTGTAAAAGACTAGTTGGGTGGGTGGTCAACTAGGTAGGGGTTGGAGCTCCTTTTGAAGTTAGTGCTTCACTAAAATTTGGATTTTGACATTATAGGATAGTAGTCCATGTGTATGGTTCAATGGGTTTTATCCCCCAAGAGGGTTTCCCACATATCTCTTATTTTATGTTGTATGATTGTGTAGTTATTTGCTTATGCATTGATCTCTTATGTGAATGTATGATTCATGGAATGATAAATGGAATTGAATATACATTTTTATGTAATTGATTCACCCCCCCCTCTCAGTAGCTACTTCCAATAGGTATACCAATAATTATTTCCATCCAATCATTAACCTGTAGTACATCCTTGATAAATTTCCATTATAGTTGGGATTTATGTTAGATGAATTTCCATTATAGTTGAGATTTATGTTATAGTTAATATTATGCCATGCCCTATGATATAAGGTTATTGTGAGATATTTATCTCATCCTTGCTTGGTTGCCTTTGCATGCATGTGTGAGTTAATGAATCTACTTTATAGTCTTAACTAGGGCATAGAAAAGGGCTAACATGATTGATATTTGTTTGATGTAGAATGTTTAGCCACTTTTGGTTGCATGGTGTTTTACTATGAACTATAGTAATATTAATAATCACCTTTGATAAATGGTAAGTGTAGACACCTAAAATTGGCCACCAATAACCCCCAATCAGGCTTTTGGCCAATTTCCACCCAAAACATATAATTTGGTCTAAAAACACTAAAACATGCTAAATGATGTGAAACTGACGTATTCAAGTGCTTATTTTTTCCAGGGTATCCCTAAATGGGGCAATGCAATTTATGGACTAGCTAAATTTGATCAATTCATTTTGAGTCAAAATGCCAAATTTGCACCTGTATGCTCTGAATTGATCTTTCCTATCAAACATTTTGCACAAGATGCATGACTTTGTTATTCATTGTTGGCAACATCCTAAATGGGAATACACATCCAAATCATTTAACGTGGACTTCCAATTCTAATCCAGTCAAATTTAGGACCAATAACAGGGCATTCTGATCAATTTGGATAATTTGTGCACAAAGTGCTTAATCATGCTTAAGAGCTAATTAACCCAAATAAAAACATAATTAATAATTCCATGGAAACTTGTTGAATACTTATTTTTGGAATTGAATATTGAATATCTACATCATCAAGTGACCTCATTTCTTGGGAAGACATCTCTAGGCCATAAATGCCACAAATATCAGGATTCATGCCTCCCATGCCTCATCAATGTCATCCATGATGCCCTCCATGCCTCTTAATTTCCCCTTCTTCCAATGTCATGATGAGGATAATTACAAACTTAATCACAAAAATTGAATTAATGCTCAACCACACATCTCAATCTTGAGATGGATGGTTGAGGTTGATTCTAATCAAATCCAAAAATCTATAAATAGGAGGCCTCACAACATCATTTCTAAGTTTTTTCGATGCAAAGTTATAATAACAAATTGGTTCCCAAAAGCTTCAAGCAATTAGTGTTACCATGCCAAATTGATTCCAAGCCAAGCCAAGCCAAGCCACAAGCCAAAGGTGCCAAGGAGAGATGAAGGTAGCCAAACTTCCATTACCAAGGACTTCATGAGCACAAGCCGAGCAAGCCACCACTACAAAGGCATTTGGAGCATCTAAGGAAGGTGAAGAAATTATTATGTTTTATTCATTACTTTTTAGTTGTGTTTGTCATTTGTTTTTGTTAACTAAGATCTCCCTAGTGTCTAGGCTTAGAGATTTTATGCTATTAGTGTGTTTATTTCATTTTGTTTTCATTTTATAACTAATATCATACTAACCATCCTCTCTTGAGTCAAATTACTAGATCACATAATGGCATGCTTGGTGGGACTAGATGCATCCTACACCTGAAGGAGATCCTTTTTCAACTTTAAAATATTTATTTGAGCCTTTAAAACCCTTGTAAATTGAGTTTCTAACTTTCTTTTCCAATTTTTGGTTGTCATGGTTTTTACACAGTGACCAATGTCGGTAGGAAATACTGACATCGGTTATTGACTTAACCGATGTCAGTCATCAGAACCAACATCAGCCAAATCTTGACTAGCCAAAAATTGATGTCAATTCAAAGTTCATGGTTTCAAACTCAAAATAGCTTCAAAACTAATGGACATGCTAACAATTTTGCTATAGGACCAAGCTTGATATTTGCTCAAAACATGTTTAAATCACCTTTTGCATGCTAAAAAATTAATTAGGAACCTTGTTTTTGGTATTTAACAAAGAATTTAGATGTTTTGGTGAACGTTTTCTAAGTTTACAACTAAGACCAAGGGGTCAAATGAACACCACCAAATCTTTCCTTTTGGGTATAAAATTGAACACACTTATCAATATTTATTTGCAATAGTTGTTTAGTTAGATTTTTTTTTGAAAAAAAGAGGAATGTTACATGTATGCTCTTCTATTTGTCCCCTATAGGGAACCCTTGGAATCAAAAGTGCCATTCCTATTGAAAGTAGCCTAGTCTAAGGCTTAGAAAGAAAGTCGTCTAAAGCACTCCCCAAAAACTTGTCAAAGTTTGGGTGATCTTGAAAATGACCCTAAAGTCTTTCTACTTTCATGCTTTATTTATTTTTATGCATCTTGGCTTGCGAGGGGGACTTCATTACCTCCCACAAGTTCTTTAGGGATGCTTTGACCTGAGGTCTTATCTCCCAACATTGACTTCATTTGACTCATTTAGAGTTGCACATAGGATGTAGTGGCACTTTGGATATTGCACTACACTAAGTGAATAGAAGGATGTAGTGGTTACAAAAAGGACTAGACCTTTTTACAATAAGCCAAGTGATATGTACCTAAAATCCATGCTTTTATTTTGCATTATTTGGCATGAAAGTCAATGTGCAATTGATTCCCCTAGATCGTTTAAAAACTTGTTAGATTTTAGATAAATCCCCACTTGTTGTAGAAGTATTGTTGGTGCAAGGTGCACCTCAAAGTTCATGTCACAATATTGTCATTTGAGAGAGGGGGGGTGTAAAAACCTTACTATATAATGTGCATTTACTTTTGGATGAACACTTAAAATCCTCTCAAATGATGTATATTGACAAATTCTAATAATACCAAACAACCTTGTCAGTTTAGGATCTAAGGGTGATTAGTTAGTTGGTCTTATCCTAGATTAAAGTCTTGTTTAGAGTTAAAACTTAGTGTAAACAAACAATCTAAAACTAAACACATAGTCCAAATTTTCTTTTGAACAAAGAGGCATTATGCTTCCTGCATGAGATCATCAATTTTACCTTGTTCAAAGGTTCATCAAAAGCTTGAGAGTCATATCATCTACTTTGGTGCAGTTATAATACCCAATAGAGTCTAGACCTTTACCAAAGTTGTTTAAGTCCTTCAATTATAATCTAAATTTGAAATTACACCTTTACAAGTTCATAGGGTTGATGTGTTAAGTGGGTTTGCCATTTGCACTAAACTTGAGGGAACTTAGGTTTAATTTCCAACTTGGGTTGGAGGCCATTTAAAGACTCATAATCATTATAATCATTTGATAGACTTAAGCCATTTTGTGCTAAAACACTTGCACTTTAAATCTATGTACCCTAACATTTTTGAGTCAAGAAAGGTATTGTTATGCTGCCAAAATTATAGGAAAACATCTTTGCCGTATAATTTTTTGGAAGCAAACCTTTTCATCACACCTTTTTGGGTAGTATAGTGTCGTTATGCTACCCAAAACATTTTGAATATTGTTTCATAGACCTTCTTGCATAGAGTTTCAAATTTGTTCCTACATTTTCAGACCAATCCAAGTGTACTTTCGATCCTTTGTATAAAACACAGTTATATTGATCACCTTTGGCTAGCTTGTTTGTCAAACAAAACCAAGTTTTATACCATTTTTTATGAGAAAGTAAACTATTGCTAAAGTGCCTTTTGTTTCATACCTTATACCTAGTTGATCAAGTTCATGACCAAGAATAAAATGCCTAGTGTTTGTTAGAAGTGTTTCATATCCGTTAGATTAAAACTTTCATCTATTTTTCAAAGTCTAGCTTTTGACATCGTTTCATCAAGAGTCCTAACACATGCCTTGTTTGAGCCTAGCTTTCAATGCCACATTAGGCCAAAAGACCTAGAAACTTTTAATTTCCTAGATTAGACTAATTTGAAACACTTTGACCTTAGAGTTTGGCATTTTGATTTTAGGTCCATTTACTTGCTCATCTTTGTGTGAATAGTAAAATGTTAGATACTTCACGCTAGCTTGTTTCCTCACAAATCTTTGCATAAAACCTTTTGATCCTTTTGACAAATCTAGACTAGGTTAGGACATCATCTATTTTAGACATTGTCCTTTTTAGAATTTGTATACATTTTTGACCTTTTATCACAAAAGCATTGACTATGGATGCCAACATGTATTCCTACACTCGTAGTGGACTCATGTACAATCCAGGGATTAGTAATGTAATTCTGCAAGAAGAAATGGTGCAAGAACCCTATGTGGATAATATTGTTTATGAGATGGAGTCTTATCCCTCTTATAGTACTCAATCAGGGGCATAAAGCCAAGATCTATTAGCTAATTATTTGGTTAACACACCACCTTATTCAAAGTAGGACCAATAAAAATTCATGCAATACCTAACTACAATACCCATAGTGGATGAGCCAGTTCTTCAACAATCATATTCTACTAATACAGCTTCCTCGTATGATCCATTTTTGTTAGAGCGGCATTTATTAGAGAATAAAGACAATATTTTGGTTAGAGCCATCGAGGTAGGGGCCAAGGTTCCAACAGACTTCCCCCATGAAAATTTACCAAGTCTAGTAAGAGTGCACCACAATATCATTTATGATCAACAGGCTTCTTCTAGCAATCCTATGGCTCTATTCCAAACAACGTACCAAGATCCTAATATATCTAATCGAGGCAAAAATATCATATAAGAACACTTTAACCAAATGCAAATAGCATACCAAACCTACCTAAATTTAACATGTGATTTTAATCATATGAACATGGTGAGTAAGCCTCTTATTGACCTAGTTCCTTCAATAGGCGTGTTGATAAAGTTAACTAGACAAGAGAATCTGAGTTCTGACCCATTTATACAAACTGATTCGATAGATAATCTAATACATATGCCAGTTATTGAAGAAGTGTCTTCAGCCTCTACACTGTATAGTGGACCAAACATAGTGAATAATGTGTAATCTCAATCAAAGTGGTAATAATGTACAAATAACTAGCCAACAACATGTGCCTATAGTTAATCCCATGAGTAGATCATCATACCAAAGAATAGGAGTTTCTACACCCTAACCTCAACCAACTGCTTCCTCAAGTGTACAACCTATGGGATTAGGTAATCAAACAATGGCTAATATCATGCCTCAATGATAAAATGTGATGAATCCTACTCCTCCTTAATAGGTAACGAGTAGTATTCCACAACAATAGACACAATCTAGTGCATCAATGCAACAAAGAATGAATACATTGCCACCTTAATCAGGGGCAATAAATGTTCCACCTCATTAGGTAATGATGAACATACCTCTAAAGTCATAAACTAATATGCCAATTCAAAACCAAGAAGTGAATAGTCAACAACATGCAAATATTGGTCAACAACAGATGCCAAATTTGAAACCTACTTTTACTTCCTCACAAGGATTCTTGCAACAAGGAAGTCCCCATGTTTCTCAGGTACCTACTAGACAAACATTGGTTCAAAATGTGCCATAAATCCAAAGATAAGGTCTTGGTTTATAAGTTCCCACTCAATAGCAGGGTTTGATTAGTCGATAGCATGTCCCTTTTCAACCATAATAGGCACAATATAATTATATCTCTCCATCCTAACCACAAAATCCCCCAGGTCAAACCTTTATCGCTAACTTGAACTAGAATATCTTACAACCAAATGTGCAATTCCATGTACATCCTAATCCACGTATGCATATTCTTAGTCCATTCCCCAACCAAGCCAATATACCTCAATAGGTGTATCCATCATACCTTGGTCAAAGTGTCCCACTTGTGACCCCTCAGCCATTTAACCAAACCAAAATTCTCCCTCAAACCAATATTCCATCTAGTTTCCTATCCCAAGAATTGCAACAGATGAAGGATGTAATTATTGCCATTCAGACTGGGAAGTAGACCAAAAAGTTCAAATTGGATTACATATATTCCTATCGATTCAACATAGATTATTTATAGATACTATTTCCTCTAGGATATGAACCACTAAAATTTGATAAATACAAAGGGAAAGGTGACCCTAAGGCTCACTTGACCAAATTTTTTGTTGCATGTTAAGTGGTGGCATATAATGACATATACCTTTTTTTTTTGTTTCCAAGGAGCTTGGCTGGATAAGCCTTGGAGTGGTTTTTGAAGTTTCCCAAGCAATCATTAATGAATTTTGATGATCTTTCTGATAAATTTGTGCAACATTTTTCCTATAATCTTGAGCATGAGATTCATTAGTGGACCTCACACAAGCAAAACAGAAAGCTGGTGAGAGTTTTGTAAGTTATTTACAATGATGGAGATCCCTTGTAATCTATTTCACCCATAGTTTACTAGATAAACAATTAGCCATTGTGTTTACTAAAAATTTGCATAGTGAGATAGCCTGTCATCTAGAACTGTAATGTGTGCATACGTTCAAAAAGATCATTGATAAAGGTTTGTTGATCAAGAGGGTGCTCATCAATAAGGGAGTTATCAAGCTCAATTCAACTAATCAAAATCAAGGTACCAATTAGGTAAATGACCAACATCCCAATCAAATGCAAGCATCACAACCAATACATGCCAATAATCATGAAAGACCGAAGTAATTCAACCGTAATAAGAATGTTGTGGGAAATGGAGTAACTATGCAGACATCATCCAAATCACCTTTTTAACTTAATCTTAGCTAGAAACCTCTCCAATCAATGCCACAAGCACAACAAGTAAAACCTACGTAATAAATATAATAGTTGTTATCATTGCAAACCCCTCTTCCTAGAAGAATCGTGCCTGCACATCATGTCTTTAGTGACCTAAGAGAACCTATTGAGTCTATATTTTTAAAGCTTGTAGTCATTAATCTGATTAGTTGGCCTATACCAAAGCATTATCTATAAGGTATTCCTTATCTTGATTGGTACTGTGAAAATGTGTTAGGTTGTGGAGCTAAAAGCTTCACTGATGCAAACAGGTGAGGAGGTTGCAGAGAGTTTGTTGTTGTCACAGTCGTCGGTGTCCGTCAGGCCAACCGACATCGGCAGGGTACAGACAAAAGGCAATCGACGTCGGTCAGAAGTCAACTAGCGTCGGCACCCCCCAGGTAGATAGGGACCGATGTCGGTCACCTGTGCGGTTTGAGCTGTGAATGTTACGGGCAGTTTGTTAACGAACCAAGTGTTTGCATGTCAAGAGCCAAATTTAGACTAGAAGCTGTGGATCTAATTATTGTAATTAGGTGTCTAATTATTGTTTGCATGAGATTTATTTAAGAGACTCATTGGTTGTATTGTAAAGTGTTCTAGTTTGAGTTGAGCAAAATATTAGCTCCTTTTGTGTGTGAGGTGAGCAAGGGTGTTCCTCCTAGTTCCACAACAATGCCATGTGTTGGTGCTGTTTTTGGAGAATCAACAAGATTCTTCAAGTGTGTAGGATCTTGGTCAGTAGGTGTGCATGGCTACTTTTGGAGATCTACATGGGTAAGTAAGATCATTGATCTATAGGTATATGTGTGTGCAAGGTCTAAGGTTCACAAGTGTGTAGAACCAGATTGATTTTTAGGTGTGCAAGATCAGATAGGACAGCAACACAACAGGGAGCAAGATCAGGAAGGATCTACTTGAAGTACAGTGTGTACTCAGAAAGAGAGCAAAGAGGAAGGCAAGGAAGATCCTTCCATAAGTAATATCATTTGAGGTGCAGGTTGTTGCAGGTTCAGGGGAGATCTACTTGAAGTATGATTGTGTACTTGTGGAGTGCATGGAGCACAGGTGTACTGGCAGTAGTGGATACTAGCTGGTTGGAGGTGAACACCAACTCTGTGTTTGAGTTGTGTGTTGGGACCTAAGAGAGAGAGCTTTGAGGGAAGATTTACTATTTATACCCTAGAGGTGTGGGAGCCCTAGAGGTGTGTAAGGAAAAAGAACTCTGGCAGCCTTCTTTGCTGTATTTCCTTCTGGAAGAGTTTTAATACAAGTTGTGTATTGTCTCTCATATTCTGTGTTATTTTTGAATTCTAGTTACTTGTGTATTTTGGTTAATTTCCGCATATTAAGTTGCTTGGTAATCAATTGTGTGCTTTCATTATTTATAAACAGCTGAACCTATACCTAAACTAGTACTCTGTCTAATCTACATCCTGGCTTGTATTCCTCTTCAAGCTCCCACTTGAAGACTACCCACCACACCCCTTGTGGTGTTAATCCTATGCCTGGCTTTCTTCATTCTCAGCTTACCTTCTTCTGCCATTGCTATACTCCCACTCAATCAGAAACCTCTGTGAGTAACCTGTAATCAACAATCCACTAACTAGATCTGGCCATCTGTTAGTCAAACTCGCTCTGAGAACATCCAACCTTGCTCTGATACCATTTGACAGGGCCTAAGTTCCCCAAAGCTCTAACACAACTAGTTAGAATTAAGAGCACACATGATTACCATTGTATAAGCAACGTAAGATTGCAGAAATAACCAGAAGAACAAATAACTATCAATGAGAAAACACACAGAATATGAGAGGCAACACACAATTGTATTCAACTCATTACAAAGGAAATTACAATAAAGAGATCACACTCTTCTTCCACCTCTGTGAGGCTTCCTCCTCAAGGGCTCCCAGTAATCTTCCCACCTGAGTAATCTTCTCTCATAGGTCACAACACACAGCTAACACAAGCTATTGTTCACCTCATTATACTGCCTGTACAACCGAGTACAAACCGGTACTCCAAGTAGATCTCACCATGATCCTGCTCCTTGATGTATTGTTGTCACCTTGGATCCTGCTCCCCCACTGATCTCCTTTTGACCCTCGCACATACACACCCCTGTAGACCAACCTAATCTTACTTATCACATGTAGATCTCCACCATGATTTTGCAACACCCTGCATATCAAACCTGATCTTACATACATGAGGAATCCTACTTGATTCCACCATGGGAAGAACTCTCCAAGTTCTACACTTGAGTTCTACAAGTTCTCCATAGTTCTTCACTTAACAATACAGCCCATGAGTTTATTATATAGATCTCATGCATACAATAATTAGACTTGTGGCTCAAGACTCAAACTGGTCTTCATCATGCAAACTACCCATTCACTTAACTGACTATTCATCAACAACAGTTTTGATTGCCATAGGTGACCGATGTCGGTCCTTGTCTGACTGGAGGTGACCGATGCTGGCCGATCCCTGCCGATGTCGGTTTCCTTCTGCACTGTCCCCTGACCGACGTCAGTTGTGGCCTACCGACGCCGGTGACTGTCATGCTCAGAAACCTCCCAGTTTGCATTAAGGTGAAGCTTTTAGCTCCACACCCTAAAAAAATGAATTTTATGACTATCATTGAGTCAACAAGCATAATCTATGAAGATGTGTCCAAATCAAGCATTTAACTAAGAATATGTTAGAGAATGGGGAGATAAAATTGGATAATGGTGCTTCCACTTCTAATCAAACTCTTGGGATATATAAAAACCCCTTTCCCTAACATAACAATCAATAACAGAACAATCAACAAAAATAATAACAATGACCAGTGCAACAACAAAATCAACAATATCAAAATCAAAGGTTGAACCAGTAGAATCCAAAAAATAAATAGCAGAACCCACAACAATAGAATAATGAATAAAACCAAGGTCAGAATGGTAATAACTAAAAAACCTACCATGTAGTTGTACATGACTACAACAGGGTTGTAGGTCATATTGTAAGGGGTAACATTAATACCATATCCATTAATCCTAGACCAAACACTAACTAGTCTAGACCATTACTAAACAACAACATTCAACCAAATCACATGGATTATCCTTCTTTGACTTAGGAGTGCATACAGGCAAACCAACAAGTTAGGACTTCCCATTTTAGACCTTATATTGATAACTTGTCCTTTCCATGTGACCACATGCAAGTGTACCGACAATCGAGACTTGTCTTATCTGGTCCCACACCATTTCCAACATCAGTTAGTAATAATGGTCTGATATTTAATCTTGATTATGCAGTCACAAATCAAAACTTTAATATTACTATCCCAAGCCCACAACCATCTGCCACTTTACCTATCATCCAACCAACCATTCTACCTCAAAATAAACCATTCATTATTGACCAAGACAAAAAGTTTGATATTGTGAAATGGTTGTAGAAGACACCAGCACAAATTTTTATTTTAGATTTGCTTCAGACATCAATAATCCAAAAAAACATCTTAAATGAGTTTTTGACTCAATCGACTATTACTAGTGACATATCCCCTAATAACTTTCAAGCTTTGGTTGGAAACCTCACTCTAGCCCAATAAGTCACATTCAACCAAAGTGATGTCTTCCCTTGGCCCGCTCCATAATAACCCATTGTACATAGAAGCTTTTATTAGATGGCATAAAGTGAAATGTCTCCTTATAGATAATGGATCTAGCCTCGACATAGTGTCTCTAAAGCTCATCAAGCTTCTTGGGTACACAATGACAGATCTCTAGCCAAAAACAATAACTATTAAAGCCTATGATAATTAGGAAAGAGAGTCATAGGGCACCATTAGTTTTCTAGTTATCATTGGGCCTTTAACCCATGATACACTTTGCCATGTGCTAGATCTTGAGTTATCATACAACATGTTTCTAGGTAGGCCTTGGTTACATGAGATTCATGCATCCCGTCAACACTGCACCAATGTATCAAGTTTTCCCACTCAGGGATAGAAGTGATTATTCTAGGAGATTTACACCCGTATGAACACTATAAGCATCTAGAGGCCAAATTTCAAAGCTAAAATTATCAATATGGCATGAATCCAAGTTCTAATAAGGATAAAGGAAAGGCTATACTTATTGATCCTCTACCAGATAATTGCATAGATATTAATACCTTAGATTCCCTTTCCCACATGCCACCTCTTGAAGCTTCTAATCATTTCACCATTTCAGATAATGGATCGAGAGAGTATGTGACCCATGATACATTTCATATTGCCAATCTTCCTTAGAATTCAAAAACCTTTGGGTGCCTTAAAGTCATCCCGTATATGCATTGGTAACAACAGAATAAAGATAAGGGACCTACCACATTTATACCGGCATCAAGGCTAGAACCTAACCCTCTTGAAGGAGATGAATCATGGTTATACAATGAAAACCAAGCTAACTATTATAAAAATTTAAAGTATCCTATTCCGGACTGAATCAACAAGGACCATCGATCTAATTTCTATGACTAAGTATGAGAGACCTTATGGACTTGGATTTAAACTGCCTAGGGGTGACCCCACATATCTTATTCAAACTCCATCACCAATGACTAATGATGATGATGCTGATAGTGAAGTAGAGTTCGATCATAGACTCACCTTTGATGACCTAGGTAAAACCAACTTGTTTGATAACAATGTCATTTGTACCCTTACCTTGGCCATTCATCGTAACCCTTTGCCATTATATTATCCCCAACTGATACATTGGGACCAATGAGAATCTAGTCTATCGATTGATGAGTTCCAGAATGATGAGACATTCTATGACTTTTTAGGCCTTAGAGACAATATTTCATTGGGAGATCACAAATCAAGATTCTCAATCACATTGGATCCTACAACCTATTTTGGAGAGTGAGTGAACACCCTTAGCCAAAAATAAATAAGTAAAACATTGAGGTCCCCAAGTGAAAACCTCTTTGAGGCAGTTTTTAACTAGGAAAAAAGTAAAGATAAAGGTCAATCTAGTGGTGAAAACTTGTTTTAGCCATCATCAGATGCGGGTGTTCATTCTTCTTTGAATTTAGACCAGGAGACCACCAATGATGAACTTGCCTATGGATCTGAGTTCATTTTTGATAAACAACAAGTATTTGATCAAATACTCCAAGAATTTCTAACTATTTTTGTTACATGGCTAGATCTCCCATTAGGGGATTCAGATTCATCATGCCTAGGAGAAGTTGAAGAACAAGTCTTAACAGAGGACCCTAACATAGTCCAATAGTTCAAATCGCTGCCTACTATCCTAGAAGATGGTTCAACCCTTCTAGTCGAAGATATAATAGAATTAAATATCGGGACTCCATCAGACCTGAAATGGATAAAATTAGGAACGTCTCTCACTGAGGAAAAACACAACATCTTTACAGCTCTGTTGAGAGAGTTTGTGGATATTTTTGTATGGGCCTATTTTGACATGCTAGGTTTAGATCCCACCTTGGTTCTGCACCACCTTGTGGTTAATCCTGATGCCAAAATGGTAAAACAAAAGCTATGTAAGATGCATCCTCACATTGTTGTATTAGTAAAGAAAGAGTTGGAAAAACTCTTAGAAACAAGATGTATCCAATTTATTAACTGCTTTGAATGGATTTCTAATGTGGTACCTATTAGCAAAAAGCCTAAAGGGATTAAAATTTGTACCAATTTTTGAGACATCAACAAAGCTTATCCTAAAGATGATTTTCCCTTGCCTAATATTGACATGATCATTGACTCCATGGCTGGTTATGAAATGCTTTCACTCATGGATGGATTTTTAGGATATAATTAGATCAGAATAACACCAAAAGATCAGCATAAAAAAACATTCACCACTCCATGGGGAAAATTTTGTTATCAAGTGATGCCATTTTGCCGTAAGAATGCTGGAGCTACATATCTAAGGGACATGATTGTCATATTCCATGATATGATACATGATATTGTTGAAGACTATGTCGATGACATATTAGGAAAATCCAAAACCAGGGCCAAGCACCCACCAATGTTGCATAAGATATTTGAAATATTATGAGAGTACAAAGTCAAACTAAATTCAAATAAATTTGTGTTTGGTGTAACTTCAGGAAAACTACTTGGCTTCATTGTGTCTCATAGAGGTATTGAATTTGATCTAGCTAAAATCAATGCTTTAATTAAGATGCTGCCACCAACCAATTTGAAGCAACTCTATAGTTTACAGGGTAAGATCCAGTCCATCCGATGCTTCATCTCTTAGTTAGTGGATAAGTGCCATCTATTTACATACCTTTTAAAGAAAGGAGTTGCATTTCACTAGGATGATCACTGCCAAATAACTTTACAATAGATCAAAGATTATCTTGTCAATCTGCCCGTTTTATTACCTCATATGCCAAAAATGCCATTTTTGTTATATCTATCAGCTATCAATCATGCTTTGGGGGCACTCTTGGCTCAACATGATGACAAAGGAAAGGAGCACGCTGTATACTATCTAAGTTGTACCTTAGTTACATATGAACATAACTATACACCTATTGAAAAAGCTTATCTAGTCATGGTTTTCATCACTTAGAAATTGCATCATTACATGTTGAATAATAAAACTATGGTCATTTTGAAAGTAGATCTGCTCAAGTATCTACTATCTAAAGTAACCTTTCAAGGTAGAATGGCTAAATGGATCATGCTTCTTAGTGAGTTTGACATAGAGTATGTCAATTAGAAGGCAATCAAAGGAGAAGTTCTTACAGATCAACTTGATGAAGTACCTCTCACAGACACACAACCACTCACGTTTCAATTTCTTGATGAATCCATCATGACCATCATTGACACACCCCTTGAAGAGAAACCTTGGAAGTTGTATTTTGATGGTTCATTCACTGAACATGGATTGGGGGTAGGCCTATTTTTTATTACACCATAGGGGGATCTAATCCCTAAATCATTTAGAATCAACTTTCCTTGTACAAACAACATGACCAAGTATGAAGCACTTGTTACAAGACTTTGACAAGTAGTACATTAGAATATATCTCATCTCTATGTTTATGGTGATTCTTAGTTAATCATCAATCAGGTCATAGATCATTTTTAGATCAAAGATGACAAGCTGGTTCTATATAAAGACATGGTTGACAATCTTAATAAGCAAATTGCTAATATTCAGTTTGAGCACATACCAAGGGCTAGTAACAAAATTGTAGATGCCATGGATACCATTGGATCTCTAATCTGACAAATAGATAAAGCTAGAGAGTAGCAATTTCTCATCAAGAATTTGTTAGCACCAGCTCATGAACCTTCAACCATTACCATGATTTGTGATATTATTGGTCCTAATTATATTTGGTACTCAGACCTTTACAACTACCTTCATGACCAAGTTCTGCCACCTAACCTATCTTGAAAAAAACCAAAGCCTTCATTCATCATTCCACTTGTTATACTTTAATTGGATCCACTCTTTACAGTCATAGTTTTGATGGTACTTTGCTTCATTGTTTAACTTCGATAAAGTCTACATTAGCGTTAAGAGAAGTTCACGAAGGAGTACGTGGAGCCCATTCTAGCAAGGTAGTCCTATCAAAAAATCGCTTGCATACTGGTTATTATTGGCCCATAATGGTTGTAGATGATGCCACTGCATATGTAAAGAAATGTGACAAATGTCAATGACATGCTAATCTGATTTATGCCCCAACAAAAAATTTGAAATTGATGTTGACACCATGGCTATTTTCTACATAAAGACTTGACTTCATTGGGAAGATCAGCCCCACTTCATATGATGGCCATAAACATATCCTTACCACCACCAAATATTTTACTAAGTGGGTTGAAGCTATACCCCTCACTTACGTGACTAGAAATCAAATTTCCAAATTAATTTTCAACCATCTCATTTGCCACTATGGTATCCCCTTTGACATTATATTCGATAATGGAGAATCATTCAAGAACAAAGATGTAGACTAGTTATGTATTGAATACAACATTACCCAACATTTTTCTATAGCATATTACCCTCAAGGTAATGGCCAAGCTGAGGCATCCAACAAAACCATTTTCAATATTCTCAAAAATATCATCAATGATGTCAGTTGTGATTGACACCTCCAGATATTCCCTACCCTTTGGGCATGTTGGGGATCAACCAACAATATGATTACACTTATGAAAGCAATAAACCGCAAAATTAAATAAGATAAATAAGTAACTAGAATCAGATAATAGCAAAGAACAAGAGATACAAGAAACCACCCTGAAAACTTGTATTAAACTCTTTACAAAAGGAATAAAATTGAAGAAACTTCTTTATTCCACATCTCTCTCAGATGCACAAGATCTCTCTCTAGATCTCTATCCCTTAAGAGCTCTCTCTCTCTCAAGTACAATCAACTCCAACAACCTGGATTGATACAACTCTATACTGTTCTTCAACATTCACATACAATGAACTACTACAATAATCACACTAAGCTAAGAAGATCTAATTCTACATATAGAATTAGGAAACTTGAGCATGCACTTACAACCAATAGTTAAGCCTCTTGAACAAGGGCTCTAAAAACAATCTTACTAATAATAGAAACGTGAACTTAAGACTAAGACTTAAACTCATCATGCAAACACTCACTTCTGTCCTCAGAAATAACATTCTAGATGCACAGGTAACCGACGCCGGTTCCAGCCTGCTTGCCTGTGACCGACGTCGACTGATCCTCTGCCGACACCAACGTCTCTTCAACTGCACCGGACTGACGTCGATCACTCCTAACTGACGCTGGTGACTGTGTAAACCTACAACTTTGGTAATGCGCTCATATGTGAAGCTTGTAGGCTCCACACCTTAACAATCTCCCACTTAGAGATAAACAGCTACACCAGTACCTGTACAGCAACATCTTCTAGCTCCTCCATCTTCAACTCAATCATGAAGACCAACAGAAGTTGAATGAAGATTAAACTTCTCCTTTGTAATTGGCTTGGTTAACATATCAGCAGGATTCCTATCTGTATGGATCTTTTCCAGCTTCAAATCACCATTCTCCAATACCTGTCTTATGAAGTGGTACCTTAGCTATATGTGCTTGGTTCTTGAATGAAAATCTGAATTCTTAGCCAAATGGATTGCACTCTGACTGTCACTATACAATCTGCAACTCCCATGCTCCCTTCCAAGCTCTTTCATGAACCGTGTCATCCATATCATCTCTTTGCTAGCTTCTGTGGCTGCAATATACTCTGCTTCTGTAGTTGACAAGGCAACAACCTTCTGCAACTTAGATATCTAGCTAACTGCCGTTCCACCTACAGTGAAAACATAACCTGTAGTGCTCCTCCTGCCATCCAAATCACCTGCCATATCTGAATCTACATAACCTGTAGAGAAGTATCTGAACCTCCATAGCACAAGTGCCTACTACTGGTTCCTCTCAGATATCTAAGGATCCACTAAACTGCTTTCCAATGTTCCTTACCTGGATTGGCCATATACTTACTTACAACTCCCACTGCTTGGGCAATATCCGGTCTAGTACACACCATTGCATACATCAAACTCCCTACTGCAGAAGAATATGGAACCTTACTCATCATGTGAATTAGGACATTGTTCTTTACTCAATTTAAAATATCCAGCCAAAGGTGTGCTTACCGGTTTAACATCCTGCATATTGAACCGTTTCAACACCTTGTCCACATAATTCTCTTGAGACAATATCAACCTGTGATTTTTCCTGTCTCTCTTAATGCTCATGCCAAGAATTTTCTTTGCTACTCCCAAATCTTTCATAGCAAACATTTGAGCTAATTTCACCTTAAGCTCAGAGATATCCTGCATGTGTGATCCTGCAACCAGCATATCATCTACATACAACAATAGAATAATATATCTACCGTTATCCAATCTCTTAAAATACACACAATGGTTAGATTGACACCTACTGTAGTTATGCTCAGTCATAAACCTGTCAAATTTCAAATACCAATGTCTAGGAGCTTGCTTGAGGCCATACAAGCTTTTCTTCAATCTGCACACTAACTTCTCCTTACCTTTGACCTCAAATCCTTCCGGCTGTTCCATATAAATTTCCTCATCCAAATCTCCATGAAGAAACGTTGTCTTAACATCTAGCTGCTCAAGATGCAAATCCTCAACAGCAACCAAAGACAATACAATCCGTATAGATGTCATTTTAACAACAGGAGAAAAAATCTCACCAAAATCAATACCTGGCTTTTGTGCAAATCCTTTCACTACCAATCTGGCCTTATATCTCATCTGTCCATTCTCACCTTCTTTCAACCTGTAGGTCCATCTATTTTTCAGTGTCCTCTTACCAGCTGGCAACTCAACCAAATCCCATGTTTGGTTCTCTCTTAAGGACTCCATCTCCTCAACCATGCCACGCTCCCACTGACTCTTGGACTCCACCTGTATTGCTTCTTCAAAACTCTCTAGTTCTCCACCATCAGTTAGCAATAAATAGTATAATGAAGGAGAATATCTAATTAGAGGCTTACTTACCCTTTCAGACCTCCTGATGGGTGTCTGAGACTCATTCACAACACGCTGTCCACCCAAATTCTCTGACAGTGACCAACCTCAGTCACCTCCAGACCTATTACTGGCCGACACTAGTTCTGCCTGACTGACGCTAGTGCCTGTCTTGCAGACATCGGTCTCTGTATGACCGACATCGATTTCTATTCTGTCGACGCCGGTTCCTATCCTATCGACGTCGGTCTCTGTGTTTTCCTACAAGTGATTATTTCTTTTTTTTGTGAGCTCATTTTGGACCGTCACCTCATCCAATTCACTATTGCTCTACCCAGATTGATTCAGCTTCTTCAGCTGATCACTATACATCACTTTTTCATTGAAAACAACGTCATGGCTCCTAATTATCTTGTTAGTTCCTAGATTCCAAAATTTGAAACCAAAATCATCTGAGCCATAGCTAATAAATGTGCACCTCATAGACTTAGCATCGAGCTTCTTTCTATTTTCCTTATCTACATGCACAAAGGTTTCACAACCAAAAACTTTGAGAAAAGAGAGATCTACATTTTTACTTGTCCAAGCCTCTTCTGGAATTCCACCATCCAGAGCTGTAGAGGGTCCTCTGTTAATCAAGTACACTGCAGTGTCAACAGTTTCTACCCAAAATTCTAAGGGCAAACCAGCATGCAATCTCATACATCTTGCACGCTCTATGATTGTTATGTTCATCCTTTCAGCAATTCCATTCTACTGATGTGTCCTTGGAACCATCTTTTGCCTACGGATTCCATGCATGTAACAATACCAGTTGAACTTATAACTACAAAACTCTCCACCATTGTCAGATCTCAGGCACTTTAATCTTTTGCCTATTTCATTCTCAACCATAGCTTTCCAAATCTTAAAATTCTCAAATACATCAGATTTCTTCTTAATATAGTAGATCCATACTTTTCTTGTAGCATCATCTATGAACGAAACATAGTACTGTGATCCTCCAATAGAAGCTACCTGAGCCAGTCCTCACACATCTATGTGAACAAGCTACAACTTATGCTTCTTCTTTGTAAACCCAGTCTTGAGAAAACTAACCTTTTTCTATTTTCCAAATACACAGTGCTCACAAAATTCTAGATCCATGCTTTTCAAATCTAAAAGCTTACCTTTAGACTTAAGAATTGACATCCCCTTCTCACTCATGTGGCCAAGCCTTGAGTGCCACAATTTTGCATCCACATCTGAAGTAGATAATACAGAAGGAGAATTGTTAGTAACACAATTACACAAATAGAGAGTACCTACTCTCTTACCTTTGGCCATAACAAGTGCACCCTTGGTCACCTTCCAAGATTCTACTGTGAGAGTTACTATACAACCCTCATCCCCTAACTTTCCTACAGAAATCAAATTTATCTTCAAGCTAGGAACATGCATAACTTCTCTCAACACCCATGTGTTGCCATTCTGCATTTTTAGCTGCACTTTACCTTTGCCAATAATTTTACAGGGTTCATCATCCCCTAGATATACTATTCCAATATCTCCATGGATATAGTCACAGAAATATTCCCTATTAGGGGTAGCATGAAAAGATGCACCAGAATCTAACACCCAAGATTCTATATTATTATGCAAAGAGAATATTAAAGCATCTTGTGCAACACTTGCAACCTTTGCTTCTTCTTTTCCTTCATGTTGATTGTCCTCCTTAGGCTTTGACCAGCAATCTCTGCTTATGTGCCCCATCTTTCCACAATTCCAGTATTGTGGCCTTCTACCATTTTTGGATTTAGATCTACCTCTCCCCTTAGACTTGGATCTTGATCTCCCTTTCTTGCTCTTTTCTTTTTGCCTTCCCCTGCTCTCAAAACTTAAAGCGTTCCCAGATGTCTCTTCTGTGCTTTTCCTGTGAATTTCCTCATTAAAGATAACACTAACAACATCCTCTACTTTTAAAATATTTGATGCAGATGCAGTATTGCTAACTACCATTACTAAGCTATGCCAGGTTTCAGGCAAAGAACATAATATTAAAAGAGCTTTTATTTCATCATCAAATGCAATTTTGACTGAACTTAATTGATTTACAATACCATGGAAATCATTCAGGTGATTAGATACAGATCCACCTTCCTGCATATGCAAATTAAATAGCTGCTTCATAAGATATACCTTATTGGAAGCTGAGGGTTTTTCGTACAAATTTTCTAGAGTAGTCATCAGCTCTACCATTGTTTTTGCCTGTGATAAATTAGATATCACAGTGGATGCTAGACTCAGTCTTATAGACCCCAAAGCCTTTTTGTCAAGAACTTCCCATTCTTCATCCTCCATGTCAGTGGGCTTCTTTGCAATCCCACCTAATGGTAAGTACAGATCCTTCTGATATAGATAGTCCTCTATCTGCATTCTCCAATGTTGATAGTTTTTGCCATTGAACTTCTCCATTCTCAGTTTACTTTCATCTGCCATTGCTTCTCCCACTCAAACAAAAATTCATGCAGAAACTCCTGTGAGCAACCTGTAATCAATACACACTACACAGATCTGAACCACCTATTAGTGAACCTGAGCTTTGATACCAATTATTGGATATCAAACTCTAAACCTACAACCAAGGCTCTGATACCACTTGTTGGGGATCAACCAACAATATGATTACACTTATGAAAGAAATCAACTGCAAAATTAAATCAGATAGATAAGTAACTAGAATCAGATAATAGCAAAGAACAAGAGATACAAGAAACCACCCTGAAAACTTGTATTAAACTCTTTACAAAAGGAATACAATTGAAGAAACTTCTTTCTTCCACACCTCTCTCAGATGCACAAGATCTCTCTCTAGATCTCTATCCCTTAAGAGCTCTCTCTCTCAAGTACAATCAACTCCAACAACCTGGATTGATACAACTCTGTACTGTTCTTCAACATTCACATACAATGAACTACTACAATAATCACACTAAGCTAAGAAGATCTAATTCTACATATAGAATTAGGAAACTTGAGCATGCACTTACAACCAACAGTTAAGCCTCTTGAACAAGGGCTCTAAAAACAATCTTACTAATAATAAAAACGTGAACTTAAGACTAAGACTTAAACTCATCATGCAAACACTCGCTTCTATCCTCGGAAATAGCATTCTGGACGCACAGGTAACCGATGCCGATTCCCGCTTGCTTGCCTGTGACCGACGTCGGCCGATCCTCTACCAATGCCGGCGTCTCTTCAACTGCACCGGACCAACGTCGGTCGCTCCTGATCGACGCTGGTGACTGTGTAAACCTGCAACTTTGGTAATGCGCTCATATGTGAAGCTTTTAGGCTCCACACCTTAACAGGGCATATAGAACTAATCATCATGCCCCCACATGAGCCACTCCATACTTGTTTATGGTACTAAAGCCATCCTTCTCATTGAGGTCAAACTACCTTCAATATGCATCTCTTTCAAGCATGTTCTAGATGATCATGACTATCGAGTAGCTCACCTGCAAGAGCTAGATCTACTTGATGAAAAATGCAAAACCACACTCAACAATCTTCAAGCATATTAGAACTAACTCAAAGGCCACTATAATCGATGTGTTAAGTATAGAAAATTTGAACTTGGTGATCTTATTCTTAAAGAAAACCAAAGGAATACCATGGTCAAGGAGAAACATAAAGGGAAATTCAAACAAAACTGGATAAGGCCCTTCATCATCATTGTAGATTATGGATCATGAGCATACATGCTTACCACACCAGATGGTGATTAACTTCTAGAGCCAATGAATATCATTCATCTCAAGCAGTATTATGCTTAAATGCTAAGGTGTATTATTTGTAAGGACTATTTCAGTTATGCTTTTTTATCACTATTCTTCTTTATACAAATACCATTCTTATCCATCCTCTTTGCCATATCCACTTTTCACTTCTAACCTATCGACCCAGTGTGTTTTAAAGCCTATCCCATTTGACCTTGGTTTTTGTCATTTGTTACATACCTTCAACATCAAGGTATCTGATCAATTCATCAGTTAGTTCAAGTACTTTAGATAGGAAGCATATTTTGAGATAGTGTGACAGAAGTTTTGGCAATTGCATCCTTCATTTGTTAGTCCTTTCTTATGACTGGTCTTGCTACTCATTATAACCGCCTTTGGGAAAATTAGTAACTTTGATCTATGCCATTGTGTCCTAGTTATAACCACCTATTAGAAAACTAGGGGAAACACTAAGCCTTGATGTACCAACTTGCCACTTCCTATGCCATGTTATGCCTTTTTACCAACTATGTCTATTTTGTTTGAATTGACTGATACACTAGTTGAGTTCCTTCATTGTAATGGTGGAGCTACAGTGAATTGAGGTCCTACTCTGGGACTATGCAAGCAATGATCAATACTATTTGAGTTCATCTCAGTCACCCTTTTCTACTACGCTCTCACTATTTTGTGATTAACCTAAGCCACACTCTCGCTATTTTACGAGTAACCTAAGCCATGCTCTCACTATTTTATGAGCAACCTAAGCCATGTTCTCACCATTTTTTAAGCACCCTAAGCAATACTCTCACCATTTTATGAGCAACTTAAGTTTGAACGCTCTCATTGTTTTGTGATCTTGAACTATTTAGTGTCGCGTCATTCTTGATTGAGTTGAGATAATCCAAAACACTTCCAAAAACATTTGAAAGATTGTTAGAAAAGAACAAAAACATTGACCACTTCTTTGCCTTAAGGATTCTAGGAACTCTTACTAAATTACAAACAAATCACTTGTCATTTAGTTTCCCCTCCTTTTTGGCCTTTTTCTCTCATTCACTGGCCATTTTTCAAGACCATTCCTATTCTTCTATCACATCCATTCTGTTTGTTTTTATCAGTTATCACATTCTTCCCATTCCCTGTGAGAACTACATTTGGCCTAATTTTTTTATTAGATATTACATCCATGGAACTATGTAGGTAGTGTCCACTTTCCTGATGTATATGGAGACAACTCAGCCACCCCCTTATTTTTCTTTGATTCCCCCATTTGTTCATTTGTTAAGTTGTCATCTATTTCCTAGGGGCAATGTCCATAGGGTTTTTATTGCTTTGTTTGTTTGTTCTTGCTTATTTTTGTTTGTTTGCTTTCAGCACTATTTCCTTGATTTAATTTGTATGTGTTCATTGGGTGATTCCTTGCCCACACTTACACTTGAATCCATCCATATTCATATGTTTACATTGTCATCATTATTTCTATCATTGGTGCATTATTTTCTATTGAATATTGGATTACAGGAGTTAGTCCTCATGCATATTTTGACTAAGTCCTCACGATGTTATACCATGATGCCTACTGACACGTGTTAAAATAAACCTCATCTTCAAGAATTATATTCAACAATGATGACATCTTTTCAGTATTGACATCCTGATTCCACTCCCAATCATATCTCCAATAGAGTAATTGGCCATTAAAGAATTTCAACCTTATTAGTTCAAACGAGCATCTCCCTACTAGTAGGTTGTTCCAATTCATCATTACCCTTTGTATTAAGTTATCATCATCCTCAACCAATTTATCATGTTTTCCATAATCAGGGTCCAATGATTATAACCGCCTATGGGCAAATCATTGCACACCATCCCACCTGCATTTCTCAATGATTATAACCGCCTTTGGGAAAATCATTGTGTTGTCACCACTTTACTTTTTCTACCCATACAAAGGCATGTTATCTTATTTGTCTATCCTAACTGGGGTAGCTCCATCTTCTCAATGATTATAACCACCTTTGGGCAAATCATTATGTTATCATACCACATTGCCACTATCAGGGTAAAATGCTTATAACCGCCTTTGGGCAAACCATTGTACATAGTTCCACTTGCATTTTCAATGATTTTGACTATTTTTTCAATATCATTATGTTTTCAGCCCATCATATTTCATTTCTTTGGTCCCCTCATATTTCTTCTTATCGAGGGACCATTTATTGACTTACTTATGCCAACCGTTCCCTCGAGGGGGCATCATACAATTAGTTTATCATCATTGTAGTTGTAGGCATATAGGACCTTTTCATTCTTTGAGAAAAAATTATTATGCTTATAGTTTACAATGCCTTCCCAAATAGGGGAAAACTATAGACACCTAAAATTGGCCACCAATAACCCCCAATCAGTTTTGGCTAATTTCCACCCAAAATGCATAATTTGGCCTAAAAACACTAAAACACGCTAAATGATGTGAAACTGACATATTCAAGTGCTAATTTTTTCTAGGGTATCCCTAAATGGGGCAATACAATTTATGGGCTAGCTAACTTTGATCAATTTATTTCGAGTCAAAATGCCAAATTTACACTTGCATGCTTCAAATTTATCTTTCCTATCAAATATTTTACATAAGATGTGTGCCTTTGTTATTCATTGTTGACAACATTCTAAATGGGAATACACATTCAACGTATCTAATGTGGACTTCCAATTCTAATCCAATCAAATTTATGACCAATAACAAGGCATTCTGATCAATTTGGGTAATTTGTTCACAAAGTGCTTAATCATGCTTAAGAGCTAATTAACCCAAATCAAGACATAATTAATAATTCCATGGAAACTTGTTGAATACTTATTTTTAGAAATGAATATTGAATATCTACATCATCAAGTGACCTCATTTCTTGGGAAGACATCCCCTGGCCATAAATGCCACAAATATCAAGATTCATGCCTCCCATGCCTCATTAATGCCTTCCATGATGCCCTTCATGCCTCTTAATGACCCCTTCTTCCAATGTCATGATTAGGATAATTACAAACTTAATTCCAAAAATTGAATAAATCCTCAACCACACATCTCAATCTTGAGATGGATGGTTGAGGTTGATTCTAATCAAATCCAAAAATCTATAAATAGGAGGCCTCACAACATCATTTCTAAGCTTTTTTTATGCAAAGTTATAATGCCAAATTGGTTCCCAAAAGCTTCAAGCAATTAGTGTTACCATGTCAAATTGATTTCAAGCCAAGCCAAGCCACAAGCCAAAGATGCCAAGGAGAGATGGAAGTATCCAAGCTTCCATTGCCAAGGACTTCATGAGCACAAGTCAAGAAAACCACCACTACAAAGGCATGTGGAGCATCCAAGGAAGGTGAAGGAATTATTATGTTTTATTCCTTAATTTTTAGTTGTGTTTGTCATTTTTTTTTGTTAACTAAGCTCTCCCTAGTGTCTAGACCTAGAGATGTTATGATATTAGTGTGTTTATTTCATTTTGTTTTCATTTTGGAACTAACACCATACTAACCATCCTCTCTTGATTCAAATTCCTAGATCACATTAAGGACATTCAATGAAGGATAATTTATTTCCTAATTTGGTAGATATAATATGTAGTTCGGCTCTAAAAACAAAATTCTATTCAATGCCCATAGTCTCTACTCTAGTTTATATTACATATACACATATATAATATATGTGTGGTATATTGTCTAGTGCTAACATGCATAACCTATAATAAGCTATATGAATGCACGATATAATATATGAGTATAAGAAGTTTGTTTAACTTTGTGTTATGTGTGAGGTTAAAGCATAATTTTAGAGTTCTTGAAATTATCAAAATAGATACAAGGAGATTTGAAATAGTGGTTTGTACAATAATGAATAAATTTACAAGTGTGGTTGAGATGATTAGTAAGTGTTAGATGCAGTGAAGAATATGAAAAAAAGTTTGAATGCAAATGAGATTGACAAATTAATAGGTTTTGCACATGTTTGTGATGAGAGTGAAGAGGAAGAAAAATAAAGAGTTGAATCAAGAAGATATGTACTAGCTAATGAAGACAGAGGAGATGGAGATATGTTGATGGAAGCTATATGAAGAATAGCTAAGGGAGTATAAATGGAAGTGCCTAGTTTTAGTAGTTATCTAAGCCTAGAGTACCTTATTTATTGGTTAAATGAAATGGATTTTTTTTTTAAAGGATGAGGTTGAAGAGCCCAGAAGAGTGAACATTTCTTAGATAAAGCTTGAAGGGCATGCACATTTATAGTGGATAGAATGTAGATGAAAAGATTCAGAAGAGGAAAAGAAAATATTACCAAGTGGTGTAAAATTAGAGATAATCTAAATGGTAAATTTATGCCATTAGACTACAATATGATTCTATCAAAATAAATTTAACTTTTTGGATTAGTATGCTCAGCTATATCCATGTCCACATCTAATGCAGGAGTGGTCATTGCACTTTTTGAGTCATTAGTATGCTTGGAGGTATTTTATAGCATTAGAAGTTACTATCTAAGAATGTTAACCATGCACACATAATGATGAATTGTAGATACATGTTGATAAAACACAAATGAAGCTTACAAAAATGGTATCTCTTTTCAAGAATAATGGAAGACATCATAGAATAATTTATCATTTCAAGGTGATTGAGATTCCAATCGGTCTACCCCCATAATTACTTACATGACTTGCATCTATTAGAAAGGGGTACATAGATTTTAAGGTGGCAGGTTATTTGATTGGACATTTGCTATTGTGAAGGGTCGATGACGACAACATGACATTGATTTGATTGTGATAAGGCTCCATATCCCACATATCAAAAATTGGTTTGTATTATTGGGATAAGGATTTGTGGAACAATAAAGATTTTAATAAATGATGGAGAGGAATAAAATGATAGGTAGTAGGTTATATTCTATGGATGCCCATGAAATAAGGGGAATGGATCTACAGGGAAGGGTGTAAGGAATATTCGAAGCTCTCTAGTCAACAACACCCCTTTAATGAAAGTTACATGCTCTTTGGTTTGTTGTTCATCATACCTTTCTAGCTTCAATTTTAATCAAATTTCTAGCCCAATTTGTGTGGTGTGCAAACTGCACCACATCGAACCAGAATCATAATCCTCTTTACCTAAATGCCATGACCACCCTACAACTTTATAACCAACACACAATACACTAATGCTGTTTCCCCTACTTAAATATTTTGATACCGTGCAAGTTACATGCCCCTTTGTAATGAGTGACAGTCATATAATTCATAAAGATGCCTTGAATCCAGATTTGATGTTTGATATGGAACCCATAGTGTATAATATCATTGGAAAACCTTGTTATCACCCCTCATCATTGTTGATGATTTTACCTTGGAATATTTCACCATTTTCATGTTTTGTATGACCTTGCCCTTTCTTCATGGGGTCTAATTATATTATTTTTGTATGTTCTTAAGCATAATGTAATTGCTCTTGGTGTTAATATATTGTTATCATAGATATGTCTTGTCCCAACTTATGTGTTTACGTCACATAATCATTATTTTAATATATAAAAATATTATAATACAAACAAGAATATGAATTAAAATTTTTCGAATGATGTGAACATTGGAATATGAATTAAAATATTTATACAACAAATTAAATATCTATTTTATAAAATATAATGATAAATAAAGGAGTTTTTGGGACATGGTATAATCCATGGGAGAAGTTTGCACCTTGATGGATTCCCAATACTATCGGGATTATAACGGCTAGTCTAAAATGTTGGGGGAGAGGCCCCTATCTATATATGGCACCCTATAGTTCTCTATGGCACCAGCTCAGATCTGATCTCGATTCATCTCATCACTCCCCAAAAAAAACATGACCATAGTACATAAAAATTATATATATTTCCTATCTAGACATGGAGATAAATGCATATTTGTAGTCTATTGAAAGTGCAGAGGGGCTTTCTAAGCCCATTGAAATCCTTGACTGAAATGGAATGCAGTTTTGGTTGATTTGGAATAGCCGAGATAAAAAGAATGGTGGTGATGTTGCTCTTGGGTTGAGTTAAAGAAAAGAAAAGAATAGAACTTGATATGGAAACATTGTTAATGTTGCTTCGAGAGGTTCAAACATTATGGATATAAAAGGCCACCTAGGGCGTATTCTTTTCTCAGATAGCATCATCATCATCAATCTAAACAATTGTCTGCATGTTAATCCAATAAAAATATGTTTGGTTTGCAGTAGGTCACTTGTTCAAATCATGGGAGAAGCATTTTAAGCGTGGAACCTATGGCTCAATTAGTGCCTTCTTATGCTTCACTACTTTAGAAATATTGCTTTTGCAACACAGAGGATCATCCACCTTTCATGGCCACTGAAGGGGTTATTAGTAACAATAATACTAATAATAATAATTTTCAGGAGGATGATAGGTTTTGGGGCTTAACATCACATTATATTTATCTCTATGGCAGCCATCCCTTGTAAAGCAATCTCCTCATGGGCCTTTTCTTCAAAGTGTTATGGTTGCAAAGGTATGCATAACAGTTTTAGCTATTTGGTTTTGTTTTGTTTATACATTTAGCACATATATAATGGATCATTTTTTTTTCAGTAGGTGAACATTTATTTTTGAAATGGTTTGAGAATCCTGATCTGTACTGCATTGTTTTTCATTTTTAAAAATCACTTCAATAATTGTGCATTACTAAAATAATCTTAAGTCATAAAAAAAATAGTAGGATTTTGATTTTATTTTTATTTTTAGAATATTTAAAATTAAAAATAAGAAATACATTTTTTTTAATATCTAAATTTTATAATATTAAATAAAAAATAATAATTAATTATATATTTATTTATTATATAATAATTATTATATATAATATAATAATATTATATTGTATTAAATAATATTATAATATATTATAAGAATCACATTATTATATTATAATATATTATATTGTATTAAATTATAATATAATTAAAATATTATATAATTATTTATATTATATATTAATATACATAAGTTAAATGTTGTTTACTATTTATTTGGTATGTTTTTGTTGTTGTAGTAGTAGTAGATATGATTTTTTTTTTTTACATCACAACTACTATATAAAATATTTTTAAAAGATTGAGAGAATTACCTCTTCCACATTATTTATAAGAACTTTAACTTTATAATTAATGTTATATATTTTTTAAAAAGAGAAATATTTGTAATTATTACTATATAAAATATATTTTATAGCTTCAACACTTTCATCATTAATATATATTATAAAACTGATATAATTTCAAAATATATATATATTATATAATATAATATTTATATAAATTATTATATATAAATTTAATGTATATAAAAATTATAATAAATATTATACATTATTTTTACAAAAATAATAATAAAAATTGATAATTGAATTACACGACTTAAAACTAAAAGATTTATAAGGTAGTGAAGAATAAATATAAATATTTAGTTAAAAAAATACAAATTAAAGTATTTTATTGTTGCAATAAATTGAATATGAACTACTTCTATCTAAGCTCTGGCTTTTCTTGTACCATGGGGGCAACTGCTAGTCTATATGGGGATGGGATTTAGGATAGTACGCATATTGGTTGGTGGGTCTAACTGAATCTCCCACATTATTTAATCACCCAATATTTGAGAGCAGTGCTAGCATGGTGGGGCAGATAGAGAGGTCAAGTAATATGTGCAACAATCTATCCATCATTCTTAGATTGGGATGATATCACAACTTTTAGCAGGGGTGGTAGACACTGTGAGTAAAACATGTACTCCTCCATTGACTCAGCTCATAATTCTATTTCAAGTTTGTAAAAGAATATATCATTTTATTTATTGAGGGTAACAAAATATGTCATGCTTATTGAGAAGCAAATCTAGATGTCATTCCTTATAAAATAATGTGGCTTTACATTTGGGTGCTTTAATTTGAGAGACTCATGGATCCAAAGGAAAATATTTAAGAACATAAAGGAGTGTACTCACAGGTTCTCTACCATAATAAGAATAGGATCTTCATATCCAAGTGGCCGCTCGACTATCTTGGAACCAACACAGACCATAACAAAATATATTGCATAATATAATTGAACTACAAGTCACACTGCAGTTGGCACATTACTTTGTATGATTCCAAAAGCTCCTGCTTGCTACATGTAACAAAATATATTTGTACCAATCAGTTTCCCTTTTTATGATCTCTTCTGAGAGTCCTTCCATTCCATTTTAGTTATTCACAATACCACTGACTCTATTGGAAACAAAAGGGAAACATGCTAAGATAACTAAAATTTTTGCTACCTAGTTTGAAAGGGAAACATGGTAAAATAACTAGACTATTTGTCACCAACCACCTAATTTAAAATTTTTAGTGGTAGACTATGCCACTTAGTTTCTATTTTTATGATAGACAATGTTATAAAGAATAAAGAGATCCATTGCAAAGCCATGTTTGCAAAGCAACTAAGGCTCAGTTCACAAGATCAAAGATATGGTTTGCCAAAGGCATTGAAACTAATTGTATGAATAGATCATGGCATAAGTGTACATATGAAATGAGATAAGATGAGATAAATTTTAATACCCTTTAGACCAAAATTGGTCTGTAGGAATTGTCAAAGTTATCTCTACTTGCTTTGATGACTATCAATTGGTCTCCTCGTCTAGAGGTTATGATATCATATTTTCATGTTATATATCAATAAATAGAGAAAAAATATTTTTTTGGGAGCCATTGAGAATGGGTGGCCTAATTGAACCTAAAATGAGAGTAAAGGACGTTTGGCATCAAAAATGCCAGACACAAAAATCTCAACAAGATAATGAGGGATGGGGCTGAAATTGACTCTGATAAAAACTAATATGAATTCACTAGTAGAACATAAAATAACAAAGATAACAAAACAATAATGGATTGAACACTAAAATTGTTGTTGTACACCATTCATTAGCATATTAAAATAGATTTACAAAGGGAAATGGAGTTTTCTAACTAAATAAGACCAAGTTCATACACATTGTCATAGAACTCAGCATGCAAAGACATCTGAGTTTAACCTATGTTACATGTAGTCAGTAAGGATCCAGTAAACTAAGCCTAGTCTATATGCAAATAATTACAATGATAATTATATTTACAAGAATAGAATCAGAATAAGTGATTCCCAGTAGTTTTCAAATAGTTGATGATGCTTCTGATCCTAATAAGCTCCATCCAAACCAGGTAGAATCAATCATAGAACCAAATATTCTCAACTTTTTGGGTTAAATTATGCAACATGAACAAAGTTCATAATTTCCTTGGGTAGGTAAAAATTATTTTAGAATTTTGAAATGCCCTATATCCATTTATTCTCAAGTTTCTATGTTTCAAGCCTCACCTACATGCATAAAGTTTGCATTTCCATATCAAGGTGAAAAGTAAATCTAAGGTGCAAAGTATTCAATATCTAAATAATCTCAAATTTTAAGGTTTATTAGACACATGTACTTGAGCAAATTCTACATTGCCATCTCTAGGGACAAAGTATTTCAAAGGTACAAAATGTCCAAAGTTTATATATTCTTGCATTGTCTACCACAATCCAGTTGTTGATAATTTTAAGCTTCAAAACCATCTATCATCAAATCCACAAATATTAGATACTGAAATTTAAGAATGTCTAGTACTGATAGATTTTCCTCTAAGAAGCTCTATTTTAAAAGAATAGTCCATTAAGGAAGATAATATATACATAGGTAGGTAAGTGGATGAGGTAAAGGGGTCGATGCCAATCACATGGCCATGACCTCAAAAGGTTCGTTACCAATGGTCGAATTTGAACCCATCACAACATTTCAAAGGGCTCTAAACCCATCTCATAAGTTTGTCAAAAAAATAGCCATAAAAATAAACTTAAAATCTAAAACTTGTGTGATAATTAAAAAGTGCTTAGTTATTATTAAAATGATAAAAAGGCTAAGATTTAAAAATATCAGTCAATTGATGACTAGTCCTATGACTACCATGTCTAGAATCTTGAGTGGTAGTGAAACACATGCTAATTTGCAAGTTTTAAGAACTTTTATTTTTTTATGATGGCCCAGGCCCCAAAAACCCATTTTTCAAGGGCACACCTTGCTTGCGGAGAATCTAGATTTGCAAATTGTCTCCCCTTTTCTATTTCCATTGTCTAACACAATATCTTTAATATATATATTATTATTATTTATTTGTTTTCATTTTTCAATGAAGCCATGGGGTAGGGGGCTCTTTAAATAAAACATTCATACATAAATGACAATAAATGCACTAGAAACAAGGGTAAAATTTGACGATCGACCTTGAGAGTGAAAGAATTTTTTATATGACTGACGAGTCGATGGCATTGATGGTTATACATTCAACTTGCTCTATTTTGGGTATGAAAGTAGAGAAGGCTTCAAATTTGAGTCACATGGGGAGATCATTACTCACATATGTTTTTATTTTAGGAGCCATAAAAGCCTAGTAGGTGAGATAGAGGAAAGGAGAAGGGATGGAGAAAAAGAGGAGAGTTGATGTACGGAAGGATGAGAGAGATGAGATAGTTAAAGAAGAGTGAAATCTATGAGTTATTAGGAGACCCTGATAATGGTGGTAGGATTTTGGATGGTGTTTGCTCTAGTTTTTGGGGATTAAAATCATTACAAAATTAGACATTTTTTACTTTGCTCAATCTATTGGAAGCTTGCACAAGCTATGAATAGAGAGAGAGGGGGGGGATATGGGAAACTCATCTTGACATCAACCAAAACTTGGAGTTTGTAGGTTATGGACGAGGAAAGCCCTTACTAGTAATTTTAAGCATGTTAATTTATATTGTGGTCTATTGTCAATAATTTAAGTTAGTTTAATGTATCAACCAAGAGAATAAAAAACAGGGCTTGCCCCTTTGATTTTAGAAGTCTTAAACCAAATTTTCAAGTTTAATGTATCAGGGATTGATATTAAAAGTCTTCAACAATTTATGAGGGTTCTTAATAGTTCTCCTGGAGTGCCTACAGGTATCCTGACTTGTCTTGAAATATCTCAGCAACCCAAAAAACTTGTAGGGATCAAATCAAAATGGAAAAGGGCCTTAAACTTAGTGCATTTGGCCATTCTTAGGAGATATAAATATGGTAGAGTATGGTCAAATAAGAGGTATACACATGGTATCTTAAGACCTATCGAATAATATTTACACTTAGAATTTTGGGAGTTTTAATAGTGTATGATAGTGTCAGAGTACGACCAAATCATGAAGAGACATGTTGCATGATGTTAGGCTTGCTAGTTGCATAGTTTTGGACATATTAGATGTGTCAGTCCCAACGTCAAAGCTCCAAAGCCCTTGAGATACCCTTGAATGTGCTACAAGACCCTTAAAGGTATTTCCTAGGAGATACCTTGAAGGGCGTTGTAATACCTTTAAGGCTACCTTGAAGGTATCTCCTAGGAGATACCTTCAAGGTCATTATATGTTTTAAAAGCATGTTTTAGTTCAATGTATGTCCTAAGATACCTTAAAGGGCTTTGTAGTACCTTCAAGGTATCTCCTAGGAGATACCTTCAAGGTCATAGGAGATACCTTGAAGGTATTATAAGTCTCTTCAAGGTTTCTTAAGGTGTCTCCTAGGAGATACCTTGAAGGGCCTTGTAATACCTTCAAGACATGTTTTAGAGGCATGTTTTGGTTCAAGGTATCTCCTTGGAGACTCCTTAAGATACCTTGAAGGGACTTGTAATACTTTTAAGGTATCTCCTATGACCTTAAAGGTACTACAAGGACCTTCAAGGTATCTTAGGACATACATTGAACCAAACCATGCCTTTAAAACATATCTTAAAGGTACTACAAGTCCCTTCAAGGTATATCCTAGGAGACACCTTAAGATACCTTAAAGGTACTACAAGGCCCTTCAATGTATCTTAGGACATACATTGAACCAAAACATGCCTATAAAACATGTCTTAAAGGTATTACAAGTACCTTTAAGGTATATTAAGGTGTCACCTAGGGGATACCTTGAGACACCTCAATCCACTCTCACCTCAATGACAAAGGACTTACACTTGCCACAAACCCATTTTTGTAAAATACTCTTAGGAACTGGTTTCATGATACTGCAACTACAACAATAGTTGTAGGGATTGTAGATATTTTTTAGGAGTAGATATACAGTGAAATGGTCTCATCAATTTTAAAAACTACAAAATTTAAACCTACAAAGAAAATCTAGGAGGTTTGTATATAAAATCAAATTAAAAAATTATTTATGGAATATCTTTTATTGGTTGTAAAGTGCCTAAAAATCCTAAACAATTGATGTAACTTTTTGCCCCTACCTACTACCCATCTCTAAGAATATTTCTTCTATGTAGCCTCTACTCCTATTTTTTATGAAAAGATTTAATATTTTGTAGTTGAATAGATTTATACTTACATGAGACCACCTACAACTATAAAATAATTACAGTTGTCCCCTCCATGAGACCATACTCTCATCAACATGTATGACAGATGAGGGAGTTTGATAGATTATTATAATGTTTTTGACCCCCTGACTAAACCAAATGTATACTCATGGAATGTGATAATTGTAGCTTAATGAAGGCATGGGTTCATCAACAAGCATTGGCACTGTTTCATCAACTACAATGAAGAGATGTGCAGCCAAATAAATTTACCTTCTATATCATTCTCCCTATATGTGCCAATGTGGCATCTCTAAAAAACAATTTTTAGATCCATGGAAAAATCATTAGACATGGATTTCAATTTGAGATTATTGTGATGAATACCCTAATAAAAATGTATGCAAAGTGTGGAAAAATACATAATACATGCGAACTATTTGATAAAATGTGTAACATAGATGCATTCTCATGGAATGCGATGATTATAAGATATGCACAAAATGGTGACGTTAATGAGGAATTAAGGCTCTTCAATGATATTCCTGAATAGAATGTGGTCTCATGGACTACAATCATTAATGAATATGCATAAAATGGACTTGCTAATAAGTCCTTGGAGTATTTTAAGGAAATGCATTTGGTAGGCATAAAATCAAACTTTTTAACCTTAACCATCATCCTCCCATCTTGTGCCAAAATAGGATATTTGGAAGAGGCCATGGAGATCCATAAAAAATAATAGAAAGTGGACTTTTGTTAGAAGTTATAGTTGACACTACCCAGATAGATATGGATGCAAAATGTGGATGCATACAAAAGGCACACAAATCATTTGTAAAAATGCCTCAACAAAATATAATCTCATAAACTACAGTCATTACATGATATGTATAAAATGGGATTGTTGATAAAGCCTTGGGTATTTTTAAGCAAATAAAATTGGCAGGTGTAAAGGTAGACTCGTCAACCTATGATAGCATCCTTCTAGCTTCTGCCAAATTGGGAACTTTAAAACAAGGTATAGAGATCCACCAAAAAATAATTGAAAATAGATTATTATCTGATGTAATTGTGACTGCCCTCATAGACATGTATGCCAAATGTGGTAGCATACACAAGGCACATGAATTATTTGACAATATGCACCATCTAGCTGTAGCCTCATGTTATGCCATTATTTTAGAATATGCAATGCATGGCTATAACAGGGATGCCCTCAAAATCTTTGAAATGATGAAGCACTCTAAAACCAAACCCAATCACATAAGATTTCTTAGTGTTTTATGTGCATGCATCCATGCAACTCTAGTGGATGATGGGTGTAAATACTTCAATAGCATGAGTTGTTATTATTTCATATTAAATAAATTTTCCTTGTAAATGATTATAGCAAGGTATATTCCATATAAAATATATTTTTTTGAGTGATTTGAAGGAGGAGAAGGAATTACTCCTCGGCCATCATAGTGATAGGTTGTCAATTGCATTTGGATTTCTAAACACTTTTGGAACAACTATTTGAGTTGTCAAGAACATTTGAGTATGTGGTGACTACCACATTGCATCTAAGTTTATCTCCAATATTGTTGCAAGAGAAATTTTTGAGAGAGATGCAAACCATTTTAATTATGGACAATGCTCATGTGGGGATTATTGTTGATGTTATATTTGGAAACACTATTAAGTTTAACTCAGTCTTGCACTATATTAAGTGAATGGTGTGAGATTTGTAATGGTAAAAAGGAATCGTGTTTTATTCCAATTTTTAAAAATATGCTATTTATGAGTGTTTGGAGAGATAGATAATGTTTTCCAATTGATGAAGTGATATTATATGGTATACATCATTACTTACATAAACTCATGGTGATTTGTTAATGTCCAATTTTATAATACCATGGAGGAGTCATAATATTGAACTATTTTTTAGGAAGCCTTTACTGGCCTAGATTCAAAATATGGAGGAGGAAAAATAATGGGAAATGCAAAAGTAAAGGAATGCTTTATGAAATGGAAAGTTGGTTAGCCAAGAGGAAATGTTAGTGAAATGCTTAAAATCAAACCAATGCTTGGAGATGATGGAGAGAGCATCTCTTAATGGTTTTTTACTCCTACCTTTGGCATTTTGTATGATCTTTTTGTTTGGGTTAATTATTATATGTTGCATATAATTGAGGGTTGTTATTTAAGCTTAAATTATACATACCAAATTATATATGCTTATCTATATAGAAGAGTTTTACAAACCTCTGTGTTCTCATTTCATAGGTAGCTTGGGCAGGATGCATTCGATGGAATAGGCTAAACCTTGTAAAATACACATTTTGTATTTTATAATAGCATGGTACCAACCCATCCCACAATATATCAAAAAACATGGATAGGTGGAGTGTTATCAACCCATCCTTGTAGAGAAAAGGTTCAATGGGTCGAGTGTGGAAAAGTGTAGGTATTTTGTTTGAAGTTAATGTACCCCAACCAACAAGCAACTTGTTGATCAGAACATAAGGGCTTGTTAACCCAGAGGATGTACAAGTGGATTTTGCATTCTTTATGGTTATGGAATACTAGTGAAATTTTCCTTTCAAATCATACCATCTCTTGGTCAAATTACCCACTAAGACTAATATTCAAATCTGGTTATTGGAATTCCTCTATTGAATTAAACCATCTCATGGTCAGGTTACCTGCTAAGACAATGTTCAAATCTAATTATTGGAATTTGTTAGTGGAGTGGTGAAAATTTTCAAAGTGGTCTCAGGGGTTTTCAAAGATCCCTTTTATATAATTTGTGTAATATGATTTGTTTCCTGGGCACATAATATAGATAATCTCATTTTATAATACATATAATGTTTATAAATGGAAAATAATTAAGATATCTAAAATAATGGTAATATATTTCTAATGAGGCTTCACATGTCCATTAAATTTTTTAGAGAGCTAATATGTTTTTGGCCCTCACTATTTTGGTTTTTGAATTTGATTTGAATAGTCTTTATTGAGACATCCATTTTTTTAGTGCTTTGTTCAAAATAAATTATTAAAATTTGTATGTAGATGTAAAATTAGAATGTTTATTCTAATATTACATTTATGTGTGCACGCATGGGTGGGGTATTAAAATTATGTATAATAAATTTCATAGAATGATATTAGTGATATGTGAGGATTTGTAGATGGTCATGACAAGACAATATAGGTTATGGGCCCCTTGAGCTTAACTAGGCTGGATAATAAAGAGAAGCACAGTATGTGTTTGTGTGTATCAAGTTCATTTTGAAGTTTAAGCAATAATAATAGTAAATTAAGTAGGTTAAAGGAAACTAAATAATAAAATGAATGTATTTTGGATTGCTATATGTTTATTTTAATGTTGAATAATAATAGAACAAACTATGGAGTTAAGGCTAATTGATTAACAAAAAGAAATCAAGAGGATGAAGACAATTGCAAGAACTCATGTCAAACACATGAAGAACAAGGTAAATAAAAGTATTTTGGGATGTTACAAGTTTATTGAAAGGTTGAATTAATTAATGATAGAATAAAATATGTAGTTAGGGCTAACTGATTAGCAAAAAAATCTTATGAGGATGAAGACTACTCTAAGAACTCATGACATTGAGGTGAGAATGGATTGAGGTGTCTCAAGGTATCTCCTAGGAGACACCTTAAGATACCTTGAAGGTACTACAAGCCCTTCAAAGTATCTTAGGACATACATTGAATTAAAACATGCCTATAAAACATGTCTTAAAGGTTTTACAAGTCCCTTCAAGGTATCTTAAGGTATCTTATAGGAGACACCTTTAAGGGCCTTATAGCACCTTCAAGATATCTCATAGGAAATACATTGAAGGTACTACAAAGCCCTTCAAGGTATCACCTAAAATGTTCCTCTCATAGTATCTTTCAAGACATACATTGACCCACAAATTCATACCCATCAAATAGTAAATAGTAATACCTTCATGGTATCTCCGAACAGATATATCTTCCCTAAAATTACACATTTTAAAAACCACCCTCTTAAATCAAATTCATATGGTTTAAAATCCAACATGTTGTATCCAAATTTATAAAAAAAGAAAGAGATATATCAAAGTAACATGCAAGTGATATCATAAAGGTATCATTAAATATATATCTTATAATTAAAAGGCAACTCCATAAAATATTTCTCAATGTTTCACTAGAGAGATACCTCTCATGTGAAGTCTCAAAAGATAAGTTGGTCCTCAAAACCATCACCATAAACATGTAAATAATACTACCCTCAAGCTATATCCTATAAATCTCTTGAATCTTAATCATGATTTTCAATAGTTGTCCCTTATATCAATTTGACATTATTTCAAACATTGCATTTTAAATCTAAATTTTATAAAATGGGAGAATTCTAAAAATTATATTCCAATAGACACTTTGAGATGAATGACCTATGAAAACTTTCTCAAGATACGACCCAAGTCACTCAAAATAAACCTCTTAAAGTGAAATCCAAGTCACCTAAGAGATACTAGAAAGGTATTTTTTAAAAAGATACTTTGACCATCAAATCAATCACTATAAAAAATTAAATAGTACTACATTCAAGGTAGATCCTACACGTTAATAGGTGCATATAAATCATATGATTTCCAAACCCACCCCTCATATCAATTTGACATGACTTCAAATGCAACATATTTTACTCAAATTTAATAAAATAAGATACCTCTCAAGGTAACTATCAAGATATATTTTGGCCCTTATATCCGACTCCATCAACACATAAACAGTATTACTTTCAAGGTATATACTAGATTATATTGCTTGCATCAAAATGATATATTTCAAAAACCTAGACCTTATACCATATTGACATAATTTAAAATCTACTATTTAGTATCCAATTTTTTGAAAATGTAAGATCTCTCATATACCTTAGCACTCAAATTAAACACCATCAAGAAAATAGTAATTAATACCTTCAAGGCACTTCTTAAGTGATACATCTTCCATAAAAATTATATTTTTTAAAAACCTGCCCCTTAAATCAAATTGTCTTGATTTAAAAAATAATATATACTATCAATTTTTAATAAAATGTGATCTCAAGGAATCTTGTGAGAGATAGATTAACATCCAAATACATGATCATCAATGAGTAAATAGGAATATTTTAGGGTATCTCCTTGACAATATGTCTTAAATTTAAATTAATTGATTTTAAACCCACATCTTATACCAGAAGGCAATAAATTAAATTAACATCTACACATTTCTCATTAAATTATATGCCTTGAAGGTATATTTAGGGTCATACTGCTTGCATATAAAATTATATGATTTTAAAGACAATAACTTCTATCAATATTTTATTAAATAAAATAGATATTCAAGGTATTGACCTAGAGATATGAGAAGTATTTCCTATTAGAAACCTATCGAGGTTCTCTCAAGATATAACTTGGCTACCAAATTTATCACCATCAATAAGTAAACATTACATTTGCCTTAAAAAATATGTGTATATGTTATTTAAACTTATGAAAATTATGTTAAGACGATCCAATATTTTTTAATTTCTGACATATCTTCCTACAAAATTTAGTATGTCATACCATTCAAGATAAAATTAGTGTTAAGTGAAGAGTTAAACTTCAATTATTTGTATCCAATTAAAAACCTTTAACAATGTTATTAGAATTTACTTTGAAAATTCTCAAGGCACAAATTTGATGCCAAACTAACAATGCAAGGCAATTCAAATTACATTAAACCAATTTTTAAGTAGTGGTTTAACAAGAATATAACCTTTCTGGCACTTTTAATGCCACAAGAGTCCATCCTTAAGGTTCCCAATATACACTCTCCCTAAGACCTTCTTATCTAGTCTTTGTTGTTAGAACTAAATTTTCCTGAAGCCCTGATAAGTTTGACAGTAGGAGTAAAGATCATTGAAACACATTTCTTAACTACATTGATGTATCTACTATTAATATTACATTCAACTATAACCATTAAATATGGATTCACTTAGGTATTTAGATGTTGAGGTTGAGCTTAGTACAACCAAATTGGTTATGATAATTCATGTAATCAAATTCATTGATGCGAGCAAATGTAAGTAACAATTTCTTTTCCTAAAGTCAAAGAGTGATAAATAGATATTATAGTCTTCAAAGATATTATTTCCTAGGAATTGCAACTACAAATTGAGCATGCATTAAGATGTAATTGACACTTATAATATTTGGTTAAAAAATATATAGTTGGTTTCATTATTCTGTAAATTATGTATTCATGATATCAAAATTCCTGTGATCATGTGCATCTAACTTGTTCTCAGACTCTTTGTTTTGCTCTTTCAAAAATTAATAGATAATTTTTTGAGGGGATTGCTTATGTTTTAATGCTTAATGGGAACTATCATATTAAATATATTTTTTTCATTTGAAACCTAAAACATGTCGTATTGACTTCACATTCTATTCAAGTGTCAAATTATATAACAATATTATTGTGGAAATAAGTCAGTCTATTGTGTTAGAAAATTCCCATTTATTAATTTTCTCTTAATCTGTTTAAGTTTTATTGTGTATACTTCCATTTTTTCATACCTTTATGTCAAACTATCTAAAAATACAACTTATAAAATATATTTACAATCTCTTCAAAAAAATCATTTTAATTATTTTGATGAGCCTTCATAAATAGTTTCAAGGATTGTATCATGGCACACACAAGGAATATGTTGCTCAAAATAATGATGGAATTGCCTCTAGTTTTTTAATTTAAGTTATTGTTTCATTCAAATACAAAAATATTATCTAAAGCCTCTAAAATTGATATAAGATAGAAGGATTAAAGTAAATTCTATTACATTTTAAATAGAATTATGTTGTCCACATCTCATCAACAATTATGATTTGAATTTTTTCTAAAAAACCATATCAAGAACTTGAATTTCAAGTTACTTAGTGGATATTTATTTAAAATTAATGATTCAACTAACATGTAAAACAATTTTTTAAAAATATTTCTATCAAATTAGATGGTAATATTTAATCAAATTCTTATGTCAATTTTATAGCATTTTTAAAACTATCTCTAAAATTATACAGGCCTAACCTTCACAAGTTCATCTCATCCATCTACAGGAAATCTCATAGTCTATGTCAAACCAATTATTTATCATATCTAGACATAATGAAACACTTTCAAATTGAAAAGAACAACCCTATTATTTATAATTTACCAACTAGTCACAAGAAGAAAGTCTTAGCCAAGTTTGAAGCACCTCAAGAGCTAAGAAAAAATTTCCAATTACCAAGTATTGAAAGATAGATTACAGGTTGCATACATTCATTAAGAACTATTGCACACATTCACCTAATGGAGAGAACTTAATGTGGTTTGAATTCCCTATTTAGATAATTTTATTTGTAGGCAGTGCTCAGCCATTTAATTGAAAGTGGTTAGGGTTAGTTCAACCCACATTTATTCTTCTTTTGTAGGCTTAATTTTGTCATTGTAAGTGGACCTATGGTTTCAAGTAAAGGAGAAAAAGTTATGTGGGTCATGCACATAATCAGACCTTGGGATCACTCAGAGAGTTTAAAATAAAAATACATGCACATGCCTATTTTAAAACAAGAGAAAAAATCCATAGAAATATAACTGTTAGACTAAGAACATAACATTTGATGGTATTGACCTAAGGTTAATGATATTGTTTGGGCACACACATAGATCTAGATCCTGATCCAAATGACCCATATTTAGGTTTGCTATCCTTCCTATCACCTACATGAAATTTAATTCATAGATTAGTTAATCACTTCATTAAAATTAAATAGATTGTTCACATTGAAAGGAAGGATAACAAACCTAACTAGATTGTTCATGATCCAATCAATTGATGACATGTGACATCCCAATCATCCTAGGTGTTTTATATCACATATCACCTGAGCACCCAATTGATGTATTTATTATTTTCCTTAAGAAATAAACTACCAAGTCTTGTTATCTGTAAATGCATGGTCTGTGAGCCAATTTGAGCGACTGAATAATTTGGACTTATTGCAAATATATAATATAGATGTGATTTATTTTTAATAAGTCCAAGTAATTCTTGATGAAGTCCAATTTGTTTATGATAGTTTTTATCTACTAATTATTTATGATCATTTTAAATAATTTGGACTTATCACAAATACATTAAATAGATGTGATTTATTTGTAATAAGTCTAACTTAATCTCGATACAGTCCAATTTAATCTTGATATAGTCCAATTTATTTTTGATAGTTTTTGAAAATTTGGACTATTGATAAGTCCAAATTATATGAAATAATCCTTAAACCCATTTATATAGGGAAAGTCAAATGCATGTCGAAACATTCATGTCTAATTTCTCCTTTCTTGACAAACCACACTTCATGCAAATATATTTGTAATGGTGTGCTTGAAAAGGATTTGGACCAGGATGTTATGAATAAGGACCTCATAAAGTCATGATAAATGACCTTATAAAATTTTATGAGAAACATGGCTTCGATTTCAAGAAAGCTCCTGAAGTTGAAGATGATCATGCTTTGATGTCCTGTATCCCCATAGATGTGGTTGATGAAACTACTTCATCCCCTCTTGGCTCCCATATCACAAACAATGACACCATTTCCATTCCACCTAATTTTTTTTATTAGCACCATTCACTTGGAATTGCTAACCTATCAAAGCAAAAAAAACCATATCCCTTCCTTTAGTTTTTCTTGACCTAATAGATGAAGATTATTCCTCTGTCTATGTGATGGAGTGTTGGGATGATGAATCCATTTTAATGTATTTAAGGGTAAAAGATTCATATCTTAAGAATATCAGACCATCTAAGTTTCCTAGTCTTTTAAATGAGGTCATAATTGATATTAACATAAGGATGCTTTAGGTTCCATAAAATATCAAAGTGAGTCAATCCTTAGATTCTTAGGAACACCAGGATTTTGCAGCATTCCTTGCTAATAATAGCCAATATTTTTCTTGGTATTATAGTGATATGCCAAAAATTGACCCTACTATCATCATCCATAACATCGTTACCATTCTCAAAGCTAAGCTAGTAAAGTAAAAACTTTGAAAGATGCATCCTTGTGTAACACTTCTTGTCAAGGAAGAATTGTAGTGATTATTATCCATTAACTTTATCCAATCCATCTATTACCCTTAATGGGTATCTAACATAGTACCTATCACAAAGCCCATAGGAGGACTATGCTTTTGTACCAACTTTTGTGATCTTAATATTACTTATCCAAAAGACGATTTTCCCCTTTCTAATATTGACCAACTCATGGATATCACTATAGGACACAAGATTTCACTTATGGATGGATTTTTTTGTTATAATCAGATCCTTTCACCCCATAGGATCATCATAAAACCTCTTTTATTACTCCATGGGAGAATTTTTATTATAGGGTCATGCCTTTTGATTTAAAAAATGTAGGATCAACTTACCATCATGTCATGACCTATATTTTCCATGACTTAATTCAAAAAATTGTTGAAGATTATGTGGATGATCTCCTCTGTAAATCTAGGTATTGTAAAGATCACCTATCTATCCTTCAAAAAATCTTTGCTCATTTAATCAAATATCAAGTCCATCTTAACCCTAAAAAGTGTGTCTTTGGAGTTTTCTCAAGAAAGACTTTTGGTTTTATAATTTACCTTTGAGTAATTGAGGTTGATCATGCTAAAATTAAAGCCATTATTGATATGCCACCTCCCTCCAACCTCAAGTATCTTTATAGTTTACAAGGGAAACTACAAACTATTTATCATTTTATTTCACAATTGTCTAGCCAATGTCAACCCTTCCATCACCTTCTTAAGAAAGACACCTGATTTTTATGGGATTCAAATTGTCAAGTAAAATTTGATACTCTTAAGAAGTATCTCTTATATCCCCCTATAATTATTCCACCAAGAGAGGATAAGCCTTTTTACTTGTATAACTTGGCTACAAGTCATGCATTAGGTGTCATGCTTACCCATCGAGATGAGTAGCATATAGAGCAATCAGTTTATTATATAAGTCACATTTTGGTTGAGTATGAAACTCATTATGCACATATAGATAGACTATGCTTGGATTTAGTATTTTTAGTTTCTAATCTTTGCCATTGTTTTCTTAATCACAAGACCTATGTGATTATCAATACTGATCCTCTTAAGTTCATACATTCAAAACCATATCAGAATCAATGAATGGTAATATGGATTATGCTTCTCACTAATTTTGATCTCGAGTTCCTTAACCAAAAGTTAATTAAGGGGAAAATCATTGCTGATCAATTGGATGAAGCACCCCTTGTTGATAATCTACAATCTAGCTATGAATTCCTTGATGAAGTTATAGCCTCCACATCCTAGGAAGATCTCAAATATTAGACGATGTTCTTTTATGGATCTAAATAAAAATTTGAAGGGGGAGTAGGGATTATTCTCATACAACCTAAAGGCATTCCTATACCCCTATCTTTTAATCTTATTGACTTTACTAATAATATGGTGGAATATGAGGCCCTAATTATAGGTCTCCAAATAGCTTTGACACTAGGTATTAAGTTGCTTCGCATTTTTAGGGACTCCCAGTTGGTAGTCAATCAAATAATTGGCATATATTAGTGCAAGAATAAAATCCTCTAGAGGTATAATATGTTAGCAGAGCAATTATTATCCACCCTTAATCATTATGTCATCCAAATTATTCCTCAGTCAAACAACAAGTTTGAATATACCATGGCATCTTTGGCCTTCTTTATCCCATCCTCCTCCCAAGAGTATAAATTATTTGTCCTTATTCATAGGGTCAATCAACCTTATTATACAAAAAATGATCTTCTTTATATCCATATTATAGAGGAAAACCATGTAGATTTATGGTACACAAATATTCTATTATTTGTCTAAAGGTAGTATTCCTTTAGATTTATCCAAAAATGCTAAGCGTGCTTTTTAGCAGTGAAATTATTGGTATGTAATACTAGGGGGTGTGATTTATAAGTTGGGGTTAGATGGTATTCTCCTCCATTATCTCCAAAATTTTGAATCAAATCTTGAAATCAAATAAATTCATGATAGAATCTATGGTGGCCATTTCAATGGTTTAACTATCACCAAGAAAATTGTGTGATTAGGATACTATTGGCCCACTATTAATTGATACTATTATGAGTATGTTAGGAAATGCGTAAGTGCCAAAAACATGCCAGCTTATCCCATATCCTTAATCATGCATTACAAGTATCTAGAGACTTTTGGCCTTTCTCCCAATGGGGTTTAAACCTTATAGGGCAGATTAATCCTAAATCTTCCTAGAGACATAGCTTTATCATTACCACTATCGAGTATTTCACTAACTGGGTGGAAGCCATTCCCCTTATTCCAACCAAGGTAGATAAGATTATTGATTTCATTAATCATCACATCATATGCCATTTTGGTGTCTCACATTAAATCATTGCAAATAATAAGAATTATTTTAAAAAATAATCAAGTCCAAAAGTTATGTGATTCCTTTAGCATTAAGCTAAGATTCCCCTTGCCTTATTATCTGCAAGCTAATAGACAAGCTAAAGCATCGAACAAAACCCTTATCAAGATGTTAACCAAAATGGTCAACAAAGCTAGAAAGAATTGGCATCTTCACATAGCTTTTACTTTGTGGGATTATTGAACTAGTATTCGAACACCTATAGGGGTTACCCCTTTTTATTTGGTCTATAGTAATAAATTAGTTCTTCCTCTAGAAGTCCAAATTCCTTCCCTTCAGATCTCTTTTAAGGATTTCATTTCTGAAGAGGATTACCATCAAGAACGATTAACACAACTAAATTTTTTAGATGAGCATTTAGCCATAACCCTTTATCACCTTCATGTATATCAAAAATAGATAAAATGTGTATATAATCAACATTTAATAGAAATGAAAATTTAGTATCGATGACCTTGTCTTTAAAGAAAATCAACATATTACAAATATAAAAGGAAGTAAATGAGGAAAGTTTTCCTTGAATTGGCTTAGACCCTATATTATCACTCACAAGTATGGATTTGGGGCATATAATTTGACCTCCTTTGATGGAATACTAGAGCTTGAGCCTCTTAATGATTTGCATCTACATCCTTTCTACTATTAATTATCCTATTACAAACACCAATCAACATAAATTCTCTCAAAATCTTATCCCCTATCTCTAAACGTACCCCATAATGATCAAGAATCATGTGTATTTTGGAAGTATAACCATTTTATCCTTAAATAAGGACATGTTAGATCTATTTATAGCATCTTCTCATGGATTAACTTCGTTCAAAAGAGAGTGGAGTTCCAAATCATTTTTTCCTAAAATCCTTCACTGTAAAAGCTTGTTCGAAAGGAATAACACATGACCTTGTTCTATGGATTATGAAAACACCCTAGGTGGCCTTAAATCTAATCCATGGTAAAAAGGTTAATTTGAGATACAAAATTAAGAAAATATTAAAATGATAGGGTAATATCTCGAAGGACAACTGTTATCAAAATCAAGGAAAAAAGTTGTAGAGTGATCCCTTGAAGGATAGCTGCTAAAACATATATATCTGAACATGTAGACCACTCCCTCTAAGGATGGTTATGTGTCTATGATTTAGGAAACTTCCTATATTGATCAGTTTTCTATTAAAAGCAAATCACGTATAAATCTATAAAATTAAAATTATATCCTATGAAAGCTTCCCACATTGATTAGCTTTCATAAAATTGTAGACTTCCCGCATTAATCAGTCTACATATATCCATGTATTAGCTTAAGGTTAAATAGCTTGAAAACATGAAAAAATAAGTTTATTCCCAGAGAATTAAGTTTTTCCCCATTCTTATATGAAAATACCCTTTTTTTTTAAAACCAAATATTTATGAATTTAGTTGACAAGCGATTGTTAAGGATTCTCATTAACATTGGATAAAAGGGCGTATATGTAAAAGAAACAAGAGGCCTATCTTTGGTTAGGGTCCAAGCCAATTATGAGTCATGCATACTTGATCAATCGGTATAGAAGCCATTTTTTATATATAAACATTTAAATTCATGTAACATTATAACATAATCCATAATCAACAATGATACAAAATCCCATCCATATAATTTAATGAGTATAATCAAAAGTGAAAAACCATATGAACACCATCCATGTAATATAACAACCATAGCAAAATACATCATAAATTATCACATAAATTGAATTCCATAATCCATCATAAATCCATTAAAACACATACACATAAATCTATAATCAAGATAAAAACAACATCGCATGATCTAAACATCATAATCCATGTAAAAACTATATAATAACTCAAATGCCATCCAAACATAATCCACATAATCCAAATCCATAATTTCATAACACAAACTCATGTAATAAATGTGCTAACATATACTCATGAATGTCTACATCCAGAATATCAAATGTACATCATAAAAATGTCATAATATACAATATGTACAAAGACAATCCATATAGTTAGCCATAGATATGACTACTTGGTGAACTAGATCTAGCCCAAATAGACCAATCCACCTCCTCCACTATCCCCTCCATCCCCTCCCCCATCCCTCCTATCTCTCCCCTATAGTACACTCCCCACACTCATTGTGGTCATTTATGTCCACTATGGAGTCTAACCCTGCATGGATATGTGACTAGCATATCTAAGAACCTCTCATAATTACTTTGTAACAATCTTCTCATAATATCAGAGCTCTTTCACCATGTCTTGATACCTATCCATGCTCATAGTACCTAGAGGTCCCATCCTCCTACCCTATCCCCATCCTCTAGTAGTAGATCTTGATACTACTCCTCCTGCAACCCCTACTAGTACTTAGAACCTCTCATTCTAATAATGATATCTATTTTATGCTCAATATGCCTCATAACTCTACTACATTGCATCATAGCACCCATATAGCTATATCAACCTCACTTGTAGCTAGTCCCACTAAAAAACAACTCCAAGATACTGTGTTTGGGCCATATTTCTCTCCATCATCATCACCTGTATGTTTCCTTCCCCTTCCCCATATCCTCTTATGGCCTTTGCATCTACCATCTACACATCCCCCATCTCCCATATTTGTTACACCACCCTCTCTTCTCCCATCCATGTTGGTCCACCCACCATAAGAAATATGCCTCTTTCACTTTGACATCATCTACATCTGCTCCCTCTATCTCTTTCTCTATTAAAAGATCTAGCTCTATAACTTATGGCTCGGGTAGCTCCCCCTCCAAGTCATCCCTCTTGTATACCTGGGGTGTCTCCGATATATATTTATGTAGCCCAAACTATTGCCACACACATACAAATTGAAATAGCTTCACATGCTCTATACATTTCCCCATAACCACCTCACTCAATGTCTTGCCATCAACTCTATCTCCATCCTTGCCCATGCTGAAAACCTGACATATGGCCTCTATATCAGCTCATCCTCCTCTAACTCCTCCAACACCTATCTATATTAGTCTAAATCCTAAACTCTCCCATCTCCATGTGGATGGGAAAAGTCATCCCTCCATTGAAAAAACTCAAAACTGAAGGCAAATCAGTGCCATCCCATCCATGGTGGCCCTGGTGGCTACACTACTCAAATGTGCTCATATGCCCAACACTGTAAAATATAGGTGACATCTAGCCCATAACACCATTGTGTCCTTCACCCCCACATCTCTCTGTATATTTATGCAAGTAATGTTAGAGCCCATACAAATAATGTCTGATGCTCCCACATGTTTGTAAGCACTCTTGTCAAGCTCCATGAGATCCTTCCTCCAACAGAGTTAGGCAATACATAGTAGGATATGGCCAACATCAACATAATAATAACCCATCTCCTATCTTGGTCCTGATCATATAGAACCTTGAAGTTGAAGCCTCCCACTATAAACCCAATATCTACAACATCATTCCCATACAATCATGTCAATGTTGTTGCCCATCCTCTCTCATCCAATGGGGTGATATCTACTCCCTATACCAACAATTGTAGTATCCTATAGATGTCCTCTAAAGTCATGATCATCTCTCCTATTAGTAAATAAAAGGTCCCTGAATCTAGATCCCATCACTCTAATAGCACCATGAGTAGGCTCTGGGTTTAGTGTATTAAGTGATAGTGGTGTAATCCTCCTAAACCCACTTCTTTGAGATGTTTCCAATCTACATCTCCCATCACCTCCTATAGTCACTATAATAATGGTGGTACTTGATCTTGCATGGTCAATATTAGCATGCTTGTAATCCCATCACCCCTTAGATTTATTTAGTTTCCTAACCATTAATGTTATCCCCTAAATTTTGTTTACCCCTAGGAATTGACATTGACCCTTAAGGTATCAACATCGATTGGTCCCTAATCATCATTGATCGACTGATCAATGTTGATGTGTCACCGATTGGTGGTCAATTGTCAGGGAGTCAATATCGATCCATTGTGGATCAATACCAACCCTTGATAAACCCTAGCAATGTTAAACCCTAACTCAATTAGATAAAAATGAAAATAACATAAAAAAATTCACAAAAACTCCAAAAACATTTTACCCCTACCTTGTCGTGTGATCATTGTTATTATCGCCCACTCCCACCAACCTCCATCATGTATATCTCACTCAAATGTGTATTGATAGGTGTCAATTTTTTGGCTCTAGCTTATATGTTCTTGTTTTCAAAATGAGCACCAAATCCATTTAATGGCCTATTTATAGCCTTTTAGGATCGATGTCAATTCTTTTACAATTGGCATTAATTATTTCCTAATCAATATCAATCCATTAGATCGATGTTGATTTGGTTAATTTTAGATTCCTTGCACTACTTGAAACTCTATTGCATCCTTATAGTCCTGTTCAAAGGCCACTCAAGTAATTCATTATTCCAACTATCCTATCCTTTGTTACCCAACATTATTGGATTGTGGACATAGACCCTATGATGGTCCCATATCCTTTAAGAGGTCTACATTCATTTCAGTGTCTATACCTTATGGATCCTAAAAATGTACCTCGTCTTGAGTGAAAATGTCCCTAAGTATTACACATATACCAAGCACATTGGATTCTTTGGTTAACCCATGCTAGCCTTTACCTTTTTGACTGCCTTCAATAGAGCTCACACATTCCTAGTTATGGCAATCCATTACTTGTTTGCCTTGGGGCATTCCTATTTGTATATCATATATCTTATTAGTGTGGCATTATACTTCATGCTTATCCTTGCATCTTCTATGTTCATTTTCCATCTAGTTTATCTATTACCACCTCATTTTTAAACCCATATCCACCTCATTATCCCTTGATGGCTCCTAATTTGAGGGGGTACCTCCTCACATAAACTTGGGGCATTAGACCGATCCTAGTTTTTGTCTTGTGATAGGTTATCACAAACTGCTCAATAAAAAGAGGTAAATGTAGACACCATAAATACACCATTTTATTATAAATAAATGTGTCTTACCCATTTCCCATCCTTTTATGCTAGTTAATGTAGTTTTACCATTTACCATCATATGTTACATAATTAATCTAATTAATTACCATTTTACCTAAGTAATTAGTTAACCTTCCCTAAATCTAGTAAAATCTCTCTAAGCTTATTAGGGGTAAATTTTTTTAACCTGTTAACAAATTCATACCTGAACCTCATTAAAAACTAACCTAGACTAAGTTTAATACCATGATTTGGAGTTGTTAGAATAAATAAGTTAAACTTGGATTGGATTGATACCGATCCCCATGATCATCATCGATCTTGTTAGGATTGTTGATTTATACTTAGTCCATCCTTAGGCTGAGGGATCCTAAATTTGAACACTGAAATGCTGAAGAAATTTTCTTGGAATACTGTAGAAGAATTCCACTCTTGTTTCATTCCATTTGCACTCTATCCAAGGCCAAACACATCCTTGTCAATGAGATATTATTTACAACATAGGAAGCATTTTTAGAGGTAAGTGTATTGTCTATTTTGAGTACATTCTAATTATTGTATTATCTATTTATATTCTATTTATGGCTTTGAGTCTGTTTAGATAGTCAATAACCAGTCCTTGAACCATTTAGAATCTATTAGAGGCCTCCTTTAGGCCCATCTTGAACTTTGTGTATCCACTCTAAAGATCGATGATTATTCCTTATGAATCAACATAAATTTCATTATTAATATCGATTCTCAGACAAACAACATCAATCCCTATGTTTTTATTTATGTCTACAAACTGAGACTATTTTAGTAGTCCTAAGTGTTTCCAATTTGCTATTTTTAAGTTCTAAAATCATGCATTTTTCTCTATAGATTACATTCCCTTACATTATACATGACATGGTTTTAATTCATGACTTAGCCATAGTTCCTCACCCTTTATTTATTGATCAGAGTGACATCTCATTTGAGTTTGAAATTTATGCGATCATTTCTACCCCAACTTTAAAAGCCATCACCAAGTAACTAGAAGTAATTCAAGAACATAAAGACTTATCTATAGCATATTGGATTAAACATTTTGATAATATATATGCAGTAGATTGATCTACTTTATTTCAGTATCATATCTTATCACATGATTTATTATAATGTATATCACTATATTATCTGCTTGATTAACTAAAACAGTGGACTAAAATCACTCTAAAGAAGTATACCACTTCTTGGATCTGATCTTGCATCAGGCAATCCACTCATCGATCTTATTAATCCAATCTTGTCTAAGTTGTCTCTTGTATGTAGGTAGTCTTTCCTTGCCAAAAAGGACCTCCCACCTCACTAGATCAATGGTACACATCCCCCATCATAGATATTCTTTAGAACTATGTCCCACTATTTTAGTATTTTTTTGGTTTGTTTTCTTTTAATAAAATTAACTACTAAAAATAAAAATGATACTTTTTTACCAAAAGAGAAAATGTTTAGATATATTTAACATCCCCAAATTTATGACTCAAAAATATTGAATGAAAGATGACCAAAATAGTCTTTCCAAATGCATATCCATCCACAATGTTATTCTAAAAACCAATCAATGGTTCACCATTTAGAAAAATTGAAAGATAAACAAATATTAATATTCAGCCCAAGCCTTGTTCATTGGGCTATAGAGTCGATGCCCCATTTCTCAAAAAATTTACCATCCTTGTCATTAAAACACCTCTATTTGCCTATAGGATCATAATTAGAGGTGTTATTATAAAATGTAAAATTTCATGACAATAATTGGCTTTGATTGTGGGATCGTATTTCCAAAGGTAATGTAGGAGAACTCTAGAATCTCACATGACTGGTGCCTTATTTTTGTATATTCTTGAAAATATTTATGTATCTCACATTTACATATCCTAGTTTGACCAACTAATAGCTAGTTCACCTATCTCAATCATATGAGAACTAAACACACGTTGTTGGACCAAATCCTCAATTCTAAAAATTTACATATTTTGATATGATCAATTTACAATTAGTTCGCCTATCTCAATCATATGAGAAATTAACATGCAATTTTGGGCTATATCTCCTACTCTAAAAATTATGTATGTTTACCATCTATTCACTTGAAGAGATCTAAGAAAAACCTATATATTTTATCATTTGAGAAACAACATTGATATCACCATTTTCATGATTGTAAAAGTTATTCTCTGAATCTACTATCAATTTTTATTTGTAGATCCACTTAGATAGATAACTTCAATGTTTATTTCTAAAAATGCAATCTTTTCATCGACCTTGAAGCAATGACCATTCTAACATCCTTATAAATCATGTGATTGCTCATTATATTTCTTAGATAGAGACCACAACTACAAATATGTGTAGGCATAAAACCAAAACAAGTAAAAGGAGCAATAGATAAATTGTTGCATTTATTGAAAAACTACACATATACCAAAAGGAAATGGGAAAAGAAAAAAAGCCAAAATAAGAAAAATAGAATTATTTACAAGGAGTAGAGGAAAATGGAAAGATTATACAAAACCATTCACTGACTGGGAGAAATACCTACCATTTCAAAAAAAATAGATTTGACTTATAAGACCCAAATACATTCATCAACAATGACCAAGTATGTGGAAAGAGGGAATTACAATCATCATTCACATAGAGATGATTATGAATATGCAGATCAAAAATGCCTCTATATTTGGAAATGGAATCATTAAAAATTTATCGATCTTTTACAAGTACTCTTGAGTAGTGCTGGACTTATTTAATATCTTTTTGAATGGTTTTGAATGCATTTCTGCCTAATATAGGATTTGAATAAGAGAAGTGTGTTGCATGTTTCTTTCTAAGCTAAAACAACAATAGGAATATTTTTTGGAATGAATTAAATGTCAATATTCTTTTTTGAATTTCTTTTTATGATACAAATGAATTCATCATTGAATGAGTCATCATCATCATCTTCATCAATTTCCTTTACCTTGGTAGTTTCCATTTTACTTGTAATGAATATTAGGTACCATTCATTTTGTTCTGCCTTCACATCTCTTTTAAATTTGACCTTGGCATTATTATGATCTTCAATTTGCACAGGCTTGATTTCTTTGTATTCAAATCCTATGAATAAATCTTATACAATGGTACATGGAAAAGAAGTACCAGGAGAATCTTCACTTTTGACCTCTGATTCTTCCATTCTGATATAAGAGGAATCTTATTTTTCATATAAAATCAATTCCATGTTATCTTCACCTTAAAAAAGTAAAACATCACACTCTACATTATTACTCCTTTTTATTTTTAGTTCTATCAATTATTTTTTAGATAACCTATTTTCTTTTAGGAACATGGAGTTTAAGCAATCTGGTGAAATATGCAAATCTTTCTCTTCTTTATCAAAGGGGAAGCCAATTTATTTATCTATTCTTTAATCAACCATTAGTTCTTCCAACTATTCACTTTCTTCGATAATTATGAAACTAAAATAATCATACATGATATGAACTTTTTCTTTTTCTCTATTAGAGTTTTGACATGTTTGATCAATAATTTTCCTTTGAAATCTCTTTTATGAATGATGAGGACTTGTTAGAATTATCCTTTATTTAAGATAATTTATTTTATCCTAAGTTTATTTTTCATGTGTGTAAAATTTATATTTATGTGAATTATTAATTCACATAAATCTAGATTTTATGTAGTGTCACTCACCTCTTTGTTCTCCCCTACGATTTGGGAGTTAGTTGCATGAGTAACTCCTTTCTCCACATGACACACACCTTGATATGCTTTGTAAGGGACTAAAACACAAGTGGCACATATTTAAGGGGCTTGTAAGATCATGATGAGATTCTATGTAACTCTCATTTTTCTTCTCTAGCTCTATAAAAGATCCCTTCTCCTTTTTTCCTCACTAAGAATCTTATAACTCTCTCTATTATTCTCTTGTGCTCTTGATCAAATTTTGTACTTGTGAATATTTTTTTTGCAATCCTTCTAATAAAATCATGTGGATTTTTTTTTGATACATTCAGTTTCTCACTTTAAAACTCTTGTCACTATGCTTGTTTTTGACAAGTAACTTAGTTTTGTGCATTCTTGTTTTTATCTCACTTTTTGCTATGTCATTGATGATAATTCTTGGGTTAAAATCCTTCATGGTATTAGAGCTATGGTCAGCTTAATGACATTTTTTGAAGAGTGAGTAGATTTTTAAGGAGGTTACTTGGATTTTTTTTGAAAGCGCTCTAACCCTTGTTACCTATTTAAATCCCTTATTTTATTTTTATTTAATTATAGTGATTTCTAACTTTTTCTTACAGATATTTAGCCACTTTAAAATTAAAATAAATTAATTAATGCTCTGTTAAAAAAATAGATTTTTAGTCATTTCTTACTAATATTTAGTTAGTTTTGTTGTTAATGAGCATTAATTTTTTTTAATATTTCTATTTTATATACAAATATATTCTAATCTTTTGCTCATTAATTCGCTTAAAGATCTATTTTTTTGTTACAAATATTCTTTTATTTCCACAATCTTAAACTCATTCTATATTTTTGCTTACCTTGAGTTTGTCTCTTTTTTTTTCAAATTAATTTTTTTGAGCTCTTTATAGAGAGAGAATAGACAAGATCGATGCCCCTCAAGGCACCAACCTCTTTATCACCAGATAAGCCTTTATTTACTTTTGATTTTTGTCTTGAGTGTCTGAAGTTACCTCTGCATATCCTTGGTTATTTCTTATCTAGCTTACCTCTACATCATCCTTTCCTTGTCATCATCCCTATAAGATTTTTAGTTTTAAATTCAAAAAAAAAAATCACTTGAAATCAATGATTTGTCTCAGTAATTGTAAACTACTGTTACCTTTTTTACTTCATTTTTATCTAGGTACCATAGCTGGGCATAATAGTTGGGCACCATAGCTTGGTGCAATAACTAGGCACCTGGTGATCTGAATGATTGTAGATCCACAAGTGGTTATTACTTCTCTTTGGGTTTTGGCACCATTTCATGGAATAATAAAAAGTAAACTACTATATTTTTATCTTCCACAGAAGCTGAGTATAAATTTTGTAATCATGCCTGCTTAGAAAGCAATTTAACTTAGAAGACTTATTGTAAATTTGGGCCACCCACAACATTCAACTACTTTAATTTTTGGTGATAATCATATTAGTGTAGGTTTTTATTTTTCCCTATTTTTTAATTAGAGAAATTATATTTCTTGTGCTTACATGGAGTTTTCCTACATTTGTGGGATAGGCTAGCTTATGTGGAGGTGTGTGTCATAGATGTGTCATAGGTGTCATAAGAATGTCATAAGTAACTCCCTTGATGGGAGTTACTTCTCTATTCTTAGCACCTTGTCACCACCTTTCATGGAGGAGTTACAGTATATTCTTGGGGTGCCTTGTCCACCTTTTGTGGAGGAGTTACTTACGTACTCTTCTATATGTATTTCTCACTTTGGCCATCTCATGTTAATCGGATTTTGGTTTTCTCCATTTTGTCTTATGCAATTTATCTTTTTGTGTAATTTTCAAATTGCTTTAGCATCTTTGTGGTGTGCACTTGCTTCATCTCGTGTGATCACGTCTCCATTGCATTCGCATTATCTGGATTCTGGCAACAACTCCAATACGGTATGAGAGCAAACCTGGTTATCGTGTGTCTAGTTATGTTTTTAGTTTATTTTGAAATCAAGAGGAGTGGAGTTCTCTTTATTTTTTATTTCTAGATCTGATCTAAAATAATAAAAAATATTTCAATATCATTTCTGGTTAGTTTCCTTGGGATCCTTGGCCTTTGGGTGTCTTGGCTGCCTTCACTTTAGGTGCTAGTTTTGCTTCAGCTAGGGTGCCATTGTTGTGTGCAAGGAGTAGAGGAAGGAGCAGCACTCAACAATGTCCTTCCAGCAGTCCTTCCAGCGATGCCATCAGGGTGTACGGCGTGCAAGTCTGTAGGTTCTTTCTTTTGCAAGCATATTCTGATCTGCGTCCTTTCTTTCGGGGTGCCACTGCCTGCATTTTGTCTACTTTTGTTATTATCCTTCCAGCAAGGCACATTCAACAATGCCAAGCTTCTGCATTCTGCACCAACCTCCTTCAGTTTTGCCATGCCATAGCCGTACGACATCCCATTTTGTCTGGTTTCCTATTTGCAAGCCGCCAAGCAGGCCGTACAGCGTCCAGCAGGTTTGCAATTCATTTTTTTTATTTTTTTCTAAGCAAAATCTGAACTGTGTTTGTTTTTAGCGCCCCTTGCTTGCTTGGCGTCCCATGTGGCGCCCATTGGACACTTGGCAATCCTTCATTCTGTCTATGCTTTATTTATTTTCAATTTAAAATTGACTTGTAAAACAAAAATCAGTCAATTTGATTGAATATTTAGTTTTTTAGACAGTTTGGTAATTTGGGGGTTTTCATTTATAACTTGTATCTTCAACCTACGAAGACGAAGGGTGAGGCCTGGGTTGGCAGGAGGCCAATTCCCCCTCACACAAACCTCCTTTGGATTTATCATTTCGTGTCAAATCTAACGAGTGGTTGGAAGGCCACTTTCTCTCTCATAACAGGGATTTTTTTAATGTTTTAGTGTTTTTTTGCAAAAACACTAGTTTATGAGAAAATTGAACCTTTAATATCTTGCAAACAATAGCTCAAATTTGGGTGCCATTTTTTGCAAAAGTGTTTTTAATTCAATTCTCCATAGTGTAGGCTTGTTATTTATAAAAAATGCACTAGTTTGTAAAGTTCCCAAAATTTGGGTCTCTCGAGACGCATTTTCGACTGAGTCTGACGTCTTGTTTGCTTTAGTCTTGCACTGATTGCTCTAAGATGCATTTTCGGCTGAGCCCAACATCTTTTGAGCGTGCACTTGCATATTTGAGGGGGATCAATATTTTGGGAGGGTGTGATTGCTTTTCACAACTTGCAAATCTTTGCTTTCATTCTCCTTTTTGCATAATTTCACAACTTGCAATCAACACAACTTCACCTAAATTTAGCTTAAAAATAGATTCTTTTCAACTTAAACCCCTAACACCCTTCACCTATCATGAATGGAAGGTTAAAATGTCAATCATTCTTAAAATCAAAGGGTTGTATAAGATCACCATGGGTACTGAAGTAGAACCCAACACTGATGCTGAAAAGGTCAAGTGGTACAACCATAGTGATGAAGCCTTTGGATTACTGAGCTTGTCTATGTCTCCAAAACTTCTCTTCCATTTAGAATCCTCCAAGACTCCTAATGACATATGGGACACCTTAGAAAACTTATTTGGGAAGCTTGATGAGATGAGAGGTCATGAGCTCGAAAACGAACTCATAAGTTTAAGTCCTAGCAACTTGACACCCTACAAGACTTCTTCAATAAGTTTAAGGCTCTTAGATTACAATTGAAAGAATGTGGGATAGAGAAGAAATATGATCAACTCATTCTTTCTATTCTCGCAAAGCTAGCTCCAAGCTATTCAGTCTTTGTCTTCACTTTCCATGCCACAAAAAGTGCCCTTGGCACTACATGGAAAATGTCTTCCTTGGATTCATTCATTGCCGACTTGACTAGGGAGCAAGATAATCTAATTCAAATAGGCACAATAAAGTCTACTCAACCCCAAGCTTTGATAGCTAGAAATGGTAAGGATAAGACTTCAACAAAGGAGAAGAAGAAAAAGAATAAGGACCAAGAGAAGAAGAAAGAAAACAACAATCCTGCCAAAAACAACACTGAGTCTTCATCCTCCAATGCTAAACCTAAGAAGGAGAAGGTTAAGTGTGTTTATTGTAAAAAGATATGGCATGATGAACACAAATGCATGAAGAAACAAATAGAGCACCTAACTCATCTTGTAGAGAAGAACAACATAGGTGTTCCTGAGTCCATCAAGCAGAATTCATCTACCCAAGATTCTACCAAAGCAAAAAGCAAGGGTAAGGAGAAAGAAAAGGGCAAGGCCCTTGTAGCTACAACAGCTTCTACATCTTCATGGGTCATTGATTTAGGTGCTTCTCACCACATGGGCTCTTCACTAATTGAGTTTTCATTTTTAGAACCTTGTAGCATGACTTCAATTAGTTTGGGTGATGACACATCAATTTCTGTTGTAGGGAGAGGGCCAGTTGAAATGGAAGGAGGAACATTCAATAATGTTCTAAGTGTTCCTTCTCTTTCAACCAATCTCCTATCAGTGTACCAAATCACTCACATTGGTCGGGACATGAGAGTTGAGTTTTCACCATATTCAATGGCTATCAGGGAGTTGCATAGTGATACTACAGTGGCAGTGGGTAGGGCAGATCACCAAGCCAGGTTATACACCTTCTCATATTTTGCATCAAATTCTTCTCCAATAGCATTGCTAACTCATTCAGATGGAGTTAGAAAATTATGGCATGAGTGGTTTGGCCACCTTAACTACCGCTACCTTGAGCAACTTTGCAAAAATGACATGGTCATTGGCTTGCCTCGTGTCCAATTCTCAAAAGGACTTTGCAAAGGGTGTTTCCTTGGGAAGCATCCCAAAGCAAAATTTGACAAAGGCAAAGCTTAGAGGGCTTCACAACCTTTGGATTTAGTCCACAGTGATGTATCGGGACCCTTTCCCAAACCATCTTTCATAAGGGCCAAGTACATCCTCACTTTCATTGATGATTTCTCTAGGTACACTTGGATATATTTTCTCAAACAAAAGTCTGAAGTGTTTGAAAATTTTCTAGACTTCAAGGCTCTTGTTGAGAAACAGAGTGAGAAATCCATCAAAGTTCTTTGAACTGATAATGGAGGGGAGTATGCCAGCAATAGGTTTGAGTAGTTTTGCACCACAGAGGGGATTGATTTGCAGCACACAATCACTTATAATCCTTCATAGAATGGGGTTACATAATGCAAAAATAGGTTCTTGAAAGAGATGGGTAGCTGTATGATTCACTTCAAATCCTTAGCACCACAGTATTGGGCTGAAGCCATCAATTCTGCTTGTTACATTTAATACAGGGTTCCTCACAAGGCTTTGAAAGGGATAACACCCTTTGAAGCTTGGCATAAAAGGAAACCTGATGTTGAGCACCTCAAGGTTTTTAGATCCCTAGCCATGGCCCACATTCTGAAGACAAAATGAAAAGCTATGGAACGACAGTCCAAGCCTTGCATCTTTGTAGGATATCTAGATGGTATTAAGGGATATCGCCTTCTAGATCTAGTCACTCATGAGTTGTTTATCGAGAGAAGTGTCCATTTTCAGGAGATTCCTAGAGACTCAACAATTGACACTTCTCTCTCATCGAATCTACTTCTTCATGATGATTCCTCATTAGATTCAGATCAACCACAGTAGGTTCTTGAGCTAGAGACATCTTTTTCTTTGAGTTCAGACAACGAAGATAGTGATGCAGAGTCATCCACCTCTAGTCAGTTAGAGGATGAGGAGTTAGCACCTGACTCACCCACTTCTGGGCCACTTTGGGCCAGACAGACACTTGAGAGTGTTGGCACTTGGGCAGGAGATCTCGCAGATGATAGACATACTAGGGGGCTTTTCAGAGAGATCCACATGCCTCCTTTGCTTCAGTTTTAGATCTACAAACTTTTTGAGAGGCATCGGGGGTACTTGAGTGGGATAGTGCTATGGAGGAAGAATATTCTTCCTTAATCAAAAATCACACTTGGGATTTGACATCACTTCTTAAGGGGAGAAAGATAGTTCGATGTAGGTGGATATATCAGACCAAGTTTGCAGCAAATGGGTCAGTTGATAAGTACAAGGCGTGATTGGTCACCAAGGGTTTCTCACAAGTGGTAGGCATTGACTACTCAGAGACCTTTGCACCCATTACAAAGATGACTTCTATCTGACTCACCTTGGCTATTGCCATAGCACATGGTTGGGATGTGCACTAGATGGATGTGAAGAGTGCCTTTATTCACGGAGACCTAGAGGAGGAGATCTACATGGAGCAGCTGCCAAGATTTATTCAAGATTCTTCCTTAGTATGCAGACTTAGAAAATCTATCTATGGCCTACAGGCCCCTCGGACTTGGTATGCCAAGATGGATTCCTTCCTTCTCACAGCAGGTTTCACTAGGTGTCATTCTGATTCCAATGTCTACTTCTTGCGGCATGATGATTAACTCCTGATTTTGGTTCTATATGTTGATGACCTTTTGATCACCGAGAGTTCTTCATCGGCTATTGCAATGGTGAAGGCATCTCTTCAAGATAGATTTGACATGACAGACTTAGGTTTGTTGCACTACTTCCTTGGCATCGAGATCTCACAGTCAGATTCAGGGATTTCTCTTGCACAGCCTAAGTATGCTCTTGACTTATTGGCTCAGTTTCACATGGCTGATTGCAAGCCATCTCCGACTCCCTTTCTATCAGGAGTCAAGCTTGATGCTGATTGTTCTTCACCATTGGTTGATGCCACATGATATCGCCAACTTGTTGGTAGTCTCATCTACTTGACTCACACCAGACCTGACATATCATATACAACGGGACTTGTCTCCAAATTTATGTAGGAACCTCATGAGCTACATTGGAAAGTAATTAAGAGGATCTTGCATTACATATAGGGTTTACAGAGATATGGGATTAATTATAGATTTGGCATAGAGGTTGACTTAGTTGGATATACAGATTTAGACTGGGTTGGTGATTCATAGACTTGCAAGTCCACTTCTAGTTATAGTTTCTCTCTAGGTTCTGGTCCTATCAGTTGGTCTAGCAAGAAACATAATTCTATTGCTATATCATACATAGAGGTAGAGTACAAGGGAGCTGTTAATGCAGCTACTGAGGCTATTTAGCTTCAAGGGATTCTTTCTGAGTTTGGCATTCCTATCAGGCAGCCCACCATCATTTATTGTGACAACCAGAGTACCATTCAGATTTGTAGGAATCTAGTTCAGCACCAGTGGACCAAGCACTTAGAGATTCACATGCATTTCATTCGGGAGCTTATTCATAGTCAGGTCATTGACTTGATATTTTGCCAGTCTTCAGAGTAGGTTGTAGACATCTTCACCAAACCTTTCACTGAGAGCAAGCTCTTCTTAGGGTGCGGTCCACATCTACAGTAGCATCATCTTCAGGAGGGGCCCACTAGCCTCTTCTTTATTTTATGTCTCTCTTTTGGGGGGGAGTTTTTTTCCTATGGGTTTTCTCCTTTTCTCTATCTTATGGGAGATTGCATTTGTACATGGGTACCTCATCAAGCCTAGTTACCAGGACCTATTTTATATTTCCACACTGCCCACCTAAGTTGCGCTTATGGGGGGGTATTAGTGTAGGTTTTTATTTTTCCCTATTTTTTAATTAGGTAAATTGTATTTCTTGTGCTTACATGGAGTTTTCCTACATTTGTGGGATAGGCTAGCTTATGTGGAGGTGTGTGTCATAAATGTGTCATAGGTGTCATAAGTAACTCCCTTGATGGGAGTTACTTCTCTATTCTTAGCACCTTGTCACCACCTTTCATGGAGGAGTTATAGTCTATTCTTGGAGTGCCTTGTCCACCTTTTGTGGATGAGTTACGTACTCTCTTATATGTATTCCTCACTTTGGCCATCTCATGTTAATCAGAATTTGGTTTTCTCTATTTTGTCTTGTGCAATTTATCTTCTTGTATAATTTTTAAATTGCTTTAGCATCTATGTGGTGTGCACTTACTTCATCTCATGTGATCACGTCTCCATTGCATTCGCATTATCCAGATTCTGGCAACAACTCCGATAAATCAAAGTGTCACTACCTTAACAAATAATGCAATTTTTTATACAAGGTTAAACCATATTAAGATTTAAAATCACTTTCAACATGAAATTTTTGAAGATAATCAAATTCTTCTCTCTTTTTGTCCTACTGAAGAATAAATGACTAATATCTTCACTAAACCACTATGTAAAGACAAGTTTGTTTTCTTTTGTAACAAGTTAGGATTGAAGGAAGTTCTCATCAAGGGAGAGAGTTAGTGATGTTTCCTCCCTTCTTGTTTGTTTTTAAACCCCTAAATGAAGTTTAAAGGGGAGTGTTAGAATAACCCTTTATTTAAGATAATTTATTTTATCTTAATTTTTTTTCATGTATGTGAAATTTATATTGGTGTGAATTATTAATTCACATAAATTTGGATTCGATGAGGTGTTACTTACCTCTTTCTTCTCTCTTAGAATTTGAGAGTTACTTGCATGAAGAACTTTTTTCTTCACATATCACACATCTTCTTTCTTTTTATAAATGATTAAGACATAAGTGGCACACACTTATGGGGCTTATAAGGTCATATTGAGATTGTATGTAATTCCCATTTTCCTCTTCTAGCTCTATAAAAGAGCCCTTCTTCTCCTTTTTTCCTCACTAAGAATATTATAAATCTCTCTATTCTTATCTTATGATCTTGATCAAATTTTATACTTATGATTTTTGTTACAAGCCTTATAAGAATATTACGTGGGATTCTATCCAATACGTTTGGTTTTTCGCTTTAAAACTCTTATCACTATGTTTTTCTTTTGAGAGGTAACTTAGTTTTGTTCATTCTTGTTTTTGTTTTATTTTCATGCTATGTCATTGATGATAATTATTGAGTTAAAATACTTTAGGACTCTTGATTATATTAGGTTTCATTGGTTCTTCAACACTTATCGTAGTTGTAGCACATTTTAAAACTTATATCTTCAACATCCTAGATAGAATCATGTCATATTCAATTTTGACAGCTCCCTATTGCACGACTTCCAAGTCATTTACCTTATTCTTCATCAAGATAAATTTGATCTCTAGATGTAAATAAACAATGAAAACATAGAGTTAATTATTGGGACTTGGTTGATCTACCTTAGGAATCAATCTCAATAATTTATTCAAGCAGACTATGAACTCTCTCATTTTCTTATCATTTTGATTTTAGATTTGGAAGAAATCTAACAATAATGTACACATGTTTGTAGCTAATTTTAATGTATTCAAGAAATTATTCTTCAAGGAGTCCTAATTCAAAATGCATTCATTTTCTAAGTGTCAAAACCACTTAGTAGTAAGTCCTATGAGAGTCTTAACAAAAAGCTTATCAGAGACATCTTCATGCATAAATCCCAAGATACTGTGAAGGTCACGATATGGTTATTTGCATCTTAACCATTTTCTCTAGAACACCTCAGTAATTTATTCCTTGAACCTAATGGTAACTCATTAAATTTGGCCAAAGCCAATGACTCAAAATGTTTTCCCTATATGACACATAAAATAACAGGGTTGAGATGAACCAACACTATTTATTCAATTAGAAAGATGCAGGCACTAAGTACTTTATCTCAATGAAGTTGCCAACCTAAATTTTAGGGGAGATTCCTTGAAATGTCTAAAAATCATGTGTCTAAAGCTCCTCGATCCCTAACGGAGTAGTAAAAAACTGTTGGCTCAAAATTTTTTAAGGGGATAAATTGGTGACTTTGAGTGAACAATGTGGGAACTGATTCCTTATGTTACTCAACAATGCAAGGAGAAATTCCATTTACTATTAGTAGGAATAGATACCTTTATTAATATCTAAAAGGAGAAAGCAGGGAAAGAGCTATTCATAATTATTCACAGCAAAAATGTTTTCTATAAGGGTTTCATACTTTTAACAAGAAAGTACAATAAAGGAGATAAAAAGGAAATGCGGTGAATGAAGGGAATGATAGGAAATAAAGAAAGGAAAAGAATAAAAGGAGAATGAGATTATTATAGCTAGTTAAACACAAAATCTACAATGATAATCTCAAAAAAATGAAGGATGACTTTAGGTGACTAAACACAAAGATTCACTAGAATAACCCCATAAGGAGAAATACTATGCTCATGAAAATCTCTTCTCATTCAATGGGTGGTAAAGACATAATTACACCCTTAAGACTGTAAAACATACACTGAGATGATTCTCTAATACTAATAGCAAACCAAAGACAACCATCTCATATTTACCCATAAAAGATAATTAAAATATTGCTTAAACCCCATCAAAATTTCACATTTGTGGAAATAACAGATAGATTCAAAAAGAAATTCTACTGTGTAATTCCCACATTAAGACTAATTGATAACAATTATGGCTAAGTTTTGAAAGCAAAGATTTGAATACAAATGAATCATACACATTCATAATTCATGAGGAGAATCTGAACACATAGTTTGTAATTCTCCTTTGTATTGACCCTTATTGAGTTGTAATACAATCTCGTCTTCCAAAAATGTCTCAAAGTTTTGTTGTTTAAAAATACCCCTATAATGAGCCTAACACTCATATTTATAATACAAGAAGGTGGTTACACAATTTTTTTACATTTTAGATGGTGCACAAGTGAGTTTACAAAAATACACCACTTAAGTGATGTGAAAGTGCATTGGTACAATTATAATGCATGCAAAAGTGAGGTTACAAAATTTCACCATTTGAATGGTGCAAGAGTACTTTGGTTATTTTATACCACTTGAAATTTGAAACAAAACAAAATTTCATAATTTGAGAGATATAAAGTTGACATATGCATTTGCACCAATTACATTTGCAAGGTTTCACTTACAAAATTTGCAACTAGAAATTGTAAAACAACATTTACATGAAAAGCCTAGAAGTTAAAAGGCTTGTAGATAGAGTGTTCACATTTCAAGAAATATGTAAATAAAGATAGCAAGATTTGGAGGTCGGATTTCACTTAAGTTATGAAACTTTCTCTGAGAGAATCTTATAACCAATACCAACACATGTCAAAATTACGGTGCCTATTATTGGATCTGGTTTGATATTAAATTGAATGACAAGAAAATCCTTGATGTGATGCAAGGTTCTTATAAAATAGTTGGAAATACTTACAACATGAACTTTTGAAACATCCTTTGGGTGTAATGCATAAAGAATAAATAGAAAACCCTAGTGTGTTGAATCCACCACACTAACATGCTTGATTTATTCAAGAAGCAACATTACACCTTTTGAACCAATATATCTGGGAAGCCTTATGGGTTTCTAATTCTCTACATCAAAAATATCTCCATTTTCTTCACTTATTGTGTAGTTGGTATCACACTCTATAGATATAATTCAACTAGTTATAGTTTTATCCACTAAAGATATACCATAACCTAGAGATTTCCCTAAAATTTGGCCTAATAATGATCAATGAAAATATAAACATTTGGTAACAGTCAGTTTAGAATACCACAAGAAGCATCTATCATGCGATTAGCCATTTGAGGGAATATTCTTGTAGAATTAGTTACTCCCATAATTCATTTTACCAAACCCTCATCAACCCATGTGACAACAGTCAAACTATTTTGCATAATTGGGACTTTTAATGGACTTCTCACCTCTGTTGGAAGGAGCTCCCCTACTAACAATTTTTAGTTTCAAGTCCTCCAAGGGAATGCCAAAATACTTTAGCATTGAAAATTTTGTAGTCTGAAAAGTATTTACGCATGGGTCCTTATCATCACTTGTAATTCTGATTGAATTTTCCTTTATCAAATTCTACGTGCCTCAATTTGCACTTGGCATGTTAACTATTTGAAAAAATTACTTCAAAGAAATTTGCTCTTGATTTTCTATCCATCAGCCTTATCCATATGAAACGAGCTTGGAGGATGTTTGAATTTGTTGTGAACCAATGTTACACCTATCAAATGAATTTCTTCTATGAACCACTTCCGGCCATTCAATCTTTTGAACAGGCACATAATTTAGAGACTTAAACTTAGAAAACACCGCTAGCTCAAGACCCTTCATTATGAGCTTGTGAGACCTTATGAAAAATGATTGCATTTCAAATCTTCCCCACTCTCTGACAGATAGATGGTACATAGTTTTTGAACCTTCCTTACATTTACAATAATGAATATCAAAAATACACTTTGTTTTTTCTTCCATTTACATGTAGTTGGTGAATGGAATATGTTTTGCATTTTATAAGATCGGTAGGGGTGTTTGTAGGTGAGTTTACAAAAATGCTCTATTTAAATGATGTAAAAGTTAATTGATGTAATTATACTCCATGTAAAATTAAAGTTACAAAATTATGCTACTTAAATAGTGCAAAAGTGTTTTGGTGCTTTTACACCACTTAAAATTTGCAAAAATAAAAAATTACATGATTTGAAACACTAACTAGAGGTACTCAAGTTCTATATAAGTGTTAAGAAAGACACACAAACTTGAAAGGAGTCTTACAATAGTCAAAAACCCAAAAGGAGTGCATCATCTTACTGAAAATGACACCTTCCTTTCTTCAACAATTCGTCATAACTTATATCAAGAGTTTTAAAGATATCAATTTTTATTTCAACTACGGTGATATTTTTAATGAGACTCTTGTACTTAATAGATATTTTTACCAAAGGTATTAGACCTTCGGGTGGTAATTTTAAATGTATGTGCACATTACAGAATAATGAGATCCTTAATGTCAAGGCTAAATGAATAAATGAGTTGAGTGGAGTTGAAATTGGGAGTGATTATATTTTGAATAGATATACTTCACTATGTCTAATGGGAAATTTCCAATATGACTTTGTCATTCCCCATAAACATCCCTTTGTACATTGGATATAAATTTATCACTAGGAAGCTCGACAACATCAACTGCACAAACATATTTTCAACCCCTAAATACAATTCTCAAATTATCAATGTTATTCCACCATTCAATGATATCAAGTTGATCGGTGCCAAATTCGATAAGGAGAAAAAAGGTATAGTGGTCACTCCAAACTTCAATATTTCTACCTCGTATCTTTAGTTGCTTCACTATCTTCACTCAAATTTCTGAAGTTTTGGGTCAATTGAACAACTTGTTCTCTAATCGTATGTCCTTGTTTTAAACAAGTTTTCTCTTTTATTAAGGATAATAATGCCAGATTTATCAAAACATTTGGTGTATGAAAATAATAATTATAACTCCAAACAAGCCAATAGTACCCCTATTTAAGTAGAAGACCAGATTTCTTTGAATGATTGTTTTTAATCTCTTTGTGATTGTGAAATATGATGCATCTTCATAACCTTGAATAGTTAGAACTATTGACCATGTAAGGGGAAAGGTGCTACGAAAGGACCAACTCCAAAGGAAAGTAATTCCTCCTTTATCCTAGCCAAGAATAGTCATCATCAAACATCAAGCATCCCATTGTGACTATTTTGATTAGACCATTATTTATTTTGGGACTTAGCTCTAAGGTGTGATTTTCTTTTGCTGAAAGAAAAAATGTTGAGATATATTCAAAGTCCCCAAATTTATGATTCAAAACTCTCGAATGAAGGCTGACCAAAATATTCTTCCCAAATACGTATCCATCCACAATTTTATTCTAAAAATCAATCAATGATTCACCATTTGTAAAAATTGAAGGATAAGTAGATATTAGTGTTTGATCCAAGCCTTGTCCATTGGGCTACAGAGTCGATGTCCCATTTTGAAAAATATTTACCGTCCCTATCATTAAAACACCTCTAATTTCCTATAGGATCACAACTACGGGTGTTGTCATGAGATGTAATTTCACAACAACAAGATCGATGTCGTCTTTATATATATTTCATAATGTTGACGTGATGCATAATGAAATACAAGTGTCTGTAACATGATGTGATGGTTAATTATTTCCCTATTAATATGATAGTTGGTTTTAAATGCTTGACATCGTTGAATGAACTTCATTATGTATGGGTTGCATTAGTATGGTGGGCCCATTATTTCTATTTACCTTGGTCATAACCAAATAGCATTTTTGTGTCACTTTTGGCCTATATTAGACTTAATTTCAAGTAAATTGGCATGAATGGATGGTCAGGTGTGAATGGCTCACCAATGTAACCTATGTTTTCCCATGCACACCACTTTAACATGAATTCAAATTGAATTAGGATGACCACACCTAAATGTGGCCCAAATTTTCCCTATTTACCATAGTCACAAATGATTATGGTGTTATTGTGTCACTTTTTTGCCCATAATAGACCTAATTATAATTTAAATTAGAATATAAGAGATGTAAGGTGTGCATTGTTTGTTTAATTTTCATAAACCTAAGACTCCTAGAAATGCCATAAAGCAATCTAGAAGGGTGAAAAAACCTAAAAAATGACTATATATGTACACAAAATGGATATCAACTGTAAAAATTATGCCCTAAAATCCCTATTTTCAATATTGAAATCATGAAAATACCTAAGTACTGACCAGATTAGATATTTAAAAACTATCTTCCACATCATAAAGCATGTCAATGTGAGACCACCTCTATTAGATGTGGAGTGATCCTAATTTCTTATATTTACTAAAATAAATTTAAAATATAAGGAATATAAATATATTCCTTACACTTAACATTTATTTTATTAAATGACCCCCTTCCCCCCACCTTCTAATGCATCTCCCTTTTGCATTTTAACCACACATGACTTCACTAGACAATAATGCATATGTGTTATAACTAATATGTGTTATCACACATATGCACTTTGGTTGTTTTGCATTTCAAATGTGCACATTTTTTCAATTTGAATTTGTGTGGGAAATAATACATACATGTTATAGTGTGTTTGTGCTATGTTGAGTTTGAATTTAAAAATCAAGCCTTTTTGCTCAAAAATGGCTTGGATCCCTGAGCCAAAGGCTTAGACCTGTCAACAAACAATTAAATTTGAGAGTTTTGATTTTAAAAAATAACAAAATTCAACTTCCATCACCAAATACACTATGAATTTCAATGAGCTAATTCATAAAATTGTTACAACAATGACGAGCATGCCCTACCCTTTCTAAATAAATGTTTTTTTAATTTTTTGGACTATTTTAAGGTTTCTATCTATGTTGATTTCTAACTATAGCTTTTTTAGGGCATTACATGCTGCAAATATACATGTCTATATATGTTTACGTGTCTTTTTTTTCATTGATCCAAATGCAAAAAACATTATATGGTTATAAAATAGGCCTAATTCTACACACATTCAACAAACAAAACTATTTTTTTTTCATATTTTTTAGGTAGTTAGGAGAGCCGCATAGTCGACTATCTTTTTTTTGTCTAATTTTATTATCTATTTACTTGTAAAATTAATTAAAATATATATATTCATTAAAAATTTATAATAAATTATAGGTTATAAACTAAATGATTTTATCTAAAGTTTCACCAAAGGATTATAAACAATATTAAATTATGCTCAAAAAATGAGGGGTCACACAATCAACTAACTACTCTATTTTCCTAAAAAATAGGAGTTTATATTCAAAGTTTATATTCAAATTTTATATATTTGACCTAGTTATACTTAACCATTTATAAAAAAACATTATTTTTTTTAGAAACTAGACTCAAAATGTTACAGCTCATTTTCTTACACCATCCTCAAATTTTGAGTGTAGCCATCTCAAATTATCTATAAAAGTTCAGATTTCTCAAATTTCAAGAAAAACATGTCCACAGATAGGCCCCTTTTCATCCACCAAATTTGTGTACTTACCCCTAAACCATAAAGTATGGCAAGGATAATGATCCATTTAATAATGTTGTAAGCCTTCTCAAATTCTATCTTGATTAATAAGACTTTATGTTGTGAGGAGTAAGAGCATTCCATCCCTTCCAAGATCATAACAACATTATCTAAATTATATTTATTATGAATAATATCCATTTTTTATGAGTGCATAATGAGAGGGCTATGTGCACAGAGTTGGGGGATAATTTTGTGGACATATCTAATAATGTGTATGCATTATGGCTCAAAATATCTTATCCATAATGCGTACGTGTTATACTAGTAATGCATATGCATTATATTTATTTATAGGAATGTGTAAGCATTATAGGAACATGTATGCATTATTATAAATAAAGGTAACACATATGCTTTATGTAAACTATTTTTTTTTAAAAAAAAAAAAACCCAAATTGTCATTTCTACTCTTTACTTGGCATTCATGTTTTGTTACTTGGTGTTCATGTTTTGCCCTCTAGCTCTTCTTTTTTCCCTCTATCTCATGTTTTTACCTTTAACTCATGTGGAAATCATTACTTTTTCTCTCGCATTCATGAGATCTATGATATCACCATGAAGAAGAGGTAAGTTTTTTAGATTGAATCATTTTTTTGAACTTTTTGTGAATATTTTGCATAGTTTGATTTGTAATTTTTTTATAATAGGTTAGAATGCTCCGCCTAACCCTCAATCTAATCCTCTGCCTAAACCTCCACCCAACCCTCCTAACCCTCATATAGTTCCAATAGATCCCCAAGGTAGTCAGGAGGATATGGATGCTCACATAGTGTAGAACAAAATTGAAATTGAGCAAATAATTAGGAGAATAAGGGAGCCCACTTCCACGAACACCCATTGCACCTATTTGGCCAATACCCTAGAGTTAGTATTAGGTAAAGTTAACTCTATAATGAGTCAAATTGATAGATAGAGGTTATATAGGGATAGATGTAGGGCTTACTATGCTAATAAATTGTTAGGATATGAGGTGAAGAAGAAATAAATAATAAAAGATCAAATTTATGCCTTATTTATTGACCCAACCACCAATACCCAATTTTTTGTAATGACCAAACATTTCCCAATCCATTGATGCCAACACAATTTGATTAAAGCCAATTTTTAAGAGTGATGGTGGATGGTGTTTGACTATTCACCTTGTAATAACCATGAGGTCCCTTTGTACTTTTTGAGGAAACTCTATTGTGAGTTTGTCCTCAATGAAATTCCAAACTACCTTGACTATGGTAAGTTTTAGGGCTGAGGGAAAGGCTCTATGTAGGACCAACTAGGTGTTTTCATGCACCTAATCGGCCTGCAAGGATCCCTACCCAAAATCCACTTCATCTAGAGATTCCGTCTGTGATGAGGGTGGTTATGGAGATAAAAACTTTACATGCACTTAGTGCACTTACTGATACACTCATTTGTCATAAGAGTAGACTTTCAAATACAGATGCTCAAGATACTCCAACTAGTGGCCGTACCCAATTCCACCCATTCAAATGTTGTGGTGCTATATTACCCAGTGGTGTTTTAGGGGGATTGGAGGATATGGTCTTGATTGATGAGTTGTTGGCACACACATTTGGTTTGGATATGTTGGAGTCTCTACACACATGCAAGTATCTTTTATATATATTTCATATTAAATTTTTAAGATTATTTACAAATTAAAAAGGTACAAATTAATTTACACATTTAAATTGAATAATATATAAGTATTTTTTTGGGTTTCAAGAGGATACATTACCTTCAACATCACAACTAAGTAGTGGGCCAACCCCTACTACATCTATCCATGTCAGTATGACACCATATACATTTACAGAGGTAAAATTTCAAGTGAATCTTATATACTCTAGATGTACATTCATATACCTTAATTGTATCATTGGTAGTTTTTGTGTAAGAAAATATAAAATATCTTATATATTTTTGTTCGATTTATTATTGTTTGATGTATTAACATGGATTGGCATAGTGTTATAAACTCATCCTCCATCTCAACTTTTTTGCTTTTATTTTGACTTTCAAACTATGTTTTCAATAACCAAAATAGTGAGTTGAACATTTTCTTGATATCCCATTATATGTAGTTCTCATAACAGGTCAATCCCAATCATTAGGATTGGATATATATATATATATATATATATATATATATATATATATATATATATATATATATATATATATATATATAATTCATTTGATAAAAGTTTTTTGGTACAATATATTTTTATCAATTTCCCAATCTAGCATAGCATGTCTTCATCAATATGCACACCACTCATTTCTTTTAAATATTGGCCTCATAGCCAGCCACTTGATTCCTTGCTATTCTAATCACATATAGCTATTCAATCTCTATGATTGATACCCAAAATGGTCATATCTAGCAATTCAATTCCAACTGAGCATAATAATTTCATCTCTATCTATGGAGTTATAACTTTATATGGCATAGCCTCTTGATCCCTTGTACCTAGTCATTTCTAATTTCCAACCAAACTCTATTAGTAGAGATATATAGAGTAGGCCATTAGATCCCATTAGTCTTTTGGGAGAGCATCGACTATAAACTATAGCCTATATGTATATGGCAGAAGCCTTGTGACCATATATAAATAGGGAACCTCAACCCCATATAGATAGATGGGGTTGAGTAGTTTGCTACCACCACCTACTTAGGGGGCCCAAAAACCTACTATATCTAGTTGGGGGAAAGAGCCTATCTATATCCATGCACTTTCATCACTCGAGTGACATATTGACTCTATAAGACTATAACATATTTCATCAGGAAAGTTCCCCTAAAATGAAAATTGAGTGTCGATAAGACTATAGTACCCTTTGTTTACCTCAACCTACTTGCACTGTATACAGATAGACCTTCCCTTGAAAAAATTGAGAGAAATATAAGGATAGATAGTCAACCTAATGTCACCTATAGGGAAACCAAAATCATGTACTTGTAAAGAAGACTGTCCACTCACTCTTATCTCTATAATATTCAATTTTATTTTCTATATATTTCTTTAGATTTTGATGAGACCTACTTTATAAGATTCTAGACACTCTTAAAAGGCTCAAGTATAGATAACCCCCATAAAAGTAACTTATCACTCTAGGTGTCTTAACTTGATCAAAACTCAGTTTACAAACTTCTCAACAAACACCTATACAAGTTACTTGTCTTATCACAATGACTGTTCTGAGGTATTTTTTATCACACCAATACTCAGTTGGACTAAAAAGTAATGAATGTCTGTAAGCAAATTATTCAAGGTGTTAACATGATCAAAATTTCAAAATAAATCAATTTAGACACCATAGCTCATAGGAATGTCCTCAACTATACAAAGTCACTGCCTTAAGATAATTAGGCCTAATGACCAAGTAATCAAATCAAAATCTAAAATACACCTCAACAAAGCTATACAAGCATCCAAACTAGTGTATATAGGTGTATCAAGCATGTTTCAAAACTTGCATTCAATGACTCAATTTCACAAAATTCACTCAAAAATCCTCCCTTGTTTTCTTGTCATTCTCCCTCATGAAACTGACATTTTTTGCCTTCAGTGTGGTGTTACAAGTCACATGTTGCACATATCCACTTGTTACATTCATGCTTCTCATGACCTCGTTATATATTTTTTCATATCTTATGCAAGACTAAGTTTGTTAGCAACTTTTTTATTCAATGAATTACCCAAGTTATTAATCATTAGGTTATTTGTTCAACTAATGACTAGGGTGGACACTCCTCCATCATTACAATTTGAGACAGACTCAAGCATTATTGTTGCAATGTCATCTACACAGGGACTCACCAAGGTATGTATATTTACTTGTAATTTTGAATTGTAATTTATTCCTTTTTGTATAATAATTTTACTATATACTTTGGCAAATAAAAATTATATGCACAAATGCATTGTGTATGCAAGGCTATCATATGACATTTGATAGTCTAATTTAGATGACTACTATGACAATTTCTCATGTTTCTTCAACATTTGACATGCCTTTTCATGTAACTGATCTTAACATTGACCTAGTTGAGTATTGATGGCAAATTGAGAAGGATGATGAGATTACAGTAAGTGTATGTTTAAATTATTTTTAATTATAGTTTAAAACATGAGTTTCTTAACTTGGTTTCATGTATACTTGTTAATTTTATAATAATTTTTGTATTTGAACATGTTTGACTACAAGTAAGCTATGAGCGTAGTACCCATAATTGAACTTTGGAGTAATCTAAGGCATTCAAGATATCTCCATCTACAAGTAGGGCATCCCATGGAGAGTCTTATTCGAAGAAGGAAAAGAGAGGGAGACTATTTGATGATTAGGATGTTATATATTATGTACTTTTTTGTATGCCTATATGGTAATATACTCATTTTTGGCATTGTAGATGTGTATATGATGTTTTAACTTGGCATTAGATACTATGTTGTTAAACATGATGTAATTTTATGTATGCCTATATGGCAATGCACATATTATTGACATTATATGCCTATATATGGCATTTGTACATGGTATTCTTATTTTGTATATGAATATTTAAGAAACCCAATGAAGTAAATCTTGTTTGAATCACTTGTGTTTAGAGTATTATGAATGATTGGTTTTGAAGTATTCTTAAGGATTACAAATGTTATGAGATTGAGAATAACTTGTTAGGATAATGTTGCAAATCAGACCCTTATAACAAATAAAGAATATCAATGATTGCATTTGAATTATGTTTGTATGTTGATGCAGAGTTATGGACAAGTCTACAAAAACATCATTAGCTATTTCTAAACCTAACTACTCACATTCACTTGTTATGGTTTGATTTGAATCTTTTTTCACAAGCTAGCTCCTCTTTTGACTCTTTGGGCTTAATTTAGCTTCTTACGCCTAGTACTTATTCCTTGTACTATTAGTATCACCTCCTTGATGGCATTGACTTTTGTCCATACATTCACAACACATCCTTTACCTCATCTCATTCATCTCATTCACAAACTTCTTCTCAATCTCTTTATAGTTTCTCTTACTAGGCACCTTCTTTGGGTCTCAAGGACCAAATCTTGGTCTATTTTTCAACAACTCAACCTATTTTCACACATGATCTTAGATGATCATAACATACCTGGTATAACCCCCTTCAAGTACTCAAATAATCTTTGACACTCATTCCATACCTTATGGACACAATGCTCTCTCAAGGCTTGTATCATTTTTTATTGTATGGAAAATTTATGATTTATCAAGAGATTATAAGGTCATTTATAGGTACACTCTATTGTTTTACATATCTATGTCAAATTTCATATCCCAACTCCACCTCTACCTACCACTTCCTTCATTAGCTTACCCTCATTTAGGCCTAATTAACCCTATTCCAAACCCTCGGTCCTATAATCCATACACATCCATATAATATTAGGTTAAAACCTTTTTATTTACCTTTTATATGTATAGGGGAGCAATATTATAATATTTCATTAAGTTCCCATGGTTAAATCTTTTAGAAATTCCCAAACCCTAATCTAGGGTTTCCCATGCCATGTACATACTCTCCAAAGGAAAAATTTGACCTTACCACTGATCTTATTTTCTTTAAAACATCCTCATGACATATAAAACATATCATAACACATTTCCAATGATAAAAAACCAACTTTACCTTTATGCCTTTGAGACTGCCTGTGGGGATTTGAGCCCGCCTGTGGGGATTGCATGAAGTTTAGAGTGTGAACACCATTTAAATGTGTTTAATAGGTTTAAAATAATATTAAAATAATTATAAAATACTTATCTAATCTTTTATCCCTTAAACACACCTTAAAACTCCAAAAGTATGCCTACATCACTAGTGACCATTATGAGACATGGAGGGGTATGTGACAAAACAAAGAGAACTTAAACTTGTAATATGACATTCCCAAGATTATTTACTGATATATTAGGTCATTAATATAAATATCACCAATTTTTAATTCATTTTTATATGTACTTTATCCTATAGACCCTTTTTACCACAATTTACCTTGAGTTGCATGTATGCTTCTTTCATGCCACAACTTGTCTTTCTTCAAAATTTTGCATGAAAAATCTGAATTTTATCACTTATATAGGAAAATATATGTTTCCAACATCATAATATACAATTTTAATACCTCTCCAAGTCCTAAACTACTTTCTATCATCCAAAATTGACAAAACTTCTATTAATATGCAATGGCTGCCTTTTTGACTGCAAGAGGATTGTGTCAAAACAAAGGGAAATTTCACTTTTTATAGGAAATTTAATATGTAATTGTATGTTTTTTTAAGTCATGGATACCATTCATACCAAATTTATTTCTTTGACTCAACTTGTAGATACCCCAAACTGACCAATTTCTCTAAGGCAGGCTCCAATGTTGATCGTGATTTGACATAGGGTTGAATGTACTAAAAAATTAATAGTTACCTTTGTAAAAAATACTCAAAAATATATTTAATTGGTATATTATGTCATAATGATCCTATCCACCAAATTTTGTGATTAGATCCGACATATTTTGGCTTGTAGGCCCATTTTGGCAAAAGCTAGTGATACATGTCTACTTGGTCAAATTTTTAAAATGAGTCATCTGCTCTTTTTCCTTAGTTTGTGTCTTATCACTATGATTTTTCCTCTAAAATATCATGGAACCTCTCCTTTGATGATTCCACCCTTCATTTTCTATCTCACAATCTTCCATGTCACCTTATACCTTCTCAAAAAACCTCATATGACTGCATGCTAATAATACCTAAAGCTTTATGTTATGATAAAAAGGAGTATTTGGTATAATTAAGACCCATTTAAACCCATTAGGATTGATAATTCACTGGAAACCACCCTTCAACCTTCTTCTAACATGTTTTGACCACTTAGCAAGGCATTTGGGCCTCACATAGTCAACTTTCATATAAAGGCCTATACTACATCTTCATGTTTAATCCCTATGATGGATGTAGGTACATGTTTCAAAAATCTTTATTTTTCCAAGAAACTTCACCATTAACAATCTTGACTTCATGATTGTGTTTCCCTAGTTGTAGGTGCAAGCTTTGAGGGTATGATTGCAGGTGTTCTTTGAAAACCTCTCCTAACACACTTGACTTTGTAGAATCCCACCTCTCACCTTGGACAAGACCATACCACCATGAAATTAGTCAAGATGACCCACTATCCTATTTATGTACACTAACCTAAAGGATGGACTGTAGGTGGAAGATTTTGACTATGACTGAAGCATTAGGTATTTAGTAACATTTCTCAAATGTTTAAGGACCCCACTGATCCTGGATGCTCATGGAACCTCAATGAAACACCATCATTAGAAAGGAAACCTTCATTTAATCTTTCTCTTTGGTTTGGAAACCAATTGAAACCTATGAGGTGTCTTTGATTCTTCTATAACATGATCGTCTCTTTGATAGCTTCAATAAGCTCCTAAAATGGTCCACACCCTTTGGTAACACCTCAAAGCCTTGCTATGCCTTCTTGACTATAGGTCTTTGTTGAAGCTTGTTAGAGGTCTCCATTAGGTGGAAAACCAATCTTCTTATTGGTTTTCCATGAATATCCCAGTCATTAAACTCCAAGAAGTATTTGTCTCACTCTATTTATCATATAACCCTTTCACTAGGTTTCCACTAGGTAATTCACTTAGGTGACCTCATTACACTTGTCTTAACCCCTTTCAAGTTATCCAACTCACTCCAGCATCCCATTTCACCTACAAGGCTCATCTTGGGTTTCTAAGGCTTGTAACCCCATTTTTTGGACATTTCTTCTGTATTTGACTAGTCTATAAACTCTTTTGCCAATATGAGACCATTTATAGCTTTTTTACCCTTATAACACTTTGAAAATCTTCAAACAAACCTTTCAAAGGTCTTGAAACCCAATTCTAATGACACTAGCTTCTATCCTTGTGTATATGGTTCACTTGGCTTCTTAATGGCCTCCAACTAGCAAACTAGCATCGAAAACACATCTAAAGGGGTAGATAATGTCTAGGACCAGGTCATTGGCCTCCCATCTAACTTGATTGACAAATCCACCACCCATTCTGGGCTCAAGAACACTTTTTCCAATACAAGAAAGATGTTGATTTTTAACCTAAATTTAGGCATGCATAAAACCAAAATTGTAAGTTGTATGGAGGAACTGTAATATCCCTCATGTGCATGGGAAAGCCCTCTAATTGCACACTAAATCTAGTCCAAATCACCTCTAATATCAATCCATGGTAGAAGTTGTAATAACAGGTCCTAAAATGCAACTTTTTCACAGTGAAGAGATAACTTGTTGACCTCTAACTATCAATTTTGCCTCCGAGACTAGAAGGTATAAATCTACCACTTCAAGCACATCTATATAGGTAAATTACATGTTCTCCAATGATCATGATATCAAATTCCACCTGCAAGTGCATTTTCACTACTATTTTGGAGCACAAAAACATTGACAACAAATGTTGTTAAAGTTGAAGCTATGGTCTAAGAACTCAATTTCTGATGCTTTTGGGCTAAAAATGGTGTTTTCAACACATATGAAGGGGTGGATAACATCTAGGACCAGGTTCTTGGCCTCCCATCTAGCCCAATTGACAAACCCACCACCCATTTTGGGCTTAGGAATGCCCTTCCCAATACAAGAAAGATGGTAATTTTTAGCCTAACTTTAGGCACGCATACAACCAAAACTATAAGTCATATGGAGGAACCATATGGAGGAAATCCCTATAATTACAACCCAAATCTAGTTTTAAGCACCTCTAAGAGTAATATGTGGTAGAAGTTGCAGTAATAGGTCCTAAAATGCAATTTTTTAGCAGTGAAGAGACAACTTGTTGACCTCTAACTAACAATTTTGCCTCTGAGACTGACAAGTGAAAATCCAACACTTCAAACACATCTATATAGGCAAATTAAACATGCTCCAATGACCGTGACATCCAATTCCACCTGCAAGTGCATTTTCACTATTGTTATAGAGCACAGAAACATTGACAACAAATGTTGTCAAAGTTGAAGCTATGGTTCAAGAACTCAATTTTCAATGATTATTCGGTGAAAACTAGCATTGCCAACACATCTAAAGGGGTAGATAACATCTAGGATCAGGTTCTTGGCCTCTCATATGACCTAATCGACAAACCCACCACCCAATCAGGACTCAAGAACACCCTTCCCAATACAAGAAAGATGTTGATTTTTGCCTAACTTCAGGCATGCATAATACCAAAACTATAAGTCATATGGAGGAACTGTAAGATTATTATTTTCAATTAACTCATTATCTAAGGCATTTGTCTCATCAGGGCTAGTGTTTGTACCTTATCTAGAATGAAATGCTTGCATTCATACTTTGTTTTTTTCTCTCAACTCTTCTAATTTCTTTGGTGTTTTGTTCTTCAAATTCTTCCTCTTATGTGAATTTGAACCGGAGCCCATTTTGACAAAAGCAACCAAGAATGTACTTTAAAATGTGGGATCTAAAAAAAATTGTAAAAAAACTATGTAGAGAATACACAGAGTATGCAGGGAATGTCTGTGGGGACAACAATCTCGATTTGAGATAAAAGTAGATGTTGAAAAGTAAGTTTTTATTTTTATTTCAAGCAATTCATACAAGTTATATAAATGTGTTCCTATAATGCATATGCATTCCTATAACACATATGCATTCCTTGAAGTATAGTCATATACTACAAAAAACAAGCACAAAGACTCATATTCAATGAATAAAATCCCCTATAATATGATGCAATAAGACTCAATAAGACTATAATATGATGCATAAATCCCTAATATTATATGATAAGACTATCAAATGTTACAATAAGGCTATCATATAATGCATTAAGGCTCAATATGATGTAATAAGGCTATCGTACAATGCAATAAGACTATCATATAATGCAATAAGACTATCATACGATGCAATAAATCTCTAATATGATGCAATAAGGCTCAATATGATGCATAAATCCCCAATATGATGCATAAATATCCAATACATGATGCAATAAGACTCTTGATAAGACTATGAAGCAATAAGACTATCATATGATGCAATAAGGCTCAATATGTAAGACGCAATGAGCTAATTTTGCCTAAAATCCCATCATATGTCCTTACAAAACTAGGTGAATAATGGGTTCACAAATTAGCACTAATCACATTCATGAATTTATGCATTTGTGATGAAATTAGGGAACTTAGGGGTTGTGTTTTTTATAAAATTAGGATTTAAGGCTAGGGCTTTAGTGTAACAGGTTTGTACATGTGTATATGTTACGAAATTAGGGATTAGGGGATCTGTACATGTTCAAGTGATAAAATTAGGGTTTACAATCAACATGTCACAAAATGTGGCCTAATTTAGCCCCTTTAATCACATCATAGACTCTAATTTAGGTTCAATGGGTTAAAATTGGCCATATTTGTGTTTGTATTTACATTTTTTGATTAAATTAGGGTCAGTTAATTCATACATGTTACATATATATTATATAATCAATTATGCCATAAATTTGGTTTAGGGGCTCAATTTTGCCCAAATCATGTCCCTAATTGAACCAATCGACTAATTGGTTCAATTCATGATAGATAGAATCATACTTAATTTTATCCCAAATCATATATCATGCTCTTATAGTTATGTCAAGAAGGGTTTCAAATTAGCCTCCCATGCCTCCTCGATTGAATTACCCCTATTGTTTAACTTGTTTTACCACGTGTGTACATCGTATGCCTAAAAGTGTTAAAGCTATTAGAGATGCATCAAGTCCTAGAAGTTTCTAGAGTTGACAATGCCCTAGGAGGCCAAATCCAATTACATATCACCACATGTACCTTGTATGTGCTCAAAAGTGTTAGCACTATTAGAGGTGTCAAGTCCTAGAAGCATTAAAGAGCTATTAGATCCCTATGAGGCTCAATCTAATTAGATACATCATCATGTGTGTATCTTGTACACACATATGCTTGTGTTAGAGATCTAACTATCACTTGTCCTATAAACATCAGATTTGTCAGAGCCTTAGGATGCCCAATTCAATCAAATATTTCCACATGTATAGGTTTAATACACTTGGATAAGTGTTAGAGTTGTCATATATGCACATATTTAATACCTACACATGTCCTATCACCTCAAACCAATCCAACTAAGGCCTATTCACAAATTTATCATACATAAATATAAGCCAATAATGTTTAAATATTGACATTGATCCAATCAACTCATGTCTAGTAAATAATTCACATGATACGAGCCTTTGACTTGCCATTATTGTATGAAAATTATCATGTAGAGCCCTTTAAGGTCCCATACAAATTGAGCAAGCACTGATCGTTATCAATTTTGTATGTATTCAAATTATTTAGATCCTTCTACCTTGAATTACCTCTAGATCCCAAAGTACATTCATATTAAGTCCTACACACAAGAGAGAACACAATTCAATAATGGACTCCACAACCTCAAATACCAAGCCAAAGAAAGAATTTTGATATGTATTACTTTCTTGCAGTCCACATCATAAGGTTTAAGCTCATTATAATGAAATATGCACAAGATGATTGAAGATATATGTACAAAATATATAATCTTGAAACCTTCAAAGAGGGTGTGCACACTAGTATTCAATTTTGATCAACCATCTATATGAGATGAGAAGTTCATGATCCACATGAACAATTGTTGGGTCCCTCTGCTCAGCATCATCCTTGAGGGGAAGTAGGTCTCAGATTTAGGGGACATTATCACCTTTAATATATATTGAATAAGCTCAATAGAGTTTAAGTTGGGATAACTTATACATATGTCATACTTGGTCAATGCCAGGTCTATGCCACCCTATATTTATAAAGCATATCCATCCTTTAATGGTTTCGAACAAAGTCCCTAGTGCATTTAGATATTTTATAAGCTATACATTCATCACTACATGCACTACATCTTAAAACAACATCTTAAAACCACATCATCACTAATGGATACATGTGACCATTTCAAGTTTATTGATCTCAAAACCACATCTTATACAAAATAAAATGCATACCCAACTTGACCAAAATATTTAAGAAAAACATGTACATACCTTGCACCCATCATCCTACTTTCCTATCTTACCATCCCACTTACATAGCAAGGTATAAAACTCTATAGTATTGATAAGCACCAAGTGTTGTCTAGGTTGTTTTTGAGCTTGCAATTGTTGCATCCATGTTGCATCTAGGACTAGTCCCATGTCAAAGACACACTCTTGAGATGAGGTAGGAATGAGTGGAGTGGTTGATGGTTGTCCCATGTGTGATGGAGGGGTAGATGAAGGAGGTGCATGAAATGGATGATTAACCATATTTTCACAAGAGATCTTAATTTTAGGCAAAATTTGAATAATGTATTTGAATACATTAAGGGAATCTTGAATAATTGTAACAATAGTTGTTAGACTTTCAATTGGGACCTAAAAATGCACCTATTGAATTACATGCACTAAGTGACCTTGGAGGAAACTTAAGGGACTTTAGTCAACACATTTTAGGAATGTTTTTGGGACAATCTAAGGCATGATTCATAGGTATTGGGCTCCATTAGATAGCATTCTTAAAATAGATATCCAAGAGATGTAGTGTTACACCAAGGGCTCAATTCTTATTTCTAATTACACAAGATTATCTATACTACATAGTCCAATTCAACGGGTTTGCCACTTAAACAAATTAGTTTAAAACTTATAAATAAAAGGGCCTGGTCAAAGCTATCAAAGAAACAACAAAAGGGTAAGATATGATTTTAGGCAAGTAGGATAATATCAATAAGAAAGGCAAGTAGGATTTTAGGCAAGTAAGGTAGTAAGGTATATCATTTCCCTACTAGGGGAAAGGTCCCAATAGTTGTGCATGTTTCAATTGTCGAACAAGGCTTTTGTTAACATGTGTTTTATTGATGAAACATATTGGTGTATATAAATATTAAAGTTCACTAGAAGTTGAACATGTAATATCTAATACTTTTTTGACATTTATTCTATAAAATTAAAAGTAACCAATCACGTCTTGACATGTTAGATTCAAGTATTGATACTCTAATGCACATTGATTGGTAATCTAAAGGTTAAGTTTTGATCATAGGTTTAAAAAATGCATTTTATGACCTCTCATGATAAAATTACTTATATTGTAAAATTTATAATGTGTTATAACTTGAAACCTTAGTTATAAGTAGTTAAGACAACATATTGAAATGGGTAAAAGTTATGAAGTCTAATGCAATATTATGGCACCTTAATTCACTATCCAAATCTAGTATGCATGGCTAATAGGACCTTTCCTCTATAAGAACCACAAAATTTATTTGTTTTGTGTTAATTGCAAAACAACGCATACACATTATATAACGCATATGTGTTATTTAAATTTAAATTAAAAATTGAGCCTCTAGGCTCAGAAATGGCTTGCATTTTTGAGCTAGAGGCTTGTGACTGTGTATCTAAAGTCGAGACTAAGAGTTTTGACAAAAACCAAAAAAAATTCAACTTCAATCATCAAATACGCTATGGATTTCAACATCAAAATTCAAAAAATTATTACCATCATGATGATCACGCAATCCTCTTTTCAAATATATTATTTTTATAATTTTTAGGCTATTTTAAAGGTTTAAACTATATTTATTTCTAACTACACCTTTTTTAGGCCACTACATACCACACATATACATGCCTATTCATGTTTATGTAATTTATATCTCTTTGATACAAATGCAAAACAAATTATATGGTAACAAACTAGGCCTAATTATACACACATTCAAAAAAAAAATCAATTTTTGGTTTTTTTTAGGTAGTTGGGGGGTGGGGGACGCATGACTGGCTATCCATTTTTTTATAAGTTTTCAGGATCTACTTAATTTCAAAATTAATAAAAAAAATATTCATTGAAAAAAAAAAGTAACACACTAGAAAATATTATATAAATATTCACCAAAGGGTTTCAAACAATATGTAACGATGCTCAAAAAATGGTGGGTCGCACGACCATCTATCTACTATGTTTTCTTGAAACCAACAGGAGGTCCTATTCAAATTTTAGATGTTTGATGTGCTTATACTTAACCATTTTTCAAAAAAAATAGTTTTTTGGAAATTAGACTCAAAATTCTACAATTTATGTTTTTATACCATCTTCGAATTTTGAGTGTAGCCATATCAAATTATCTACAAAATTTCATATTTCTAAAATTTTAGAAAAATCATGTCCACAAGTAGGCCCTTTTTTGTCCCCCAAATGTGTGCACTTACCTAGAGGCAACAAGAATCTCACCCTAAGACAAAGGGATTTAGCATTTATATTGTTAAACACATTCAAAAGGATAATTGGACACTAGTTGCTAATGAGTTTTAGGTCATCAGCCTTAAGAATGTACTTAATATTACCTTGATTGATGAATTTTCCAAGGGAGTTAATCTGAGCAACTTCTAGATTGACTTAGTGAAAGTATTGACCTACAATGTCCTTCATAACTTGGTTTAATTCAAAATTTAAACCATCAATTTTAGGGGCCTTGTCAACAACCACATGCCAATATTCATTATGAAGTTATCATAATGATAACAATCAATCACAGGGCACTCGTTGGCCCTCATAAATTTTACAAGGAACAACATGTAAACATATTATGAGAGCCTTGTCTTAGATTAGGGTATAAAATTGAGCTAAAAAAACTCCATGGTAATGATAAAAATAAATCTCTCAATATATGTAGATTTTGTGTCAATTTTTTATTAGCCTCACGAATGGCTTTCACCCTGTCTACTACCTACTTGGGGTGAATAATGGAGAAAAGATTATTTGAAATCTCAATCTCCAATTTTCAATTAGTGCATATAGACATAGATTTGGTCACCATGAACTTGATAGGTCTCCTCAATCTTGAGATTATGTCTCCATTTAGTACCTTCCTTTTGCAGATCCTCGTTGAGAGGAGGCTTATCAAGACCCTATGAATATTGAAAGTCTTCATAATATGACACATCATGGGCTTTACCATGTAACTCAGTCACCTATTTACTCTAGATACAAAATATTTTTCCAGTTTGAGAGATGGCATATTCTCACCATTTAATCCAAATAGACTCTCTATTAGGGCATGATTCCATTCATGTTGAAGGCAGTTAGTGTTCATATAGAATTGGGATTTAAATTTCTTGACTTGAGGTGTAATCCATCCAATACCAAACTTGATGGGGAATGGTTTGAAATAATTGTTCCTAAGACGACACTAACATGGTGATAAAAATAACTAGTAAAGATTAAAATGTTTTACTCTACAAAAATTACACTATCTAATATTTTCACCACCCTAGCTCTATCTTGTCTAAAGTCATACCAAGTAAACTAAGGGGTTGTCAATGGAATTCATTGGTGGTGGTTCATATCAAACTCCCTGATTTTTTTGCACATACTAAACTAAGCCTCTCTTATGCCAATGCACCACCACATCAGGAGGAGCCCTTATGCTTTACTTATATTCAATCTTATTGAAATTTACACATAGAATCTAGTTAGACTCTAGAAGCGTGTCCATATTACACTACCAAAATACCACCCATTTAACAACATCATTAGAGGTGTAAATGTTGGAAATAATGATGGAACATCCATCAAAATAAAAAAGAGTCCACACTAACTATTGTGTGGGGTCATGCCCCCAACTAAATACATGTGGAGATATAATCGATGTAATAAATTTTTACCATTCCACCATGTCCATTTTCATGATTGGGCATCTGGTAAGAGACTCCCAACCAAATATATTTTATGTTGGAATGAAGTAAAAATAGAAAGATTTTATCTTCTTGTAGATGAAAAATATTCATATTATCAAAAAATTAACAAGTATCCCTTACCACATATTTTTGGTGCATGTCAATAAGGCCTCAAAAATTCTAAGGGTTAACTCTCATTAGGAAATATCAAGGTTCTTGTTGGACTCTTCATCCAATTCATCTGAATCAGAAAATCTATTAGACAAGTAAGACTTTTGGTTGTTACACATAAATCCACTATTACGAAAAGTACAAGATTTTTATTAAACATACTCACCATCCTCAGGAGTTGGTGATGGATTTCAAGAGTGTCACAAAATAGTTTGGCGATTAAAAAAACTACACTATCAATTTAGCTTGATTATTTTACCTCCAAAAAAGGTTGTGATGGTTGAGGGGTTGTAACTTGGCTTTGATAACTTGAGAAAATTGATGTTGCTTGCAGAGTGTGATAATTATTCGATTCATCATATGCAACAACCATAACCAACTACTTTTTGGTTATCAAAGAACCACTTATGTGTTTGTACATAGTAGGTATTGCTTTTTATACTTTACAAGCTTCCTAGTTGGATTTATTTATTTATGATATTAGTTCCCCTTTCTGTATATTTAGTGGCGATTTTATTCACCTCAAGAGATTTTTTGTTTGAGATCGATGGTGGTGATTTATCCATGAAGGATCATTCATGTATCATATGGTATGTGGCTTGACATTGAAAGTAGGTATTTTTCATGTTGATAAACAATGCTCACTACAAGATTCAATTTTATCCTATCTAAATATTTATGGTTTGCTTGAGATTTGTGAAAAGGTCAACCTATACACAAAGCTACATAGATCTTATTGTACTATGCCCTTAACCTATAACATGTTTATGGATATGTGTGGCTAGAATATGGCGTACATCACATTTTATCATATATTTTCACATTTCTCTTTGTTCTCATATTGTTATTAGGTTTAGTATTTCGAGTAGCCATAACCTAAGTAGGGTACATTAGGAGGTAGTGGTAAGTAGTTGAGGATCATATTATAAATATTTTTCTTATTTCATGGTTGTGGAGGTTGCCCCCTCGAAGTGGCTTAGACTTATTTATCAAGTATTTCACTTTGTTGTCAATCATTAGTGTGGATCCACTTTTTTTATTCTCAAAATTGTGTTATATTGTTTTTAATATACTCATGATATTTAAATCTATATACATTGTTATGAATTGACTTGATATATCTAAGTAATTTCATTATAAATGGTATTAGATCTTTGATTTGGGCAAGGTTTTGCGATGTAGTTTTTGTTTTCTAAATCAACATAGTGTTTGTTATGTGAGTTGAACTTGGATAGAATAAAACCATAACTTATGATTTAGGTATATTTATTTTTTGTTAGCACAGTATTACTTGAGGTTCTTATTAGAGTTTTAAAAAAATATCGCACCCTTGTACAATTTAATAGTCATTAGATTCATTTCAATAAGACAATCATAACAATCTAATCCTTTGGTACATTTTTTTTTCCCGAAAACCCTCCACCCTAAATTTATAAACCCTATACCATATATTTCATGAATGGAATTTCCAAACACTTGAGTCCATAGAAAAGGGCATCCACTCCATGAAAAATGCATAGCAAGGAGGACATGGAGTCTGAAACTTTTTATTTAGGGGTTTATGGGTTGGTTAACCAACTCTAGGCAGATGTGCAAAACATAGTGGGAAAGAAGATCTAGATGTGGTCAAAGGGGGCATGGATGTAATGAATTTAGATTTGAGTAACATCAATATGACATTGGAAAATCTCTTAGCTTGTATTATGACAACACCAAGTTATCCTATAATTCTCCATTAGACTTCTTGGCTTCTCCAAACTAGAACAATCAAAGCTTAAATAAAAACTCGAGGAACATTCTACCAAAATTGGAAGTGTGCAAGTTTGATAGTAGGATATAGTCACCTAGATCAATCAAATGAAAAAATTATTTGATCTGCATCAAACCCCATGTGCACATAAGGTGGCCATGGCATCTATATATATGGAACTAGAGCAATTCATTTGATATGGATGGTTGTGCACTTAAAATAAAAATAAAGGGCTTAATGTTACCTAGTCAGTGTTTGCTAATGAGTTGTAGATTCACTACCACAATAGTGTCACATGAAATTATTTCATCTAGTTAGAAAGAATGAGATAAATAAAAGTTGGTAAGGATTATATTCAACAATTCCAAACCATGTCTTCACATGTGGATGACATCATTTAAGATAATTTGAATGACCTATTCCTGGGTGGGCTCAAGGATGGAATCCAACTTTATGCTTGCATGTTTAATCCAAGTTCAATATTAGATTACATGGTATTTGCATGTAGGTAAAAGGAAAGAGATCTGGTCATAGAAAAAGCATTCACTACTAGCAAAGAATGGATTATTCCAACACAATATTTCCCTCAGCCTACCAGATTGACTCCTCAATAAATCAAAGAGAAATGAGAAAAAGGGTTATGTTTCAACTGTGATAGCTATTAGCCAAAATTTGGATACCATGAATGAGTATCATTCAAAACTTTGATGCATTTGATCTTAACTTTGTTGATAGCCATTATGAAGGTCTTATATTGATCATTAATGGTCTAGGATGATAGGTAGTGTGTCTTCCTTGGCAGCTTACAAGGTCATTTAGGATGGTCTAGTGAGTAGCAAGTTTAAGTTACATTGTCATGCCATGCAATGGTCATTCATTGTAGTCTTATTTATGTGTTTAGCATTGTTTAAAGTAGGTTTGACAAAGTTAAGGTTAAGCATGGAATAAAGTTAATGAGGAACTATGCTCAAGGAGGCAAGGTGGTGACCCTTCTAAGAACAACCATGATCCAAAGCTGGCCAAATTGACCAAGAAATAAAGCTAGTAAGTTGATCGAATTGCATTTCAATCAATTTGGAGAGATTAAGTTACTTTTGATAAAATTAAGGTATTTCACTTACTTTAGTCTCATTGTATACTTCAATGTTAAGATGACACTTACTAGGAACAACATATATGAAGGTTTTATCCTTGGATAGGGGATGTTTTAAGTCATCTAACACCTATGTTATGACATCATGCTTTTACTTGTCCATACATCCTCCAAATGTCTTATGCAACTAATTTCTAACATTGGAATCCCCTTTATAATTGCTCATTTATCATTTCTAACTGCCAAATGAGGAGTTATTGAGAAAATGGTAGGGAAAATAAGGTGAGAATAATCTTGGCACATTTTTTTTAGATCCATATAGGTAATGAGGAACTTCATCAACATCTGGGTCATCAACTTCATCAATTCAAGAAGGCAAAATGGGTAGAATCGTGAAGAAAGCCTAGCCTTTATAAGGATCATACTAGGTCCCTTAGACTCAAATCCATGAATATTAAGGAGTTGATGATCTAAACAAGGCAAAAACCCACTCCATTTCCCCATCGAGTTTCTTGGCAGCTCAAGACATTCAACCAATTTTCACTTAGTAGTCTAAGGAGAGAGAAATTTGGAGCCCAATATCTTAGGAATAGGATGGGACCCTAATACCCTTACACTTCATATAATTTTTTCTCTAGTTAGGCTTCTTAAATTTATGAACAATCGTTAAGAAGTTAAGGTGTAGAAAGGTGATTCAAAACCCCATTAGGGTTAGTTTTCTCCAAATGTAGAGTTTTGAAGCTTAATTAATGCATGAAAATGATTTTTAAAATTCTTTTGAGCACTCTTTAACCCATATAATACCATATTTTGTCAAGTTTATTCGTGATCATGTTTGGAGTAATGCCAAATAGCCTTCAGTTGCTAGTTTCAGCATGGCAATCAAGTTTGTGGGCATTGTGAAGTGTCTTGGTGTATGTGATGAATGAAATGAGCTGATTATAAGTGGATTAAAATTTATCAATACCACTTATACCTTTTTATACATAATTGAGTCAATGGAATTCAAGGAAAGGCATGTAACTATGCATGAATAGTTAAGTTGTTGGAACTAACAACCATGGTTGACTTAGGCCTAGTTGAATGTTAGTGTGCTTTCATGATCAGGAAACCTTGAAGGAAAATTTATATATATATATATATATATATATATATATATATATATATATATATATATATATATATATATATATATATCCTCAAAAATAATTCTTATTGAGGCATCTCAAATGTCAATCCTTAGGAGTCAAAGGGTTCTAGTGCTTTCTCCAAGCCAAGTCAAGAAGTTTTGTGAACCTATAGATCTGAAAACTTTTAGGTCAATATTAGCACCCATATGGTTGTATAAGAGTGAATATGGACTCTTTAAGACATGATTCAATGCTCCCATTTCCTTTTTCAAAATCTCTAGAATCATTGAGACCCAAAATTCAAAGACCAATAGTGAAATGATGGTGTCTAGGTATATATAAGGTTGTGTATAAAAAATGAACTAAAAAGGGTAGATAGGTGGATGAGACTTGTGTTGTGAGGGTTCAATAAGATTAATAATATGCCTTATACCAAAGTTATATCACATATTCATTGGTATATTCTACTGAAGAAGGAGATGTATTTGGTTGAATGTACTTGAATGGAGGATTGTGTGAGCCGAAGAATGGACTATGTGAGTCTAAGAGGAAAACTGTGAAGGTTTTAAGATAATATTCAAGGTAATTTTATCCCATTGGAGGAATGAAGATGATATCAAAATAATGAGTCACTTTTTTGACAATGCTATCATTGGCCAATTGGGCTTAAGAAGGCATAATAAGAGAAAAGTAAAGTTTTAGGCCTAGTGACCACCTACAGGCCTATCACAGGTAGTTAGGAGTAAAGGGCATATGTATAATGTGGAATGAGGTGTTTGGAGGCTTTTTGAGGATTAATGGTAACGTGAATAAATTATCCAACACTTATCAAATGGCCAAAGTGCTAAATATATTGGTGGAAGAGGATCCAGTCTCCAAAATTACAGTCAAGAAGCCCATAAGAATCTACATGCTTACCTATACAAGAGTGAGTTAAAGGGGAAAATCTTGCATTACATGAGAGTTATGAAAGTCATGTGAAATATGAGGATTATTTTGATAAATGGTGGAAGGTTTTGAACCCCTGAACTAAAGAGGAAAGCATCCAAGAGAGACATGCCTGATGTCTAATAGGGTAATAGGCCTAATTGAACCAACCCTCCTTGCCTAATCATCATCTACCACCTTCATATTAAAATAATGATGTAAGATGAGTATATTAGGAGTAGTGTATGAATATATCAGTATTATATTCATTGTGCATTTGCATATGTGTGGTAGTGGTCAACAATTTAATGCATCACCTCCCTAGTTTAGTTTGCTTTTAGTTATCTTTCCCTTTTCCCTTTCAAGTTAGTAGGTTTAGTGATAGTTATTAAGTGATGCATCAAGGGATCTAGTCCTATCTAGATGTTAAATCCATTATTTGGATCACCCACAACCTAGGATTTTTCCCATGATGTCACTTAAGTGAGGAGGCTTGAACAACCTCCTCAATGGGTGCAACTTTTGATGATAACAATAGAAAATACAACAGATGACATAAATGTGTTGATAATAAATTATTCTACCTTAAATGGATCAATGAAAACAAACAAGATGATGAACTATCAGGTGAGGGTGAGGAGAAGCTAGAGGAGGAATTTTAATATTCTCAACTAACTATCTCATGCCATGCACTTTCAAGTATTAGCACTCTACAAACCCTCAAGTTGTAGGTTTCCTCAAGAAATAAAAGGTGACAGTGTTAATTGACTTAAGGAGTACACATAACTTCATCAATAATAAGATGGTGGCATTCTTGAATTATTTTGTTTATCTAAATCCAAAATTTTAGGTCATGATTGCACATGGTGACACAATAATTATTCAAGGAAATGCCACAATATAAAAAATTTCATAGGAAATTACAAGCTAGATTCTCCTATATTTTTTATTCCAACAACAGGAGTTGATATAGTTTTTAAGTCTAATGGCTTAACCTTGGGCAAGATAGAGATGAATTTCCAATATTTGTTCATGTGTTTTCATTCTAAAGGCATGACATTTTAAATTCTTGGATTGCATGCAACGTATCTACAACTGGTTAGTTTTCATCAGCTGTAGAAGATTCTCAAAAAGGGAACATATGTTTTTGTAGAATAGTTGTTTTCCTTAGAAGTAAAACCAAAAAATATGTCTACACAGCTTGATTTGCATATGATTATTGATAGACAATGTCTTTTTAGAGCAATGCTAAAAGGACTACCATCACAAAGGGAACATGATCATGCCATTTGGTTTGTACCATGAGTTAACTGCCAAACATCATACCATACAAGTACTCATATATCTAGAAGAGTGAGATTGAAAATATGATAAATAAAATGTTGGAGGCTAGTATTATCAGGCATAACCAAAGTGCATATTCATCCCATGTGGTAATAGTGCATAAGAAGGATGATACCTAGAGGATGTGCCTAGATTATAAATAACTCAACAATTACACCATCAAAGATAAGTTCCCTATTCTAATAATTGATTATTTTCTAGATGAATTGTATCGTGATGTCTAATTTACAAAAATTGGAACTTAGTTCAAGTTATTGTCAAATTCATATAAGAGATGAGGATATACATAAGATATTTTTCAAAACTCATGAAGGCCATTATGATTTTTGGGTAATGTATTTTGGTCTCACAAATACACCATCTACATTCCAAAGTTTCATGAGCATTGTCTTTAGGCATTTTCATAGAAACTTATCTTGATATTTTTTGATGACATACTTATTGGGTGAATATTTTGTCACCAGCTAATTGATGAGTAAAATAGGTGATTTCAACCACAACATAAGGATATTGGTCAGCCAAATGTGCAAGTTTACCACATCAGAAGGGGACAAATCTCTCCTCTCATCAAGGGGAGGTTCCCTATAAAATATGAGGGGCTATATACTATATATATATATATATATGTAGAAAATAACACTCAGGGGTAGGACAACACCATCCATCTCTCTTATTTCAGAGATGATGTTCACAAACAAAGGAGAAATCCAAGTGAAAACACTGAAGGCACTTCTCTTCTTTCAGAAGTGGTCTTGCAGCAAACAACAAGAGTTCTTTTTGATAGGTAATTGATAAGTAAATGTAACAAGGGCGTAGTAACTAGTAGAATGAGGTGTAGCACAAATTCTCCCCCTCAACTGCCAAAGAGTGAAATACGAAGGATAATGGGGGTACAAATTCATCCCAAGATCCTTTACATAGAAACAGAAAAACAAACACACTAAAGATAATTGTGGCAGCACAAAGTCTCTCTACAGTCAGCTTCAGGACACCTTCTTAATTACTTCCACTAGTTCTGCTTATTTAATTAAATGAACAAGACTACATCTAGGAAAAAAACATAAGAACAATCCCCTAAATAACATAAGTTATTACAGCACAAAGTCTGAAAGTAACCTGCTTTCTCATTCAAATAAAGAAATATGATTAACAATCTGAGCTCAAAGTCTCAGTAATCACCTTTCAATTTGGGCAGAGTTTTGCTTCTATAATCGAGAGATCTCCCCTGCATAAAATAAGAGATTACAATATATAGAAGCCAAGAAAGGCTTGGCACTTTGTTTCATGGAATGGCCCATGCTGCATTCAATGCCTTGAATGCATTTTCAATTTTGTCAAAGGGCCATGCTGGAACAGGGCGTCTGCTTTAACTATGGCGTGTCAATTCATATCAAAATATCTTCTCCTCTGCACGGGTTATCTGATCTTTCTCCCAATATGTACACAGTTGTCCCCTCACCTTTATTCTAAGGGAGAAAAATAGGCCACACATTTTAATGCTTGCAAGCTCAGATGTCTACTTGGTGGACTATTCCACCTACTAGAAATAACTCTTACACAGATATTTCTAGTCTTTCCCTCTTTTCTATTGCAATTTGAGCTCTTGGGCTATCTTTTCCCTTTCTGCTGGCTCTTTTGGCTCCCTCTTTAGCTGGTCACTGAGTTTGTTTTCAAGTACTGTGCCACATTTGAAAATCAATGAATATTTCATTACCTTGAATTTGACATCCATGGGGACGTCATTGGTTTATTGGTTCAATGGTTCGGGTGGCCTTCTCAGCTCCTTGGTTCCATCGCTTGCCTGAATTTATAAGAAATAATTACCTATGCCTAAATTTTCAAATAGAATTTGAGCTTCAGGCGCTGATGTTTGAGTGACCACATATTTTGCTTCCTTCTCAAGGAGCAATCTCTCCATGATGCCTTTGACTGGGATCCTTGCTTCAGATAGGTCCATGCTCAACTCACCACCAACGTCCTTGTAAAAATTTCACCCAAGAAGGATGCCATAGGAGGCTGGGACATCAGCCACTAGGACTATCATCTTAATTCTCTTATCTGAGAATGCCACAAATGCAAATTGGGCGTCCTTGATTTGTCCTAGCAGTGGCACTTTTTTGTTCTCCATGGAGAAACATCTCCCAAATGTCTTGGTCAGTGTGAGTCCAAGAGATTCTGCCACTTTGGCAGGCATGACATTGTCAGACGCACCTGAGTCTATGATACAATTGTTCAGTTGGTGTCCATTTATCAGCAGGGAGACATAAAATAGTTTTGTCCTCCCAGGAGCAGCAGGAGGAGCAATGACAAGGTTATTCTGGGTGGATGTGGGAGTAATTTTTGGAGCCGCTGGTCCTGTAGGGATAGTTTTATTCTTCACACATTCCACTAATCTTTTCAACTATTCAGGGTTGGATTGCAGGAATTTAAATTTAGACATTTGAATTTTAGTTTTCTTGACATGGTCGACTATGTCAAATGTCTGAAATGAATTATGAACAGGGGAAGGGAGTTCATCCTTTTGGTTTTAGGGGGGAGGACTGATCTGTGAAATTGAAGTGGAAGGTGAAGTCGTACTTGAGGTACTTACTTTTTTATTACTCACTAGGTCCTTTGGCTAGAAAGGTAGAGAAGTTCCTCATTTGGCAATTGAAATTGTAGGTTGAGGTTGCTCCTCTATTTTTTCTTTATCAGCTTGTTGGGCTGACTGGTTCTTCGACTGGGTGAATATAGCATATGATCCATCAACTGCTTTACCTTCACTTCTGGGTTCATCTTGGTAATTCAGGTAACCAATGTTGGAGTCGCCAGCTAATTCTTCTTCTCCCTCTGTGAAGAGATTAGCATCATCTTTTGGGTTCAACTCAGGCTGGAAGGAGAAATCTGATTCTACTTCAAGATATCCAATTGCTGAATTGGTTGGAGGTGCTTCAATGGCCAACTTCCCCTATGGGGGAGGAAGATGATTTGGCTGCCCTTGATTCCTGGCAGCATTGCCTTGGTATGACTGATTGGGGAATGTCCTCCTTGGTATATCTCTGTATGAAGGAGTAGATGACATCTCTTGCGCCATTTGCTTTCTAAGAGCTAGCAACTCACTTTCTAGCTTATGCACCATTGGATCAGTGGTTCCTGTAGGTGAGTATTTAGAAGATGATGAAGATTTACCTCTGTTAGGATCTCTCCTTATCTTTCCTACCAAGATAAGGCCATCTTCCACCTCAGTGGCCAAATCCTGAGCAGCAACAAGGTCTATGTGGCCAACACGTCTCAGCAAAAAACTCACTTCAAGCAGCTGTGAGTTGATGAAGAAATATTTAAGGTTCTCAGGTGTTGGCTAAGCAATTGTAGGAATCATGTTCCTCAGCTTGTCAAATTTGGCAATGAAGTCCCTCATAGGTTCATGAGGTTCTTTCTTCATCTGTGTGAGTTGGGCCAGTAAGGCATGCACATCTTATATAGGCTTGAATCTTGCTTTGAACTTAGTTTTGAGAGTGTTCCAGTCAATCACAGTCTAGGCCTATAGATGATAAAACAAGTCTGCAGCAGCACCTTGCAATGTTTCCACAAATAGTCTAACTGCTACGTCCCCATACTCCATGCCTATCACACTGCAGGCTATGCTAAAAGTTGCAATGTGTTCATCAAGGTGAACTCTCCCATCACCAAAGAATTTGGAAAAATTATTCCTTAAACTGCATGGTAGCTCATGTAGAGGTGGAGTTAAATTGAGTGGGCCAAAAGATTTACCCTAGGGACCTTGAACTACCATGATTTGATTATGGAAAGAGGGGATAACAAATCTGGGTGGAATATATATAGGCAAAGCTCTGCTAATAGTATAAAAAGAAGCTCTACCTTGTATTGGTGACTTGATATTGGTAGGATGAAGACTCTTCGTTCATTGAACTTGAAGTTGTGGAGGAAACAAATCAAAATTGCCCTGCTACACCAACTCAAAAATAGGGTCAACAACACCTTGGGCTCTTTGGCTTCTTGTATAGCGTGGAGTTTCCAGACTGTAGAATAAAAATGGAAAAGAACTGGCCCTATTTCAGCTTGAAGCTTGAGGCTTCAAACTGCGTGCTCTTTCCCAGTAGAAAAAATGGATAAGAAAAAGAACTGAAACTGCTCGTTCTTCCCCAACAGAGTCGCCAAAAATTGTTGGCATGAATCCAGCAGTGTTCTTTCCTACTTCACGTCATTCCCCAACGATATGAAATGCTTCAATTTGAATAGACTGGAAAAGGACTAAAAATGCTCATCAATCCCCAGCGGAGTCGCCAAAAAATTGTTGGCGTGGAGCTGATAGAGAATTGACTTTTGAAATGAAATGCTCGATCTCCAGCATCTCTGGTTTTGCAGCTCAGAGTATATAATGGAAATATATAAGGCTATAATGATAATGGATAAGACACAAGTGATGCTTCAATCTGAAGCTTGAGGCTATAATGAAAATGGATAAAGAAAAGAACTAAAACTGCTCGTTCTTCCCCAGCAGAGTCACCAAAAAAATGTTGGGTGAATATTTTGTCACCAACTAACTGATGAGCAAAATAAGTGATTTCAACCACAACATAAGGAGATTGGTCGACCAAATGTGCAGGTTTATCACATCAGAAGGGGACAAATCTCTCCTCTCATCAAGGGGAGGTTCCCTATAAAATATGAGGGGCTATATATATATATATATATATATATATATATATATATATATATATATATATATATATGCAAAAAATAACACTCAGAGGTAGGACAACACCATCCATCTCTCTTCTTTCAAATATGATGTTCACAAACAAAGAAGAAATCCAAGTGAGAACATTGAAGGCACTTCTCTTCTTTCAGAAGTGGTCTTGCAACAAACAACAGGAGTTCTTTCTGATAGGTAACTGATAAGTAAATGTAACAAGGGCGTAGTAACCAGCATAATGAGGTGTAGCACAAAGTCTCCCCCTCAACTGCCAAAGAGTGAAATACGAAGGATAATGGGGGCATAAATTCTTCCCAAGATCCTTTACACAGAAATAGAAAAATAAACACACCAAAGATAATTATGGCAGCACAAAGTCTCTCTACAGTCGACTTCAGGACACCTTCCTGATTACTTCCACTAGTTCTACTTATTTAATTAAATGAACAAGACTGCATCTAGAAAACAAACATAAGAACAATCCCCTAAATAACATAAGTTATTACAGCACAAAGTCTAAAAGTAACCTGCTTTCTCATTCAAATAAAGAAATATGATTAACAATCTATGCTCAAAGCCTCAGTAATCACCTTTCAATTTGGGCAGAGTTTTACTTCTATAACTGAGAGATCTCCCCTGCATAAAATAAGAGATTACAATATATAGAAGCCAAGAAAGGCTTGGCGCTTTATTTCATGGAATGGCCCATGCTGGAACAGGGTGTCTGCCTTAATTATGGCATGTCAATTCATCTCAAAATATCTTCTCCTCTGCATGGGTCTTCTGATCTTTTTTCCAATATGTACACGGTTGTCCCATCATCTTTATTCCAAAGGAGAAAAATAGGTCGTGCCTTTTAATGCTTGCGAGCTCAGATGTCTACTTGGTGGACTGTTCTACCTACTGGAAATAACTCCTACATAGATATTTCTGGTCTTTCCCTCTTTTTTGTTGTAATTTGAGCTCTTGGGCTATCTTTTCCCTTTCTGTTGTCTCTTTCAGCTCCCTCTTCAACTGGTCACTGAGTTTGTTTTCGGGTTCCACACCACATTTAAAAATCAATGGATATTTCGTTACCCTAAATTTGACATCCACGGGGACGTCATTGGTTTACTAGTTCAACGGTTCGAGTGGCCTTCTCGGCTCCTTGGTTCCATCGCTTTCCTTTGCTCGGGGCTTTCTTTGAACATTTGAACCCATTGAACCTTTGAACCATTTTGGTTCAAGTTTAATGGTTCATCCTCTTTCTTAGAAGCCTTTGTTTTCTCTAAGTCTCTCGAGCTTTGATCATTCCTTCACCTTTATGTCTTTGGGACCCCCTGAAGGGAAGGTGTCCCTTCGGGCCTTGAAAAAGGTCTATTTCTTGGTCGTTGAGAGCCCCCCACAAGGTTACCTTCCCTTCGGGATCCTTCGGGCGGCCTCCTTCTTCAAATCCTATAGAGTCCGTAGAACCAAGCCTACAGAGTCTATAGAAACATGTCTGCAAAGTCTGTAGAATCAAGCCTGAGGAGTCTGTAAAACCAAGCCTACAGAGTCCGTAGAAATAAGCCTGTAGAGTCCGTAGAACCAGGTCTGCGGGCCTTTGATCATTCCTTCAACTTTATGTCTTTGGGACCCCCCAAAGGGAAGGTGTCCCTTCGGGCCTTGAGAAAGGTCCATTTCTTGGTCGCTGAGAGCCCCCCGCAAGGGTAGATGCCCTTCGGGGTTCTTCAAGCGGCCTTCTTCAAATCCAACGGACAAAAAGTCTGAAGGAATTCCTTCAGACATTTTGTCCAAAGGGAACCTTTCCTTTGCTTTAGCCGCTTTTTGTCGAGCCTTTGATCATTCCTTCAGACAAAATGTCCGAAGGAATTCTTTCAGACATTTTGTCTGAAGGATTTCCCTTGTAAAATTTCACCGTAAAAAATCTTTTTGAAGGATATCTTTTTGTTCCCTTATGTTCACTTCCCTCCGCAAGGGCACTTGCCCTTTGGTTCACTGCGCTCCATAAGGGCACTTGCCCTTTGGGCTTTGGGGGACTCCTTTGAACCTTCCGATTGAACCGACTTATGGTTCAATGGTTCAACGGTAAAATATTCTATTTGAAGCCTTCTTTCATTTAAGTCTTTTGATCTCATTGAACTCGTTGAACCATTGAACCTGTTGAACCATTTTGGTTTAAGGTTCAACGGTTCAATGATTCATTCTTTACTTTTTGAAGCTTTCTTTTCTTCTAAGTCTTTTGAAGCCGTTGAACTTGCCAAAGCGGTTGAACTTTGAACCTGCCGAAGCGCTTAACTCTTTAAGTCCACCGACATCATTGAACCTTTGAACCCGTTGAACCTTTGAAAGTGGGGTTCAATGGTTCAATGGTTTAATGCTTCAATCCTTTGTTTGAAGCTTGTCGATGGACCTTTTGGTTGAACCTCGGTGTTGAACCAATCTTGAAATTGCCTAAGTGTTGGGAACTTGTTTCTTTGAGAGAGCTCGCCTATTGAAGTCGTTGAACTTGTTGAACATGCTAGTCTCTTAGTTGAAAAAGCTTGAATAATGAATAAGTTGAATGCTCAGAACAATTTTTGAAAAGGGAAGAGAGAATTTTGGCCTGCAGGACCAAAATAGTTCATATGTTGTCCCAGAAAATGAGTGACAGATTTTAGGAACAACAATACTAATCTATGGTAAGACATGGGAAGAACACTACAACATGTGAATCAATTATTGATAATCCTAAAACGACATCAATTTTATGCCAAACCTTCCAAGTGTGCTTTTAGAGTACAGGCAGTGGAGTACTTGGTTCATATTGTGTCACATGAAGGCATCAAAGTAAACCGTTACAATATTAATGTCATGTTAGAATGGCAAGTTCCAAAAACCCTCAAGAACCTCTAAGGTTCTTTAGGGATGACAAGTTAATATTTTGGTTTGTGAAAAATGATGGAAGCATAGCAACACCACTCATAGATTTGTTGAAGAATGACTCCTTTCATTTGAATGAAGCTGCCACCAAGGCATTTGAGATACTGAAGGAGGCATGTGTTCCACTCTGGTTTTAGCTACCCCATATTTTTCAAAGACCTTCATTGTTAATTTTGATGCATCATAATATGGAGTGGGGGCAATACTCATGAAATAAGGGTGACCCCTTGTATTTGAGAATTACCAGCTCAAGGGTAAGAATTTGTTAAATCCTATCTATGATAAGGAGATTATGGTTATTATTCATGTAGTCAAATAATGGAGACCTTATCTAATGGGTAGTCACTTTAAAGTGAAAACTGATCGTGATAGTCTAAAATACCTATTGGAACAAATGTTATTATTTGAAGATAAAAAATAGGTGACCAAAATTTTGGGGTATGAATTTGAAATAATATATAACAATGAAAGGATGATATAGTCACAAATTCACTATCCATGGGTGAAGAATTTACATAGGCATTGTTATATGAGATGTCCACATGGTTGATAGATTGGGTGGATGATACATGATCAAAATGGGAAAATAACATCAATAGACAGGTTCTGATTCAACAACTCTAGTAGGATTCTAGTGTCTCAGACAAATTTGAATAAAATGTAATACCTTATGGTATAAAGATATATTGTAAATGTGCAATAATTATGACCTCAAATATAAGATCCTTATAGATCTCCATGCATCTACAGTAGGAGCATTCAAGACTTTGAAAGTCTATCATAGAACCAAACAATATTTATTTTGTGAATGACTCGAGGGGGATATCCAATTTTTTTTGGAAAAATGCATGGTGTTATTATAAACAAGAGTGAGACAATTAAGATCGAAAATCTTCTGCAACCCTTATCCATTCCTAGCCAAAGGCGGAAAGAGGTCTCCATGGATTTCATAATAGGTTTGCCTAGGTCAGAGGGTAAAAATGTTGTCATGGTAAAATCATGGACAAGGTCACAAAATATACCCTTTTTTTGCCTTGTCTTAGCCATTTGTATCCAATATAGTAGTATATGCTTTTTGGGATATATTTCAAAAGTTACACAGTATCCCGAAGATCACAGTAAGTGATTGTAATTATATCTTTAACAATATTTTTTGATCGATTTATCCTCATGTTTGGGTACTTAGTTGGCTCATAGCTCGTCATATCATCCTCAATCTTTTGGGCAAATAGATGTGATCGACAAATGCCTAGAAGGTTCTCTGTTGTTTTGCATCGGATAAACATGAAAGACAGGTTCATTGGCTGCCACTAGTAAAATGGTGGTCTAACGCTTCCTCCCATACCTCATCTAAAATGTATCCATTTGTGGCATTGTATGGATTTTAGTCTCCATCCATCACCTCATCCTTGGCATTGAGGAACACCTTCAACTACAATAGAAGCTACTAGCCAATCTAAGAGAGAATTTGGTAATGACACATAACTAAATGAAGTAGAAAGTGAATCAACATCGTAGCGAAAGGCATTTTAAAATGGGTGATTGGGTCTTTGTGATATACAATAAAATATCCTTAGAGCAAAAAAATAAAAATAAAATCTTTCTCCTAAGCATTACGACCCTTATCAAATTCTACAAAAAATGGCAATGTCACATACAAGCTAAAGCTAACTCAGTATATTCACATGCATCTAGTATTTCATCATCGAGACTGAGTTAGTAGAGTTGGATGAGGAAAGCAAAGTCATTTTATAAATTTAGAAGATCCTTCTGACATGCATTAAAACACTACAAACAAGGAAGATTAAGGAGTATTTAATCAAGTGGAAGAATTTGACTAGTGAGGATGCAACATCAGAGGATACAACATTCTTAAAACAACATCCATATATATTAAGCATTGACGGCAACATTATTTTTAAGGGGAGAGACATTCTATGCCCTTATCCTATAGCGTGTTTAGAGATATGTGTAATTAATATGTGGCCTGCATCACCTTTTATCTTATCTTGTCACATTTCTCTATGTTCTCATATTGTTAGTAAGGTTGGCCTATGTAGTAACTACAACCTAAGTAGGGTATATATAGGAGGTAGTGGTTATTACTTGAAAATCATATTATGAATATTGCTCTTATTGCATGGTTGAGGAGGTCACCCCATCGAAGTGGCTTAGTCTTATTTATCAAGTGTTCTACTCTAATCAATTATTGTGTGGATTTCTTTATTTTGTTCTCATTATTGCACTATATTATTGTTAATTTACTCATGAATTTACATTTATATCCATTATCGTGAACTAACTTGATCTATCTAAGTAATTTCATTACATATTTTGTCATGTCCCCTTCTCAGTGACATCTCTCAGAGTACATGATTAGCCTATCATACGACCCTCATAGGCTGATAGTTTGGATAGAGGGTCACTTTGGAGCTTGGCACATGCTTCAGTTGGCAAAGTTTGATCAGTTGGCTTTCGTTTGGGCTCGATCGGAGACTCCTGGCAAAAGTTACTATTTTTAGCAGTTCTTGGTGGTCAGAGTGGGACCCCTGCTATTTTTAGCAATGTGGGTTGACAGCATTCGGAATCACTTCAGTATATGACCGCTTCAGACGGTTCAGTCATCGGGCGAGTAACGAGGGAAATATTAATATTTAATTGTATTAATTAAATATTAATATTGCGAGACTATTATATTAAGTTATAATTCAAAATTATAACTTAAGTGATTTTAATGCTGAGGGGGCACCCATCATCAGGAAGGGGCCAAATTTAAGATTATATGTTATTATAAAATTTGGCCTAAGCTATGAAAAGATTAAAATATTAAAGAAGTGCGATTTTTTTAAATTGAAAGCCCTATTATGGAGGAAATCGCACCTCTTTGGTTACTTATGCACTTGCATTGGAAATCATGCCATTATGTCATTTTGGAAAATTGAAAATTGAACAACTTTGTTCTGAGCAAGAAGCTTCAGGGTTTCAAGTTCAAATTCCTTGGGGAACGTGCCATCTCCATTGGAAGCAATTCAGAGGGTGTGAAATAACACCTGATCTATTGCAGCAGAGGTTTCTTCATTCAGGAGGAATCACAGAGCTTTCAACGATTTTTATTTACCTGTAAATCCATACCAGCAGCATACCTCTCCAATATTCTCAGCAAGTACGCAGCGTGCTGTTTAAAAAAAGGGGCGAATTAATTTTTGAAAATTTTTGTGGAGGGCGTCAGTTTCAAGGGCGCAGTTTAAAGCTAAAAAAATTCCAGTCTGTACCAGTTCGTACAATACGGACGGCATCCATACGGCGTCTGTACGGCCATACCCGCGCTGTATTTTCCTCTGCCCAGCGACTGTAATTTTTTGGCAGCAAGCAGTCACAAGATTTTTGGCACAAACAGCAGGTTTTTATCATAAAATTCATGTATTTAGGGTTTCTTTTTAAAAATAGTCATTTCAATTCTGAGTAGTTTTCAGAGTTAAGTTTTTTATAAAATTTATTGCTTCTCTATTGTGCAAAAATCGAATTTCTTTTATTGCTGGCAAAAAACCCAAAAACAACAAAAAAAAAAATTCAAAATTCAAAACTTCAGAAAAAACCAAATAAACAGTCAGTTGTCAGAATCAGAGGGAACTTGGGGTTCCTACAGTGGTATCAGAGCTAAATCCTGCCATCCTACGGGTTTATCTATCTTATGCAACCAGATCAGATTGGGTCACCCAGGTATTACACGCGCAGGCGAGCCCTGATTGACAGGCAACAGAGCTTGAGCAGGCAGCTGGGAAATATGGCTGACAGAACAGATATACCTAGGATAGGACATAATGACAGAGATCAGGAGGGTGCAGAGTTCATGCATACGCTCAGAGATCTTCGTGCAGGGCAACGACGGTCCGATGATGTATTACAGCAGGTGGCAGCGGCACTGCAGAGGTTGGGTACTTCGAGGAGACCGTCACCTAACTGTGACGATGACAGGAGTGAGGCAGGATCACGGAGGGCTACTAGGATAGCATCACGGACAACAGATAGGCCTACTAGGCCCACTTTCATGAGATAAGAGCCCGACGAGGCTATACCAGATGAGGAGCATGATGAGTTATTCGCTGATACCCTTATGGCAGCTCATGAAGAATGGGAGTTGGTATCGCCTGCGGTCAAAGAGATGATCACTTTTGACCATTTTATTACACAGAGGTGAGAGCACAACAGATCTCGACAGGATAGGAGACCTCGTCAGCAGAATAATGATCTAAAACATGCTACGAACTGGCTCACATTGGCGACGTTCGATGGTAGTGGTAAGATGACAGCCCAAGCTTGGATTAGCAAGCTTGATACCTTCCTTACACTGTGCCCGATGGCTGAGAGTGACGCCATTAGATATGCTACATTGCATCTTGAGGAGTTGCCTATGACTGGTGGCACCACGGTATGGTGACTTTACAGCATGACAGGATCACTACATACCAGGAGTTTGTGGACAGGTTGGTTGAGTGCTTTAATAGGAAGGATCCAGAAACCTACTTCTGAGACTTAGCACAGTTGAGGTAGAGTGGCAGTGTAGATACATATATAGGTGACTTCCAGAAGTTATCCGTTATGGTCCCTAACATCTCAGAGAGGCGCTTGGTAGTACTCTTCATGGAGGGGTTGTCGGAACCATTGCGAGGTTGGATCAAAGCTTTTGATCCTCCTTCGTTACAAGAGGCGATGAAGAAAGCACGAAACATGGAGTTAGCAGCACCATCGAGTAAATTCAGCTCCAGAGGTTCTTCATCATTCAGGGATAACAAGGGCTTTAACAGGAATAAGGATAAGTCTGATTTTAGCAAAGAAAAATCAAACTCTAGGAATGATCCAAAAGGTAAATCAGCAGCCCCACCTTTGGATCATGAGGCCCTTAATGACCTACGCAGGAAGAAGCTTTGCTTCTACTGCAAAGGACCATATGACGCCAATCACGATTGTCCTCTAAGACCTAAGGGCAAGACAAATCATATAATGTGGGCATTCTATGAGGACTCAGAATCAGAGGATTCTGAATAGCAAGAGAGTTCTGAGGATTCAGAGCTAGAGGCTCTAGAGCATAGAGTTGAGACAGAGCCTGAGCTTCAGGTACAGGAGGCCCGTTTATCTAGTATCCAACAGGAGGGTTCTTTCAGGATTCGTGGTGTGTTGGCAGGACAGAGGGTCATTACCCTACTTGATACAGGAGCCACGCATAATTTCATAGATGCTAGATTTGTTGAGAAACGTGGACTCATCACTGAGGAGTTCAAGGGCATAAGAGTCAAAGTAGCCGATGGGTACACCTTGAAATGTGAACGCATGATTAGGGATCTCCCTTTATGCTTGAACAATTATGAGTTCAAGGCAGATTACTATGTTGTTAATATGGGGGACATTGATTTGGTCTTGGGGATGAAGTGGTTACATTCATTGGATGAGGTCACACTTCGTCTCAAGGACATAAAGATCCGTTTTGATGTTGACGGGAAGACACACATACTTAAAGCAATTCGGGATAGCAACATCAAAACAATTTCTTTCCGCCGGATGGAGCGGCTTATGCGTCACGACATGGTAGAGTGGGTTGTCGAGTGTCATTTAGCACCTATACAGGAGGGACAACAAAAGATAGAATATCATCCGGATATACAGGAGTTGAGAGTCAGGCATGACAAGGTGTTCAGTGATATTCTGCCAGGTAGACCTCCAGACAGGGGCATAGAGCACATCATTGAGCTCGAGGAGGGTGCGAAACCTGTTATGATAACTCCTTACAGGCATCCAAAAAGATTGAAGGATGAGATAGAAAAGACAATAAAGGAGTTACTTGCTATGGGTCACATTCGGCCTAGCAAGTCACCATTTGCTTCTTCGGTTGTTTTGGTGAAAAAGGATGGGACTTTACGTATGTGCATTGATTACAGGGTCCTGAATAAGAGGACAATTAAGAATAGATACCCGATACCGAGGATTGACGAGCTTATTGATGAGCTCCATGGGTCATGTTACTTCACTAAGATTGATTTACGATCGGGTTATCATCAGATCAAGGTCCGAGAGCAGGACATAGAGAAGACTGCCTTCCGATGCCATTATGGGCACTTTGAGTTCGTAGTGATGCCATTTGGACTCACTAACGCACCAGCCACTTTTCAGTCTACGATGAACAGGATTTTTCATTCATTACTGAGGAGGTTTGTGTTGGTCTTTTTCGATGACATCCTCATATATAGCAGGCCTTGGCAGGAGCACTTAGATCATTTGGAGACAGTGTTAAGTATCTTGGAGAGGGAGTCCTTGTACGCCAAGGAATCCAAGTGCGATATAGGGATGACCGAATTACTATATCTCGATCACATCATTAGTGCAGATGGATCCTGAAAAGATCCACGCCATTGTTGACTGGCCTACACCAGCGAACCTGACACAGTTGAGAGGGTTTCTCGGTTTATGTGGGTTCTACCACAGATTCGTGAATGGGTATTCACGACATGCAGCCCCGATGACAGATTTATTGAAGAAGGGAGCTTTTTTTTGGACTTCAGAGGCATAGGAGTGTTTTATGAAGTTCAAAGAGTTGATGACCACATGCCCTGTTTTAGCACTACTCGACTTTACAAAGCCGTTCGAGCTTCAATGCGATGCATCAGGTGAGGGCATTGGTGCGGTGCTTATGCAGGACAAGCACCCGATTGTGTATGAGAGCCGCAAGCTCAGAGGACCAGAGAGGCTGTATAGTATATATGATAAGGGGATGCTCGCGATTATGCATGCCTTAGCAAAATTTTGACAGTATCTTATCGGCAGCAAATTTTGCATTAAAACTGATCATAACAGTTTGAGACACTTCTTAGGGCAGCGAGATCTCAATGATAGGCAGCAGAAGTGGGTCAGTAAGTTGCAGGCTTATGACTTTGATATCTCATATATCAAAGGTACACAAAACGTAGTGGCTGATGCACTTTCACGTAAGCCATTTTTGAGCACTATGGTTCATATCTCAGAGGATTGGAGGCATATGATAGTGGCAGAATATGCCAAGGACAGTTGGGCCTCCAGCATTGTTGAGGGATTAGCAATTGACACCAGGTATACACTTGTGAATGATTTGATCATTTACAAGCACAGGATATATTTGATCCCAGGGTCAGAAGTGAAGAACATTGTTATGCGAGCCTTTCATGACACGCCTACAGCAGGATATCCTGGATATTTCAAAACATACAGGCAAATTTGAGAGAGATTCACTTGGAAAGGACTCAAGGTAGATGTTCTTCAGTATGTGCGTGAGTGCCCTGTTTGTCAGCAGAACAAGTAGGAGAACACGTACCCGGTAGGTTTGTTGCAGCCACTTCTGATTCTTGACAGGAAGTGGGAATGCCTGTCGATGGATTTTATCACGGGCTTGCCTAAGGCCCAAGGGCGTGATTGCATTTATGTAGTTGTGGATCGGCTTACAAAGTATGGCCACTCCTTTCTGATCACCACGACTTACACAACTATGCAGGTAGCAGAGGTTTTCTTTTGCGAGGTATTCAAAATTCATGGGTTGCCTCAAAATATAGTGAGCGACAGAGATAGCTGGTTCCTGAGTAACTTCTGACAGGAGGTTTTCAGACTTTGTGGGACTGAGCTCACTTCGAGCACTAACTACCACCTGCAGACTGATGGGCAGACAGAGATTGTGAACAAGTGGGTGGAAGGTTACCTCTGAAACTACATAGCAGGGCAGGAGAAGGCGTGGGTCAAATGGATACATTTGTGTGAGTATTGCTATAACTCAACATTCCATATGACCATTCAGATGTCACCCTTCATGGCGCTGTACGGGTATGAGGCACCGAGTTTCCTTGATTTGCTACTGAGCGACAGTAGAGTGCCGAGTGTTAAGGTGTGGAGCTAAAAGCTTCAACCGTTTGCACGCACATGAAGAAAGGATGCTGAAGAACCAGAGCCACCGGCATCGGCAGTATGACCGACGTCGGTTAGATGCAGTGGAGAAGGAGACCGGCGACGACAGAGAGTCGGTCGACGTCGGCAACATCAGACAAGCAGGGACCGACGTCGGTTGCCTGTGCGGTCCAGAACTGCTGTTTACGAACAGTCAGTTAGTTAAACCGAGTGTTTGCATGCTAAGAGACTATTTTAAGTCGCGAGCTGTGTGTCTAATTTTAGTAGTTAGATGTCTATTTTTGTAAGCATGGGATCTTATTTAGAGACCCATAAGGCATGTGTTGTAAAGTAATTCTAAGGCAAGTAAAGGCATTGAAGCTAGCAAGGTCAAGGAGATCTACAGGTGTAAGGTCAAGGAGATCAGCTATAACATTCAAGGAGGAATTGTAACTCATGTTTTAGAGTTGGTTTTGTGTTGAGCAAGAGAGAGAGGGAAGAAGGTCTTGAGGTGTGGCAAGCCTTTGAGGTGGAGGAAAAAGTGGCATCTTCCTTATTTGTATTTTCTTCTAGTATTATCTAATACAATTGTGTGTATTGTCTCTCAAATTCTTTGCTGTCTCATGTTTCTAGTTTCTTAATCATTCTGGTATAATTTCCGTGTTCAATTGCTCATATATAAATAATCAATTGTGCTACCGTTGGATAAGGGGCCTCCTAACAGTTGGTATCAGAGCTACGGTTTGCAGGAAGCAGGTTATTGTTTTTGATTACAGGTCATTCACAGGGTTTTCTGATTGAGTGGGAGTTCAGCAATGGCAGAAGAAAGCAAGCTACGAATGGAGAAGTTTAACGGAAAGAATTATCAACACTGGAGGATGCAGATTGAGGACTATCTGTATCAGAAGGATCTGTACTTACCGTTGGGTGGGGTTGCATGCAAGCCCACATATATGAAGGATGAAGAATGGAGTGTTCTTGATCGGAAGGCTCTCGGTTCCATAAGGTTGAGTCTTGGAGCTTCTGTGATTTTCAGCTTATCACAGTGCAAAACAACGAAAGAGTTGATAAAGTCCTTGGCAAATTTATACGAAAAGCCCTTGGCTTCTAATAAGGTATACCTTATGAAGCAGCTATTTACTTTGCAAATGCAGGAAGGAGGTTCGGTACATACTCATCTCAGTGATTTCCATGGTTTGGTAAACCAATTAGCTTCAGTCAACATTGTTTTTGATGATGAGGTAAAGGCTCTCTTGATTTTATGTTCTTTGCCTGAAAGTTGGGACGGTATGGTTATGGCAGTAAGTAACTCCGCATCTGCTTCTAAAATTCTAAAAGTTGATGATTTTGTAAGTGTGATCTTGAATGAGGAAATACGCAGGAGAAGCACAGGTGAATCATCAGGGAACGCTCTAAGCGTGGAAAGCAGAGGAAGGCAAAAGGAGAAGATTGAGCAAGGGAAATCAAGGTTGGAAAGGAGATCCGAGTCTAAAGGTATTACCTGCTGGTTTTGTGAAAAGAAAGGACATACAAAGAAGGAGTGTTGGTTGAGAGATAAAGAGAATCAACATACAGGTATTGAAGAAGCAAAGGATGCAAATATTGTGGTACAGGATGCTCTCATACTTTCTTTGGATAGTCACATAGGATCATGGATATTAGATTCTGGTTCATCTTTTCATGCATCCCCAAACAGAGATTTGTTTCATGAGTATGAACAGGGAGATTTTGGAGTTCTTTATTTAGGGGATGGTATGCCTTGTCAGATAGTTGGCAAAGGGAAAGTGCAGCTGAGATTGCAGATTGACAACACGTGGGTGTTGAAGGAGGTCATGCATGTTCCAATTCTAAAGCAGAGTCTGATTTCTGTAGGAAGGTTGGGAGATGAGGGATGCACAATAACCCTCACAGCGGACTCTTGGAAGGTCACCAAGGGAGCACTTGTTCTAGCAAGAGGTAAGAAAGTAGGTTCTCTTTATCTATCTACTTATATTACTGATTCCACTTCTGGTGTAGATTCGAAGATGTGGCCTAATAGGCTTGGTCACAAGAACAGGGAGGGAATGGAAGTTCTTGACTCAAAAGGTATGTGCACAGATACAGTTCATCGCAGAAAGAGAAAATTTGATGCCTTTGACAGGAACAAAGAAGCCTTGGTGTTTATGGAGGAGATGAAAGACAGAGGTCAGTCACAGGGGCTGAATAAATCTGAGCAGGGCAGCATGGACATAGATTTGATCCAAGAAGAGCTCGCGGATGAAAAATTCATCACTTACAGGAACACACAGACACCGATGTCGGCAGCTTGGCACCGACGTCAGTCATCCAGATACCGACATCGGTCATGTGCAGACCAGCAGGGTCGATAGGTTGGACAGGAGAAGTCCGACATCGGTCATAGGACCGACATCGGCAGGAGGGATACCGACGTCGGCCAGGGGTAACGACGTCGGCAGTCAGGGTCAGTGCAGGGAACCGACATCGGTCGGGAGCAGACTGGGAGATGGCCTAGATTGGTCATTGGAACGGATGTTGGGTGAATTTCTAAGTCTCAAACACCCATGTAGAGGTCAGGAAAGGTATGTGAACCTCATATTCGTTGTTCACCTTCTTTATATTGCTTACTGTTAGTCATGAACTAGGAAGATAGAGGAAGCAATGCAGGTAGAATCCAGAAACAGTGGGAGCTTGACATGGATGAAGAGTGTGAGTCCTTGGAGTAAAGCCAAACAGGTACTTGTTGGTGGAGTTGTCAGCTGGATAGAGGGATGGATTCCCATTTTAGAGAAGAGAGTGGATGGACATTTGAGACAGAAGGCTATGGTATATGGTCTTGAGTTTGCTGCAGGGCAATGGAGGTTTGACCATTGTATTTTATCTTTACCAGGTTGGATAATATTAGCTACATTATCCTGTTACTGTATTGTGTTACTTTTTACAGGGTTGCATATACAGGGAGTTTTCTGAGCTAAGGGTAAAGTTGGTTCAGAAGTATGTCATGAAGAATTTGGGAGCAACAAAATTCTTGTGGCATAGGAGTCAGGGATAGCATCACAGGTTTGCGTGGTGGTTGGTCTTCAAGGGTGACTTTGAAGAGGGATACAGAGCCTAAGGAACAAAATAGATGGTGTACAGGTACAGGTACAGGTTGCAGCTGTTTATCTCCAAGTGGGAGATTGTTAAGGTGTGGAGCTAAAAGCTTCAACTGTTTGCACACACATGAAGAAAGGATGCTGAAGAACCAGAGCCACCGGCGTCGGCAGTATGACCGACGTCGGTTAGATGCAGTGGAGAAGGAGACCGGCGACGGCAGAGAGTCGGCCGACGTCGACAGCACCAGACAAGCAGGGACCGACGTCGGTCGCCTGTGCGGTCCAGAACTGCTGTTTACGAACAGTCAGTTAGTTAAACCGAGTGTTTGCATGCTAAGAGACTATTTTAAGTCACGAGCTGTGTGTCTAATTTTAGTAGTTAGATGTCTATTTTTGTAAGCATGGGATCTTATTTATAGACCCATAAGGCATGTGTTGTAAAGTAATTCTAAGGCAAGTAAAGGCATTGAAGCTAGCAAGGTCAAGGAGATCTACAGGTGTAAGGTCAAGGAGATCAGCTATAGCATTCAAGGAGGAATTGTAACTCATGTTTTAGAGTTGGTTTTGTGTTGAGCAAGAGAGAGAGGGAAGAAGGTCTTGAGGTGTGGCAAGCCTTTGAGGTGGAGGAAGAAGTGGCATCTTCCTTATTTGTATTTTCTTCTAGTATTATCTAATACAATTGTGTGTATTGTCTCTCAAATTCTTTGCTGTCTCATGTTTCTAGTTTCTTAATCATTCTGGTATAATTTCCGTGTTCAATTGCTCATATATAAATAATCAATTGTGCTACCGTTGGATAAGGGGCCTCCTAACACCGAGTGCAGGAGGTTGGTTGCAGGAGAGTCAGGACACTATGAGGGCTCTCAAGGAAAATATAGCTAAGGCACAAAATCAGCAGAGACAGTATGCGGATCAAAAGAGGACGGAGAGGCATTTCGAGGTGGGTGACATGGTTTACCTCATGCTGCAGCCCTACCGTCAGTCCACTCTTAGGAAGAGTGGGTCAGAGAAGCTTAAGCCACGCTATTACGGACCTTTCAGGATCCTGAGGAGAGTTGGCGAGGTGGCTTACGAGCTTGAGCTTCCAGTGGAGAGCAGGGTACACAACGTTTTTCATGTATCACACCTCAAGAAGGCGTTGGGTCATCGTGTGGTACCGTCTGCGGTTCTACCTCCCTTAGATGACGAGGGAAAACTGATTTTAGTACCTGAGTCCATCCTGGAGTATAGGGAGAGACAGTTGCGTCGGAGGACTATCAGGGAATATCTGGTCAAATGGAGAGATTTACCTGTTGAGGATGCGACATGGGAGAGCGAGGATATTCTACAGCATCCGGCATTGAGATTGCTTGAGGACAAGCAATTTCAGGAGGGGCAGACTGTCATGTCCCCTTCTCAGTGACATCTCTTAGAGTACAGGATTAGCCTATCATACGACCCTCGTAGGCTGATAGTTTGGATAGAGGGTCACTTTGGAGCTTGGCACATGCTTCAGTTGGCAAAGTTTGATCAATTGGCTTTCGTTTGGGCTCGATCAGAGACTCCTGGCAGAAGTTACTATTTTTAGCAGTTCTTGGTGGTCAGAGTGAGACCCCTGCTATTTTTAGCAATGTGGGTTGACAGCATTCGGAATCACTTCAGTATATGACCGCTTCAGACGGTTCAGTCATCGGGCGAGTAACAAGGGAAATATTAATATTTAATTGTATTAATTAAATATTAATATTGCGAGACTATTATATTAAGTTATAATTAAAAATTATAACTTAAGTGATTTTAATGCTGAGGGGGCGCCCATCATCAGGAAGGGGCCAAATTTAAGATTATATGTTATTATAAAATTTGGCCTAAGCTACGAAAAGATTAAAATATTAAAGAAGTGCGATTTTTTTTAATTGAAAGCCCTATTATGGAGGGAATCGCACCTCTTTGGTTACTTATGCACTTGCATTGGAAATCGTGCCATTATGTCATTTTGGAGAATTGAAAATTGAACAATTTTGTTTTGAGCAAGAAGCTTCAGGGTTTCAAGTTCGAATTCCTTGGGGAACGTGCCATCTCCATTGGAAGCAATTCAGAGGGTGTGAAATAACACCTGATCTATTGTAGCAGAGGTTTCTTCATTCAAGAGGAATCACATAGCTTTCAACGATTTTTATTTACTTGTAAATCTGTACCAACAACATACCTCTCCAATATTCTCAGCAAGTACACAGCGTGCTGTTTAAAAAAAGGGGCGAATTAATTTCTGAAAATTTCTGTGGAGAGCGTCAATGTCAGGGGCACAGTTTAAAGCTGAAAAAAATCCAGTCTGTACCAGTCCGTACGGTACGGACGACATCCGCACGACATCCGTACGGCCGTACCCGCACTGTATTTTCCTCTGCCCAGCGATTGTAATTTTCTGGCAGCAAGCAGTCACAGGATTTTTGGCGCAAACAACAGGTTTTTATCATAAAATTCATGTATTTAAGGTTTCTTTTTAAAAACAGTCATTTCAATTCTGAGTAGTTTTCAGAGTTAAGTTTTTTATAAAATTTATTGCTTCTCTATTGTGCAAAAGTCGAATTTCTTTTATTGCTGGCAAAAAACCCAAAAACAACAAAAAAAAAAAAAAAAAATTCAAAAAATTCAAAACTTCAGAAAAAACCAAATAAACAGTCAGTTGTCAGAATCAGAGGGAACTTGGGGTTCCTACATATTTTGTTCATGGAAAATGGAACAATCTAATGGTTTGATTAATTAGTCAATGAAACCCCAAAGAGACAAAGGAAGACTTGTGAACTCTACATAGATTGGTATTTTAAATTTGGCTTGTTTAGAGACAACAAAATCCCTAGTCCAATGGGAAAAAATCACCAGGGTATTTCAGATAAACTAAGGGCCATGGTTGATAATGACTTTACAATGCTCAGCATTCAAATGTCTAAATAGAAAAAAACCTTTGGTTACGTTTTGGAAACGCTTAAGCTTAACACCATGGGATTGCCAAGTATTATGCACTTAGGTTTTGAACTTACTCTCAAAGGGGATACGACAAACAAAGTACACAACCAGGGTAAAAAAAAATAAACTAGTGACAAACTTTATCAAATTTAGAATATTCTAAAGCCACATTTGGTAAAGCGTCAACTAGGAGGGGTTGTTCATTACTTTGCAAATACTTTCATGAGGAACTTCCTGACTCACTTCAACGCCATTACAACTATCATTATGAGATCCACTGACTACACATCTATCAATTAATGCAGAAGTCAACGAGTTGGACATTATATAAATAGACTCACCACCCAAGGGACGGTGAGTTGATAAATGTAACACAATAAATACAATTAAAAAAATAAATTGTACCAAAAATTAGTTGTATAAAAGCTTTCTTTCCTAAGTTCAAATCAGTGTGTTGACTTAGTCTTTTTCTTGATTAAGATTTATTAATTAATCTTAATGTCTTTACATATATACAATTCTTCGTGAGAGATAATTTGACTTGATTCAAAATGGATTGATTATAAGTTTTTGAGATTATTTTTCCTCTCGTTATCTTTTTCAAATAACTTTTTTCCAAATTCTTGGTGTCATGAATATAAATTTTACATTTTTATTTTAATTTATAATATGGTTCATTTTTGCATTTTTCTATATTAATTTTGACTTAAATGATTTAATTTGTTATCTTAAATCTGTTTTCTTAGACCCACAAAGAAAATTTGCATATGTTTATCTTGAGAAATTAATTTTATATTAAATTTATGTAAAAAACTATTTCACCTTTTAAACATATCAATGGAAATGTATAACCATAATGCATTTGGAAAATAGTTGTTTGTTGATTTGAATTAAATATATAATTTGGTGGACAATACATTAATCATGGACCTTAATGTGGTGTATAAGTAAAATTGTAAAATATTATTTATTGTAAAAAAAAATTATATACAAAGAAGTAAATCTTTGTAGGATAAATGTACACTTTGAATTTTACATTCTTCATTTTATATCATCGATTTTATAGTTGTGCAATTTAAATAGTAAGATAGTAAGAAGTGATCGATTAGCACAATTTTGGTTGATAACATTACTATTTTAGTAACGCCACTTGTTAGGGCTATATAATCTTACCATCCAAAGCTCATTAAACAAACTATTTTAGGTGTTATATACCTCCCTTTAGAAACTATTTAGGGAGTAGTAATAAATTTTCAAGGCCAAATTCTGCATGAAAAGGGCCCCGAAAATGTAAACATGTTGAAAATATATTTTTCAAAATTTCTCTAAATGGACATTCAGATCACTCACATCAATGAGGAGGTGAAAGGTAAAGACATAACCATTTTCTGTATAAATAAGGCATGTGCACTCCAAAAAAAAGTTTAGATGCTCAAAGTTGATGGGGTATGTTGTACTCGTTATTGAATAATAAGTTAAATTGAAAAGCAATCCACCAACAAACTTCTATTCAGAGGGTCCCATACGCTAAATTAGTGTCTTGTTTGACGATGACCTACAAACTCCATCTATTTTAACAAATTAATGTTTTCAAAATTTTATATCATGAATAATTGTGAGTAATTCTTAATTAAATATAATATACCAATTTAATGTACCTTTAGTTAGTGTTTATCAATTTTATTACTTTTGTAAATTAATGATTTATCATCTTAATTATATATGTTAGAATGATTTATAAATATGGGTACTCTCATTAATGCCATTTTATAAAGAGGTTCTATTAGCCTCAATTTCATACCACATTGAATTAATCAATGTGGGAGAATTAATGCATTTTATGGATGTGCGAGGATTATGTTGTCTATCTGAATAAATTTTGTAAGGATAATATTAACTTTAGAAAATGTTCAAACTATATAAAATTTCACTAACTTCATCCAATAAATTTTATTTAAATTTTCTAAATGTTCACTTTGATTTTCTAAATATCAACTTATGCAGTTTATGAAAAACCATGGAACCTAAAATCTTCAACTTCATTTTTAAAAAAAATACAATAAAAATAAATAAATTTAAGTATCTCTAAGAAGTGTTAATACTATTTTTTAATGTTTATTGTTTTCATCATTTTAACATGTTATCTAAGAATATTATAAAATAAATCAATTATGTGAATTAATGTTTTCATAATTTATGAGACGAATTATATATCTTGGTGTTTAGTTTGTGTTTTTCTCACTTCTTTCTTGAAAACATCTTCCGTTACCTATGTTCGCTTGACAACACCATTTCAAGACAGTAAGGTGTCTAATCGTTAATTAAATCTATGATTCAAAACATTAAAATTTGTGTGTTTGCTGCTCCACTACAAAAGATTTAGATGCTTCTAAATAATGAATACCATGTAACTTGTTTTTTTTTTTTTTTTCCCAGAAGGCATTTATTTCATGTTCTCCCATTTACTCTTATATTTCACCTAAAAAAGGAAGATTCAATTGAAAAATAAAATCATGCCTAGAGTCAACCCACACTAAACTTTGGAATATATTTTACTGGTAACATTAAAGAGAGGAGGTTAGTTCTAAACCGAAGGGGTTAAGTTCAAATAATGAAATGCCAAATTAGACTTTATTTAATGACAAATGAATCCGTTTATATCTCCCAGCACATTCAAAACTAAAGTTGAATTTTAATTATGGAATAGGCTTATATAGTTCATTCAAGCTAAATAAGAAACTGAAATTTTACAAAGGGTTTATCCAAATATTTCTTTTTTTCAATTAAGGAGATAAAGCTATTGCTCTGGTAATTAAGGGGCCTCTGTTTGTCAAGGCTCAAACCTAGGTCTTTTACTTGGCAATGCTCCGATTTAAATAGTCGACCGAATCTGGTGGACTATTAAATGAATATCCCTTACTTTGAATGGAAAAAGGAATCGCCCAATCTCAACCAGTCGACCCGGGCCAATGGATCATTACATGAATGTTTCTTATTCAAATGGAAAGAGGATTTGAATATATTGGCAAAACTAAGATGCAAAACATAATCCTCACAAAAATATATATATATCATTAGAGTGAATATAATACTTATAGGGAAGCTTATTGCACCTTCTTAATATTATGGGTTGGTAGCACACGTGCATTCATTCATCTTCAGTAATGGTTGGCATAATCTAGAATTGACTAGATCCCATATGGTTTCGGGTAAATTTTCATGGAAATATGATAATAGTGAATTATTGCTTCTCCAACCATTGTGGATATTGAATCTCTATAATGAACAATTTTTTCTAGACAAAGTAAATTTGAAATTTGAAATATTATTTAAAATAAAACATGCAATTGATAAGTGCTGACCTTGACACAAAATATCAATTACGACAATTTATCTTTGTTTGAGCAGTGATATATTTCCTGAGAGTAAAAGAGTTGATCAATGGAAAGGTCACCACTTTGGGGCATTTCTATTGATAAATTTCATTAAATTTTTTTACGAGTGGACATAGTTGGACCAAATCAGAAAGCTAAGTTAACCCTGATGTGAAATGGCTTTGTTATTTACAACACAAGTCTTGAACAAGTGTTTCATGCTACATTGGAATTGCAATAAATTGTATCTCGTTAAAATTTTTGCCAGTAGGTTCCCTCCAACAAGCCATTCACCATAGGTGGCCATCAATAATTGATTAAGAATGCACACAATCGTAGCAGCAAGTACAAATTCTAGCACAGAGATGATGTCTTGACTCTTTCACTGGGTTCCCACTCCATGTCAAGAATCTTCTTGATTGATTCTATAACTTTCTGAGTTTATTATAGCCATATGCAAGCTTTGAATCATCATCTGCAAATCCCATTGTTAGCAAGACATGAATAATTCTAGCCCAGCCTAAGAAGTTCCAGTTTCTAAGTTCGTGACTCTTGAGTGATGTTGTCCACATTTGGTTTTTAATTTTGAAATTTATTTCAGAGACATCTATTTCCATGGTTACACGAGGAAGGAAATATATAAATACCACAGAATGTAACTGCTGTATTTGTGCAATTGCCCTTTCGGACGTCAGATAAATGTGAATATTAAATGTTCAATGCGTCTTCCACATCCAAAAGAACTCGAAGATATAGCACGAAAGCTATGGTTGTATCAGACATAATCTGTATGGTCACTGTAACATGACAAGTATGTCCTATTATCATAGGATAACTGATTTTAACCAAATGATAGACATCGTTTCATCCTTCCTGGCTTAATAGCTGATTCAGAGTAGTGAATGATGGAGATATGTCTACAGGTACCTGTCAAATGCAAACACAGACTTACAGCAGTAAATATATTCCAAATAAACAGTCTCTATATATAAAATGCAAACAAAAGCCAATCAAAGGTTTCAGGGATATGTTCAAGATATCAAGAAAATGAAAATAAATTCTCTGATAAAATATTGATTATAATTCACAACAAAATATCTCATAGGAGCAGTGAAGAAAATAGATTTATGAAGATTTTTAATTTAATAAATCCGACCATGTAATCCTCAGTTGGCTGCCCTCTTTTCCATATAACTTTTAAGCATCAATTCTTTTAATTTTTAAGCATCAATTCTTTTACCTCGACTGTTTCCAGATGTGAAAGTGCTTGCTGCAATGGCTGTGTGAGTGTAGCATACTTATCCAGCAGTGATTTGGCATTAGATTTGTCACCTTTTGCTTGTATTGTCATTATTTCCCTGCTTAAAGACTCAACTGCTTCTTGTACCTATACAGTACCAAAGGATCTCTCAGGGACCATATAGTTTTGGCTGCCCAGTTAATCACTAACCCTGACAAGATTTTATTATCATGTAACTACAAAAGCACGTATTAGACAAGTACCTTTGTGAAATCAACAGAGAGTGTCCCGTTTGAATGCATTACAAACCCTCCCTTTTCATATATCCAATTGAACTGCAGAGCTTGTCCTTTCCTGCATCATGTTGAAAAATACATGCAAGGAACAAAGGATTGATCCGATGTGTAAAGCAAAACCAAGACATGCAATGCATAATTTTGAAGCAGTGTAGAAAAGATAGGCATGTATACCCATGAGCCTCCTTTAGTCCAAATCTGATTGAGCGAAAGCACCCAGCAAGGAATGAAACATACATCGATTCCGATAAACTTTTAGGAAGCAACCCCTGACAATGAGAAATTACAAATGAGCAAAGCAGAGCAACGCACGATCTGCACGGTTATTTACAATAAACTTTTGAGCAGGAATACAAACGAAAAACTTATTGTTCAAGTGCATATTTATAGCGTTGGGTTCAATTTTTAAAATTTATAAGAAAAGCCGTTTCTCTTCAAAGCCATCAGAGGATACCATTGAAATCTGTGTCAAACGCCTTGAAAGAAGAAATTTCCATATACATGACATATTATCCAAAGATGGGTTATTGGAAAACACCAGGCTTGTTATTCTTATGTGGATTATGAGTGGTAAGACAAAATATTTTCTTTAGTATCAGTCTCCCTGGGTTGCAGAAACATAGCCATCAGACAAGAATCTTTGGATGCATGCTTCTGTATTTTTCCATCTTCTTTGGAAAAAATTTAGTTGCTAAAACAGTCACAAAATAACTAAAAACAATCGGTCAGGAAGAACTATGAGAATTATTCTTTAATGCAGCTAACATAAATGTTGCACAAGCAAGGAAAGTACAGGGGAAATAGCAACAAAGGAGACTTGGACCGCCTGATTTTCAGCATTGTCAATTTTGCTTTCTCTACAACTCCTGCATACTGTATTTTTACAACTCAATTCTTTTAATATTTTTATTAATTTTACAAGTGATTTTTTTTCAGTCAGTATACTTGCTTTAAAGCTCTTGAAGAATATTTTCTTTTCTCCAATGCTATCACAGAAACGACAGAACATAAAAAACATAGACTTTTTCAGTCTCTGTTTATTTCATCCCCGTTTTTCTCGAAGTATTTCTCAGATACTAAAATAGTAAAATGCCATTCTGTACTGTTAAAATATAGCTATTCTTGAGAACGTATGCTCAAAGACATTTTCAGTTCCTTAAAATTTCATGTAAATGAGAGGTAACCTGATTAACAAAATGTTGAAGTGCCCACAAACCCACAATATCTGCTTTTGCTTCCTCCAAAGCTGCATGAAGTTCTTGAAGTTCCTGCAAAAAGCTGCATGTTTTTCAAATCTAATTTTGAAGATGTAATATATGATATTAAATACTTAAAAGTACACCTATTTTAATTTTCTGTTTATTTGATTATTCTAGTGTGTTCTACAACAAAAGAAGAAAATAGGGCACACAAGTCATCTAATTTCCGATTGCTTTTAGAAAACAAGAATAATGATCAACATGAGCCATGTGCAAATCCTGTCATATAAAAATGTTTCTTTTTTACATCTTAATAGAAGTGAAATGAAATGTAGCAGATGAAAGCTGCATCTTGAAGAAGATTCATCGTCAATTACCATTTATTGGAAGATAATTTCACATGAATTTCTAGAAGGAGATGGTTTCATGGAGACAAACATCCTGTCCTCCAAACTTTTCGATTCTTAATTTTACTATGTTCCAAGCTGATTGGAAGGTTAATCAAGGGCAGTCATTATTTGGTTTCTTCATATACTTCGAATGCAAAGCATGCTTAGGGAGGTGGTATGTTATGTACCTATGACCAATATAGCACAATGCATATTGAGGTTACGGAGTAGCCAACATGTGCCATGCACGACCCTAGGTTAGTAATATTGGGTGAAATGGGTGACGTGTGGGTTAAAGGTTTAGCCTATCATGATATTAGCAGGTTATAGGAAACATTTATGGGGCTCATATCAAGTGCGATATTGATTTGGATCGGCACTCATTAAAAAACCTTCTAGAGTGTATCCTTAAGGAATCTTGTATGGTGTAATCCTACCTTTAGATTTTTTACAGTATATTGAATATTTGGTACGTTGGAAATTTGGAACCCTCCATATCTCGTGTATTTCTATAGATTCTTGACATATTTACATTACGAGTATTTGGATTCATTACATTTCTTCAATCAATGTTGACTATGGTAGCTAGAGTAGAACACAAAGTCGTGATGATGGAGAGTATCAAAGGTTGTACAGTTATAGTGGTGCGTGAAATCATGTTGAAGGGACACTCTGGAGTACATGTATCTGTCATATCCAGTATGGTTATGGGTACAGATACAACAAGGATACGAATTGGATGCTTTATAAACCATGGGTGATGTCCGAATATGTATTGGATAAGATTGTGCCATTTCCATGTCGTATGTGGATAGGCACAGCCATATCTAGGATGGATCTGAGGCGTGCCCAAATATGGGTGTTGCCTATATCAAAAGAATGTGTTTATTTTTAATATATATATAAGTTATAAAAATAATCTTTAATTGGGGGTTATTCATAACCAAAAAAAATCATCCTTTGTGCAATAATATGTTTATATTTGTATTTCTATATCTTTCTGTATTTAATATTTTCTGCCGATGTATCCACATTGTATTGTATACTAGGATCTCCAAAAAACTGTCATATTAGTATCCTAACAAATTAGGTTCTAACTTCTAAGCTTACCATTGTAGACATTTGATAAAAGACTCAGACTAAAATAATGTATATAACTTCAACTGCATTGGTATCCTCGCTAGGTTGTATGCTATGATGAAGCACACTTATTTCCAAATAGGTGACAACTTTGAAATAGGAAACCATAGAATCTTATCAAACTTCTGGTGAAAGCATAAGTAACTGCATGATGGTAGATACAAATAGAATCGCAGACAATCAAACAATCCCCAAATATATAATGCAAACTATTAGGGGAACTTGGAGGAAGAGTAGATCTAAAATATTGTTTTGCACAGTTTGAATGTGGTTTTGCAAAGTGGCTATACTTTTAAGGAGAATTTTCTTGTCCTTACCACGCAAGTAAAAAAAAACCCACTTAAGCCTTGGGGTGCAATGCAACACTACCGACATATAGAGGTTTGGTGCCATTACACTTTGTAATTTAGTTTGGTTTAATTTAAATATTAATGTCCATTAGTAGCCAGAAATGGCCAAAGTTAAAATGGTCAAAGTCTCAAAGGAAACATAGAAGAAAAGTGCAGAAGAGAAGAAATAATTACAAGGGTAGAGAACCAAGAAGATGCCAGAAAACGTCATTGTTGCTGCAAATATGCAAAAGTTGTGTTAACCAGGAACACTCCTAATCAAAGATTGGGAAGAAGTCTGTAACGAGGTTGGCATTGGTGTCTGAATAAAGCCTATTAAGGCCTGCATTATGAACCGAGCACGAACAAATGATTTGAAAAGAACATCTCTTGCACCATGGGTCTTATGAGGTCTAGAAGGTGATTAGTGAGAAAGTGTTGGTAAGAGATCTTTATCTAACCTAAAGCATCTCCCAAATAAATATCAGAAAAAAAACTTTGATCTACATACTAAATAAAAGTCCTCAAATAACCCTTAATGTCAAATGTCTTTTCATCACTAGAAAACATGTTGTGACCTTCACATGCCTTCTTCCTTGTAGTCATATCTATCTTCTTCCCCGACTCCAAATCAAATGGTGCTTGAGTTAAGAACCCCGAATGCTGTACCTGCACCATCCGATTGTTGCAGGTACAGCATTTCTGTCCTGCATTCTTGGATGCATGGTATCGTAACCGCTTGAGACATGAACCAACACCCAAATTACCATCTCTGTTTGTCCATCATTCTACATGATCCGAGACAGATTTATGTATGACCAAATAAAAATTCAACAAAGCCAAATAGTTGGCACAATTACAATTCCATATGTGAGTTTGGAGGTGGAAATGGTGAAATTGGCTTGGAAAATTAGTTACTCAGACTCCAGCCGGGAAGTAGAACCGCCATCCCATTCTACCAGGCTAAAGGAAAAAATTTGAGGAGCAAATGAGAATATAGTAATTTATGTTTAGAAGAAATAACAGCGTAAATATTCCATACAAAATATCTTTGTAATGTAATCATAGTGCAATCCAAAAGGAATAGAGCAGTCCCAGAATTTTATCGGTGGAGTATACCTCAAGAGGGTTTCTCCAAGTCAATATTTATGTTCTTAAAGAATATAATATTTTCTTTTATTTTCACTCTCGTTTAGAATATTTTCTTTTATTTCCATTCATTTCCTTTCTACAGTTGTAGCCAATTTCCACATAGAAGATGTGACTTGGGGGTGTTTTATAATCCCCAGGACATTGAGGGATGCCCTCAATCTGCTGAGGATGTTCCCCACATTAAGTTTTAAAAACAAACAAAAAAACACATATTTGTAAAATAAAACAAAAACAAAAATGGGTGCATTTTCAATCAATTACTTTCATGATCACTGATGATATTGTTAGCAAATGTAAATGCTTGAAGAATGAAGAGAAAACTGAAGGCACACTTTAAAGTGCTTGTGCATCCTTCTTTTATTGAGCGAAATGTAGTTACATACAATTGGGGTAGTTGGCAACTAAACATTAGTTAATGCACTAACTAATATTGTAATTAATATATTTAATACCCCCTCTTAATGACAAAACTTTTAAAAACACCAAGTTTGTTCCGAAATCTTACAAACAAATTGGGACCAAGCCATTAAGTCATTTAGGTTAAGGAGATGAACTTGAAATTTGTTGGGCTCTGCTCCTGCAGGTTCGAACCCTATAGCCGAAAAACCTTTGTGGTTTATTGTGGACAAGCACAAAAAGTTTCCCCTACATGACATGCCAATTCATCATCTCTTTTTGCAGGTTATTCTACAGATGAAGATTTACTAAACAACTGCAGATTTTTACAGGTCAGCGACGGGAACATCAGGAAAGAGGGCAAAGGTACTTCTTCTGAGATAAAACTACCTACAGCCAAGGATAAAACTGAGATAAACTACCTATAGTTGAGGAATCGCGATGAGAATCGTGACGGGATTCTTCTACCTACAATCGACGGGATTGTTAGGAAATCGCGACGGGAAGGCCATCCGAGATCTACCCTCCGTTCACATAGAAGGGATCAGTTCGACAGACACATCAGTCAGATGCTAGGTTACGGTAGAACACACCAGGTGGTTGCATCAGAAAGGACGAAAAATGCAGAAAGCTAGGACACATAAATTACAGTCAGAGATTTAAGATATCCGAGTGCAAACAATTGAGATTCAACCAAAATATAAGTTACAAGTACAAAGGGCCTCTCTTCACACAACAGTGAGGAATTTGACGTAGTTTGCAGTAGAAGGTGAACGCCAATAACAAATTCATCAAGGAGCATACAGTCCAACAATGAACATACATCTCTGAGTTTCTGAGGTCCTTATGTGCTGTCAAGATAATGGTCCATGTGCATAGCAGTGAAATAATCCTATTCCATACTGTTCAACTAGTTGTGCAAACTGTTCTGAACATACAGTCCTGAACCACAACAATTTGCAGATTTTGTGTATCAACAGGGTCATACAATGAATAGAATGGAGTTCCCTCTAACGCAGGAGTTTAAAACTCGTCGTCGGCACAAGGTGTTGAGCCCAAAAATTAAGCACGCTAGCATTTGTGCTGGATGTCCAGCATTGAAGCCCTTGGTTAGAACTTCGAGATCTCTTGTCACTGTTTCAGGCACAAATGCAGGAGAAAGATGATATTATTGCTGGTCTGCAAGCTCGAATCACTAAACTTGAACAAACCCCAACCACCCCCACAAATTCTCTATACCTACAACTTAATGAAGTGGTTTCAGAAATTCAGAACAAGCAATCCAAGATAATCACTCAGCATGAACACCTTAAAAAAGAAACCACAATCCAACAACAATCTATCCAAAAACAAGTTGAGGAACACAATTCATGGGTTCAAGTGGTTAAGGGGAAGAAAGCACCTCCATTTGTGGAACAGGTTATCCAAGCAAAATTTGAAGAAGAAAAGGTACGTCAAACCAAGGCACTCAACCTTCGTGTTCGTGGCCTCCCTAAATCAACTGATCCCCTACAGGCAGGGCATGCATTCTTGCATGAATCCTTGGACTTGAAAGATATCTCCCTTAAAAAATCTTGGGCATTGCCAGACAACAGCGTGGTTATACAATTCCAAACTGTTGAAGAGTGTCTGCAAGCTCTTAAAGCAAAAAAGAAGCTTTTTCCCCTCCACAGAAAATTTATATAGATGCTAATTTCACACTACTCCAAGTTGAAGAGCTTCGAAAAAGTTTGTATTCAGGTGGTAGCTGCCAAGAAGGAGAACAAGTGGGCTGTTATCAGAGATTGTAGGGCTGTCATTCGTGATTCTCCCCCACCGGGGTAGTCACGCCCTGGACCATCAACATGGCGACGACCTCAGGTCTCAATGGGTGGTGATGACATCTCCATTGCTTCTTGGAATTGCAATGGCACTTTATGGTCTTCTCCAAGCCTAATGTTTGACGCTCTTGGGTCGTCAAACATTCTTTTTATTACAGAGACTCATGAGAGCCCAGTACAACCTCTCCTAGACATTACAGGATACTGTTGGTTTTCAAGTTGTCGCCAGGAGACTAGAAGTTCTGGTGGGGTTAGAGGTTCTGGGGGGGTGGCTTGTTTATTTAGAGACTCACTCCAGAGCAAAATTTCGGTGTAGGTGTCTTATGAATTTGCTAGATTCATGTGGGTCCGGATTAATGGGATTGCCCCACTTTCTAGAGATATTTACATTGCAGTTTGTTACTTTCCTCCAATGTCTTCATCATATGCCATTCATAGTGGTCCTGAGGGGGACCCTTTTATAGATTTGTATACCGGGACCTCTCAATTCTCAACTATTGGAGAAGTTATCCTTCTTGGCGACTTCAATTCTCGTACCAGAGACTTTCAGATACCTCTCCACGATCGTTCCATTGATAAACTCTGCACACAGGAGATTGATTCAGAGTCAGTGGGGTTGCATAGGAGGTTAGATGATGTTTTAGGTCCTTACACAACATAAGGAAGACACCTCTTATAGTTGGGGGAATCTCATGATTTGTTGATTCTTAATGGGTTACCTCGCTTTCCAAATTCACACTCTTTCACATGTACAACTCATGGGGGAGGTAAGAGTGTGGTGGATTATGTCTTATCTAGTCAGAACCTTTTGCCCTTCATCCATCATTTTTCCATTTTCCCCATTACCCTTGCAGACCATGCTCTTCTCTCTTTCTTCATTCGGGCTGATTTCTCCCCCCTGTTACAATCCCCTCTTTCAGTATACCACGTACCATTTTCCAGTTTGAGGATGGGGACTCTGACATTTTCCTTTCTCACATCCGCCATCTTCTACTTCCAGAACCCCAGTTCTTCTCACTTGGTTGTGTTAATTCCAAGTACACGTCTTTCCTCCATTATTTGGGAAGCTACCCTCAAATCTTTTCCTAACTACACCAAATCTATGTCTACTTCCCATCAATCTAAAAGATCTTGCCCCATGAATAAGTGGTATGATAATGACTGCAGGACTCTCCATCGTCAACTTTGGTACGCCTTCCTCCATTCTCACCCTTCTTACCCAGCCTTAAAATCATCCTATCGTTGCCTTCTCTGACGTAAGAAATGCCTTTTTAGTTATCAAAGGAGACGGATCTTATGGGCTTTCTACATTCACTCCCCCAAACTCTTTTGGTGTACCATCCTCCCACGACATTATTTCCTCCCCACTGAGCTTAATCCCACATCCATGATTTCCCATACCTCCACCCTTTATGATATTCCTGGCCAAACGCAAACCCATGTTGCTTTTCCACCATCTTCTTCTCACTTTTTCACATACACAAATGTTAGAGAGGTGGTGAAGGTGATGAATAGTAGCAAGGCAACCAATAAAAAAGGTTTCCAAGTTGAGTTCTTCAAACATGGTTTTAAAGCCTTTGGAAGCTATTTGGTTAATCTTTTCAACCACGTGGTTTGTTCAAGTTTCCCACCCTCTTGGTCACATCACATTATTCACCCGATAGACAAATCAAGTTCATGTTCAAATGCTAATAATTACAGGATGATCATGGTTTGACACACATTCTCGAAATTGTATGCCATTGTATTACACATGCAGCTTTCAAGAGAGCTAGAGCAGAAACACCTCAGAGCTAGGGGACAAGCAAGGTTTACACCAGCCCATCAGACCACTGATCATATTTTCACACTCCGAGCCATTATTAAGGAGACACGTCATCACTCATCCAAAGTCTACTGTTGTTTTGTAGACTTTAGGAAAGCATTTGATTCTGTTTCGAGAGAGGCACTTTTCCAGAGACTTAGGAATATTGGAATTTTTGAAACCCTCTTGGCAACCATTATGAGATTATACAAGAATGTTCTTGGTCATCTCCAAACGGTTCATGGGATTTCAGACTTTATTAGGAGTAGCATTGGGGTCAAGCAGGGATGCCCTTTGTCCCCAACCTTATTTGAGATATACATTGATGAGTTAGAGACCTTTATTCATGAACATATTCAAGTTAGTGATGGGTGTCTTCTTCACCAGGTTCTGATTTCTATCCTCTTGTTTGCGGACGATGTGGTTCTCCTAGCCTCTTCCCCTGAGAGCTTACAACAACAATTAGATGCTTTGGCTTCGTGATCATTTTATTCATTCACTTCCGGCCATCAATTCTGTTCACTTCCGGCAATCAATTCCATTCACTTTCGGCAATAGTTTATTTGACATCAATGACAATATTCCAACAATCTCCCCCTTTGTCATTGATGGCAACCACATACTGAAACTATTCCCCCTTGCTGCACTATCTCTTCTGTTTGAATCCCTTTTTTTTTTTTGCTGTAGCTCCCCATTTTTGTGACATCCTCTTTCTGTACTTCTCCCCCTTTGACATCAATGGCAAAGGGTCTATTCAAGAGCTAGTACTTAGCTCCCCCTTAGCTGATGCTTCCCTTCAGTGGCAAGACGCAAAAGAAATTACTCCCAACTTTTGTCGTAGGTACTCAAATGTTTCCTTTGGAAGTGGCTTGGTGAAGATATTTGCCATCTGTTCGAATGTGGAAACATATTCCAATTTTACTTGTTGTTCTGCCACCTGTTCTCTCAAGTAATGATACTGTATAGGGATATGCTTAGTTCTGGAATGCATAACTGGATTCTTTGAAATACTTATCGCACTAGTATTATCGCAGAATATAGAGATTGGATGATTATACTCTACTTTGATATTTTTCAAGGTTTGTTTCATCCATAGAACTTGTGTACAACATAGCACTGCCGCTATGTAATCTGCTTCTGCTGTGGATAGAGATACAAAATTCTGCTTCTTACTCAACCAAGATACTAGGCTATCTCCAAGAAAGAATGCTCCTCCACTGGTACTTTTTCTATCATCTACACAACCTGCCCAATCTGAATCCGTGTACGCTACCAATGTGAAGTCTTTACCTCTTGGGTACCACAACCCATAATCCATGGTTCTCTTTAAATATCTAAATATACGTTTCACGGCTTGCACATGTGTTTCTTTTGGAGCTGCTTGAAATCGTGCAACCATACCTACTGCTTGCATGATATCTGGCCTAGATGCCGTCACATATAGTAAACTCCCAATCATTGATCTGTAAAGAGTTTGATTAGTATTCGGAGATTCATCATCTTTGCTCAACTTCGTACCTGTAGCCATAGGTGTGCTAACAGGGGCACACTCCTCCATATGGAATTTATTCAACATCTCCTTCACATACTTGCTTTGGGATATGAATATTCCTTTGTTAGATTGAAAAATTTGTAAACCAAGGAAAAATGACAACTCACCTAACATGGACATCTCAAATTCCTTTTGCATATCTTCGACAAATATCTTAGACATTTCTTTATTGTCTCCTCGAAAGATTATATCATCTACATACACCACAACAATTAACTGGTGATCTCCTTCAGTTTTGATGTAAAGATTACTATCAGCATATCCTCTCTTGAATCCTTGGTCTTGTAGGTATTTATCAAGCCTAGCATACCATGCTCTAGGAGCTTGTTTCAATCCGTATAAAGCCTTCTTCAACTTACACACATAATCCTTGTTTTCTGATGAGAGAAATCCTTCTGGCTGTTCTATGTAAACTTCCTCTTCTAGATTGCCATTTAGAAATGCTGATTTAACATCCATTTGATAAACTTTGAAATTTTTGAATACTGAAAATGCAAGAAATATTCGAATTGCTTCTAATCTAGCAACAGGAGCAAAAGTCTCTTCAAAATCTACACCTTCTACTTGAGCATACCCCTTACATACCAACCTTGCTTTGTTTCGAGTGACTTGGCCATTTTCATTCAATTTGTTTCAAAAAATCCATTTAGAGCCAATTACATTCTGATCCATTGGCCTGGGCACAAGTTCCCAAGTCTCATTCTTCTCAATTTGATCTAATTCTTTTTCCATTGCTTTTACCCAATGTTTATCATGACTAGCTTCAGAAAAATTCTTAGGCTCTACCTTGGATAACAAAGAAAAATTTACATGCTCAGGGATACTTACAATTCTTCTTCTGGTTTGCACCCCAGCATCAATGTTGCCAATGATCTGACTTTCAGCATGATTCTTCTGAACAAAGCGAGATGGTGCTTTGGTGTCCTGCCTTTCAGATTCACTCAATTTTTCTACATTTTCTTCCTCCCCTTCTTCTACAAGATTGGGTATTTCTAGAGCCTCTTCTAAAGGTTCTTTTGCCTTTTGATTCATGATCTCATCTATTCTAACACTAGCACTTTCTACGATAGTTTGTAGCCTTTCGTTATAACATCTATAGGCTTTGCTTTTGATGGAGTAACCAAGAAAAATTCCTTCGTCAGCTCTTGAATCAAATTTGCCCAAGTTTTCTTCATTCCTGTTGATAAAACATTTACTTCCAAACACTTTGAAATGTTTGACCAAAGCTGGTCTTCCTTTCCACAATTCGTAAAGAGTTTTGTCATTATTAACTCTGATTTGCCCTCTATTCAAGATATATACTACTGTATTAACTGCTTCTCTCCAGAATCTATCTGATAGCTTAGATTCATTCAACATAGTTCTAGCCATCTCTTGAACGGTTTGATTTTTCCTTTCCACCACTCCATTTTGTTGTGGAGTCCTTGCAGCTGAGTATTGTCTCTTAATTCTATGATCTTCGCAAAACTCAATGAATTCATTTGAAATAAACTCACCTCCTCGATCTGACCTTAAACATTTTATTTTCAGTTCTTTTTCATTTTCTACTAATGCCTTGAAAGCTTTAAACTTTTCAAATGCTTCTGATTTTTCTTTTAGAAAGGCTACCCATGTCATTCTAGTATAATCATCAATGAGCAACATAAAGTAGCTCTCACCTTGCATGCTTTCAGTTCTGGTAGGACCACAAAGATCCGTATGAATCAGCTCTAGTGGTTTGGTGGTCGAATATTCCTTCGTTCTAAACCTTGTTCTGGTTTGCTTCCCATGTTGGCATTGCTTGCATAAAGTGCTTGAAGGTTTTGTTATCTTTGGCATATGTCGCACACCCTGTTTGTTGCTGATTTTCACAAGATTATCAAAATTTATGTGCCCTAACCTTCTATGCCATAGCCAACTTTCTTCGACTTGACTGAGACAACATTTCTCTCCTCTCATTTTTCCAAGCATGTATAGGTTGTTTGTGGTTCTATGAGCATCTGCAATTAGTTCTCCCGTGTCTCTTTTTCTGATCTCACAACCTTTAGAAAAGAACTTGAGTGTGTGTCCTTGATCACACATTTGGCTAACACTTAGACGATTATGCTTTAACCCTTCCACATATAACACATTTTCTGTTTTGGTTTTTCCATTATTGAGACTAAGTGTACCTTTTCCTGTTATTCTGGCTGTAGTGTTGTCTCCGAACTTCACCGTGCCTTCATTGACCTTTTTTAACGAGATGAATTTGCTTTTATCTCCAGTCATGTGTCTCAAACATCCACTATCAATGAACCATTGTTGTCCTTCATCTCTAGCATGGAATGCTATTTGAACAATCATGGATTCTTCTTGCTTCTTCTTCCAGATCTTTGATGGTTCTCTTTTCTTTATCACTGGAGCTTTGAACTTTTGATCTTGTCTTACAAATTCAAAAACACTTCTACAATAGCGTGCTATATGTCCATAGTTGTTGCACTTGTAACAAACTGTAGCTTCATCAAAGTTTGATAAGGGAGCAAACGAATTGTAGTTTTTGTTCGAAGCTCCATAGGTTCCTTTGTTTTTGTTCCTGACTTCAATATCCTTGGCTCTCTTTCTACAATCTAATTTCTTATGACCAAAATGATTGCAATAATAACAATATCCATCAAAATAATTACCAAACCTGGTTTTATTTGTATATCTTGGAGCAAATGGTCTTCTGAAGTTTTGTTCTCCTTTGCTTTCTTTGTTGATAGAGTTGGTTTTTGTATTCTTGGCTTCTTCCTTCTTGGTCTCCTTTTTCATTGGTTCTTTAAGAATTTCAACATAGCTCTTAGCTTTCTCTTTTTCTTTCTCATACCCAATGCCTGACTTGTTAGATGGTGATCTTTGACTCTAGAATTTTATTCAAAACTTGAGTGCTTTTCTCATATTTCAATTCACTTGTTATTTTAGAATTCGCCTTTTCTAGATCCCTTTTTAAAACATCTATTTCAAATTCATACCTTTCATAGTCTTCTCCTTTCTTCTTTAGCTGATCCGTTAGATCTTCTTCAATTTTCTTTGCTTCTTCGATT